>JABWDB010000071.1:595000-1152164 GCA_019614645.1 Stratiolaelaps scimitus | reverse complement strand
GTCTGTGACCTCCTGTGCTTATGACGACGACCTGGCCCGCATAATCAGAGAACGTGATGGCCGGCTCCTTATGTATGCGGCGAATTCGGCAATGGCCAACGTCGTGGCGTGCCTCCGCCCCTGGGACTGGAACTTGCGCCGGCCAAGACTGAGACGGTGGTGCTCAACGGACGGAAACGTCAGCCGAGTATCGAGCTCACCATAGCCGGCCATAATTTCAAGCCAACGAAGACGGCCAAGTACTTAGGGGTTATTCTCGATAGCGGCCTCACGGGGGTCCCGCATGCAAATTACGCATCCGAGAAGGCGGAGTGAGCCGTCACGGACCTCGCAAGGATCCTCCCACGCACACACGGAGCTACGAATGAGGTCAGAAGGCTGCTGGCCAAGGTGGCAGAGAACATTGCCCTCTATGCCGCCCCCTTTGGGGGCACGCAGCGAATAAGAAGACGATTGCCCAGATGCTCGACAATCGTCAGAGGAACATGGCGATCAGGGTCGCGAGATCCCACCGTACGGTGGCGACCACGGCACTACAGGTTCTGGCCCGCCAGATCCCGTGGTCGCTGAGGATCGCCGAGTCTACGAGCTACGAGAAGCATCGCCGCGAGGCGGAAGGGGGCACGCCTACCAGCCAGGACGGTCCGATTGATCGGTGGGCGAACAAGTCTAGCCCGGGCAACAGGGGCACTGGACGAGGTCACTGTTGCCGGATCTCCGGGCCTGGTTAGCGGCCTGTCACGGATCCCTCTCCTACCCGCTGGCCAAACTTCTCACCGGCCACGTACAATTCCAACAGTACCGTCACAAGATCGGCAAGGCGGCGTCCCCAAGGTGTGGTGCGCTATGCACCTTGGGAGTTGATGACAGGACGCGGCACACCTTCGAGGCATACCCTCGTCGAGAGTCGCACGGCCCCTCCCGATTTCGTACGAGGATATGGATACGAGACATAAGGATGAGAGACAGAGAGGGATGGGCCAACATCCGAAGATACGCCGAGGAGGTGCTCAAGGACAAGGAAAAACTAGAGCGGCAGATCGGAAGGGGTGACGTTCTCTGAGGGTGTCAAACGTTGGGGGTAGGGACAGGAATTTTTTCAGGGCCTCCGTGAGGGTATGCCGGATTGCGGCATACCTGGGGCATTTCCTGGGGGCTCCCTCCCACTTGGGAGGCGTGGGGAAAGCGGGGTAGGAATTCCGTCTTTCCTCGTAAATAAAGAGAAAAAAAAGTCCTTTGCATTACTCGGACTATGTACTTAGAAATATATAATTATTTTTCTATATAATTCATTACACAAAACCAATTCGCGTGATTTCAGACAACTGAAGCGACATGCAAAAAAGTTAAAGCCTATCGATGAAATGGAAGTTTCGCCGCGACTCCAAAGAGAGTTAGGTCTTCGCAAACGAAACGTATCTACTCCAGACAATGTCTTGTCGTTTCGAAACGATTTAATGCAAGCATGGAGTAACCTCAGATCTCTGCAATATCGCGAAGAGTCGAAGGTGAGAGAAGTACACATTTGCATATTTTAATTTAGGATATCAAACTATCTATCTTCGTTTAACCTTTTCGAGTTCTCAAAATTATTTATATTCTAAGCTGCTATGAACATTAATTACTAAACATTTTGTCGCATGTCGATCCCACCACTCATGAGATCGCACCACTCATGAGCCAAAACTGTTTTTTACACTGCTCTGCGCTCAGATAATGGTAGCTGGCATATCTTGAGCTATTATTTCAAGATGTACAAACAATCCAATAAAGATAATTAGAGCATTAACAACATTATAATTCGATTAATATCCATTGTGTAATACACCTGGATAAGCTTCCGTTTGTGCGTGTGGAACAAAAATCAGACTTACACAGCAAGAGACCAAAATTAATTGTATAATTCACGTCCTCGTAAAATACATAAGTAGATTAACGGACCACAGGGTTTCTATATGCTACAACTCTAAGGACCATATACAATGTACACCCTTGCGTCTAGGTGTCAAAGCAACGAAAAAACAATAGTTTAAAAATAATTTCAGGTGTATTACACAATGGATATTAATCGAATTATAATGTTGTTAATGCTCTAATTATCTTTATTGGATTGTTTGTACATCTTGAAATAGTAGCTCAAGATATGCCAGCTACCATTATCTGAACGCAGAGCAGTGTAAAAAACAGTTTTGGCTCATGAGTGGTGCGAGATAGACATGCGACAAAATGTTTATTAATTAATGTTCATAGTATTATTAGTGTTTTTACAATATCGATATGGCATGGACCACGTGAGATGGAAACCAGTTTCTGACAATCGCTTGTTTTCAACATTGCGGGTCTGGAGGCCAGCTAAGCGCTTTGACATCTCACCCATGTTCTCTCTCTCTGCAGCAAGATAGTTAAGAGCAAACACTTTTCGGTCTAATTTAACATGCAGAAAATAGATTTGTTTATTGAAATTAGACTTTTTAAGGAACGTTTTTGGTGATTATTGAAATCTGGTTTAGGTCGAACAGTGGGTATATCGATTCAGCTGTGGTCTTGAAACAATATTTTTCAGCTTATTATTAAATTATTGCATTTATGTTTGCACACTCATTAGCCGTATTCGTTTTACATTTAGAACAGGTTATGACAAAATACATTCATTGTATTTAATTGCATCTAATTTTATCTACTAAATGAATAATGTTTATTAACTATTTACTGATTCGAAATTAGCGAAGTGGAAGAGAAGGAAGCGTTACTGGATCGCTGCTGCACACTAATCTACCCAACTCTATCTTAATCGAAACAGTCAGACTGCGAACCGAACAACAACTTACTACTTATTTCAGACTAGAGCCAAATAAACTCAAATGCACTTATAGCAGCAATCTCAGCTTAATCATAAAACATTCTTATATTTGTGCGGCTTACAGATAATCCAAACAATGATGGGATGTCAAAATGCGGCACTAGAGGAGCTTCGCCTTGCCAGTCCAGCACTGTATAATGCAGCTATCCAACCAGACGAACATCTACTGCCATCGAAGTTACGAACAATCACCGAAACACCACCTATTAAAGACTACGACGTACCTGACGGAAAGTACGTCGACGTATCAAAAAAATGGCGGCCTTAACTCTGGTGGCTCGGAGCAAACAGCAGAGCACCTGAAGAACGGGGGGAGCAAAAATAACAGTATAAACGGAAGCAATAATGAATGATGAAATTTGCATCTACTGTAACAACATGAGTTCTGTGACGTTCGGTTACGTATTTACGTTTACGTAAATTTAGCATGACGTTTTAGCTTGAGCTGCATTAAAAGAACGAAACGTGCGTTCTCTATCTCATTTAATAAATAGTCTTCCAAACTAGAAGAAAAGATACCAAACGAAACTTTGGAAATGTTCTCAGGAATTATCTAATTATTATCATTATTACATTTCTATCTGAAGGGGTTCGTACTTGGCATTTCGTTTGTGTGTCAAAAATATCCCTTAGGCAGATACAATTACTCAATTGTAAAATTATTAATTGGGTGGCAAAACATAGTGTTTTTAATTTTCGTTACCGTGTGGCCAGCACATCGATTTCTTCACCTACCTTTTAATAACCATGTCTCAAAAAGTGATTGAAATTCATTTTACTCCCTGGTTTAATTCTCTTAGAACATAGGCAGTAGAACCAACCAATTTTTCATTTATTATTAATGCCTAATAATACCTAGCGGCGGTACCAGATGTAGTTACAAGCATAAGTTATAAAGAACAGTTTATTTAACAATTAAATTGCTTTTTTCTAGCCCAATGTGAGGTCGTTCAGGTATTATATGTTCAGCTTCTTAATTCAACTCATATAAGCTTTTTCTAATACAAGCGCATAGGTCACGCTTATAGGAGACTAACGATCCTCTTGAAAAATCGAGTATTTAAGAAATATTGGTTTATAAATTTTGTTTGATGTGCTTGTTGTTTTCTGTTATCTATTTTATATTGTTCCCGTTGTTTCAAATACGTTTTCATGAAAAGATCAAGTTGCACATTTAGCTTACCGAATATACACGTCAATAACACTCGTTTAAATCAAGAGTCAATACAGCGAGTGCCGGCACCAGGAATTTGGTAACTTGCACCTGCTTCGTCAAGGCCATTGCGGCACATTTTGGTTTCATATTTTATTTCCATTTTTAATTTAGTTCTACCCAAAGTTGAATAAAAGTAATACTTAACTGTCTTTATATGAAAATAATTCGAGCACTATCATCAGTCTGGTTAATGATTTATCACTGCACGAGTACGGTTTTCTACAGATGATATCGGAGCCACAGCGGTTGTTTACAATATGTACTAACTGAAGTGAATTTTGAGTCTCGTTGATCCTTGGTCCTAGCGAATAAATAATGAAATGCATGATCTGTATATATGTTATGCATAATAGTTAGATAACCATTTGCTCGATGCAGATATTACCACCTCCCTGAGTGATTGCTTTCGTATTGAGTAACTAGGGGTCAAAATCGGCTATTTCCATTGTGTAAGGGCGGAGGAACTCACAGAATTTGTGTTGCAAAATCCACGTCATGTGTCGGAGGCAAATGCTGTCCGTTAATAGCGAAATTCCAGTCTTCTCAGGGGGTTGATGCGAACAAAGTCCAATCATTTAGCTATGTCCACTTCTAACCCTTGTCATCACTCACTCACGAAGGCTTTCAAACGTTCATGAGTAATTCATATCAGACACCATGTAGGGCTCTGTGGTGGGTCGAAGCAATATCGTACGTACACCTGGCGTACGCCCAGGATAGCCTCAACGGCTACCGGGAAATATGATAAGATGATAGCATTCCAGATAACAGCGTTTCATTAAAACTTCGTCCCTTTTTGATTTGTGAACGCCTGGGTCGGGGGTTAGAGGGAGGGGCTAAAGGATATCAAAGATCTAAAAGAAAATAAAAAATCTTGATAGTACGTTCTTGGGAAAAGTATTTTCCACTATCGATGAAGGGTGTTGTAGCCGTCGTGTAGTATTATTTTTAATATGCTCGCTAAGACACGAGGCTAAACGCAATTCATAGGGTTAGCACATGGGGCACTGTTTTACAAGTTACTCCGATCTTGTCAGCGTTATTTTGCTCTTACTAATTCTTAGTTATGAAGTGGGCGAAAATGGTACCCACTGAACGTGAAATACATCTAAAAATAGCCTGGAAAATATATATTTTTAATATATTTTGCGGTGCCACAAGCTCTAAACAAGAAAAAACCAAGAAGGAAACCACTCACCAAACGTCGTAAAAGCCGCCACAAAGAACAAATCTGAAATTGCCACCATGATTAGACCAATGCTTAGACTTTTAAATGCTATCTCTCCGAGAGCCGCCCGATGCCTAAGAGGACTTACAAATGCGTTGGGACCTCTAATGTCAGTCTTAGCCTCCATGATTCCGGGGTTGAAATTCAAGATCTCTAAATAGCTATGGATAGTTTTAATGACATTCGTCTGACTCAGAGTTGTAGTGCTAAGAAGTATCAGTTGTGGTGTGGGGTGCCAGAGTTTAAAACTCCAGGTTTTAACGGCAAATGAACGCATGTCTTCAGTAACTTCGCGGCTCTTCACTTCAATGCTAGGACAGGAGGACTAAAAAAGCCGGGGGGCTGCCCTCCTAGAGGGAGAGGGCACTGGTTTGGATGCAGTTGTGGTGAGTGAGACATGGTTAAAGATGATTGACTATGGTGGCTATGGAATCTCTGATTTTACCTTCTAGACAAACAGGGGGTGGTGTAGGAATTTATGTACGCTCAGATTGCAGTATCTTAACCTCGAAGGCCAAAAGTAGCGGTGATGGTAATGTCCAGGTAGTGCAGGTTCATATCAGGAAACAGGGGTTCGAAAGCTTCATCATTGGGTTTTACTCCAGTCACTACTCCCACAGAGATACCTTACTGGACCTATTGGAAGACATCCTTCCTGAAGACCGATAAAGAAGACTATCATGGGGGATTCAAATGTCAACCTGCTGGCCGACTCCTGCAGTGAGCAATACTCAATGTTCTTTGCATCCAGAAACATTTCTCATATCATTACAAAGTGACCCGGCGAGCATCTGGAACGTGCATTGACCATATTGCGATTGGTCACTGCGAGGAGTTTATGGTAATCTCTTCAGTTGTCTGGTGCACTCATATGTTTTCGGATCACTATCCGGAGTGTTTATAACTGGTAGATTCTCCTCTGGTCTGAGAGAATTCGTCACCCCGGTAATGGTCAGGAAGCATGACAAGAATGGTATTGCGAAATTTATAGATCAAGTGGGCCGCCTGTGCTGGCTCAGGGTCATTGATGCGGAGGATGTAGATACTGGTTTTGATGCGGTCAGTGCTATACTGTGCCGGGCTTATGAGGAGTGCTTTACAACGTTTGAGCACAACTCTCCGCAGGGCATGGCAGGTTGAGGTGTTCGGCCCGTCAGAATGTCAACAAACTCTACCGTTGGCACCTAAAAGTGGACTCCCCCAAATCTAAGGCGGCGTATTGCCAGTCGTCAGAGATACATGCGCGAGGTAAACCGGGCGTCATTCTACAAGTCTCGGTTTAAGTCTTTGCAGGACAAAAGTCATCAATTGTGGAAGTTCATCAACAGCTCGTGTGGAAGAGTTGCTAGTAGAGCTGAGCTGCCGGCTACCTTGAAGGGCCATTCTGGTGCGGTTTCTACTCCTCACGATGTTGCCGATGAACTGAACTTCCACTTTGCGACGGTGGGATCTAAGACGATATCCTCGCTGCATCTTGATGCCGATATTCGGCCTGAACTGGAATCTGTTTGGCATGCTGAAGAACAAACGTTTTAATTGGCGGAAGTTGCTGTGTCTGAAGTTGAAAGGACCCTGGGTTCCACTAAGGCTACATGGAGTGTCGGTGTTACGGGGATTCCAACCAAATTGCTTGCGATAGCGTCAACCGTGGTCGCTCCTCCTTCAACGCACATCGTCAATCTCTCAATAACCCCAGGCTCCTTCCCAAGGCGACTAAAAGAAGCTAGGATTATCCCGTTGTTTAAAAACACGGGTGACCGTAAGTTGCCAACGAATTATCGACCAATATCATTGGTGGATTTCCTTTCGAAAGTAATGGAGAAGATTATTCTGGCTAGATTAGACCGTTATCTCAACTCGAAAAACTTTTTCTCACCCTGTCAGTATGGTTTTCGCAATGGTAGGTCTACTGAATTGACGCTAGCACACCTATTGCAGAAGATAACCGACTCTATTGAGAGCAAACAACTTTGCTTGGGGGTCTTTCTTGATGTGTCAGCCGCTTTCAACTCAATAACGTAATAACACCACTCGTTCTTTCTACAAATACTTGACCATCTTGGCTGCAGCAGCTTGGTTGATTCTTGGTTTCGTCCATACCTGGCAGGGAACAGCAGGCGGTGAAAGTTGAAAACGTGGAATCAACCTGGAGGACAGTTGACATCGGCGCGCCGCAAGGCTCTATTCTAGGGCCATATATGTTTATTATCCTAATGAACTTCATCTTGTTAGAAATATCAGCCAGCAAATTTTCTAAAACCATTGCATATGCAGATGACACGTCGCTTCTTTTTAGAATCTCCCCTTCCTCCATCCAAGACGATGTTCATAGAGTGATGCCCAAGGTTGAGGCTGTGATTAAAATTTTCGAGAAGTTTGGTCTGGTCATAAATGCTAGCAAAACGTGCTGTTGTCCTCTTTCGCTCGCCACAAAGGACAACTCAAACCAAGTCAGTGGATTTGAGTTGTCCTTAGTGGATTTGAGTTGTCACTGCCGTTCTTGCCTTCAAAATAGTAAGAGGAAATATTCCCGGTGACATCTCTTTCTGCATCTCTGCTATGGAAAAGCGAACGGCCCGTCAGGCAACGGTATTCCTGAGACCATTCACCACCAAAGAGTCAAGCCGCCACGCTCTGGCTAACCGCCTACCAGAAGTATGGGGCTCTCTCCCGAGTGAGATTCGATCCCTCATCTCAGCAAAGAAGTTTGTCCATGAAGTTAAGAAAATTTTTAGGGGTAGTGATGACTGTGTTTAACATGTAAAATTACGGATAACGTTGATTTTTGTGCCTATGATGGCAACCAATTGCTGAGAGAGAGACAGACCGACTCTTGAAACTGCTTTCAGTGATATTCGTACTTGTTGTGTTCTTGCTGTGAGCTAGGTATTATTCTCTACAAGCAGAGAAGAAACGTGTCGATGTATTTGCCCCTATGTATGCTCGGATATAATATGTTGTCAATTGTAACTTCGTCTGTTGCAGTGTGATATTATACACTTTTTACCTATTTTTTTTACGAGAACTCAAGCATTGTATGTTGCAGGCTTGTCGCAGATCGCCGGGACAGTAGCCATCACTTTGCGAGACCTAATGAATCGGTTGTTGGCCAGAGTGAAGATGCCTGTAATCAAGGCTGGCAGCAAGTGTCGTACAGAAACACGACTAAAATAATTGAGAAGATCAAATCTCAGATCGAAGCTATCCGTGACGATATCAATACTACTGCAAAAGCTTCATTCGTGTACAGATTTCACGCAGAGTTGAGAGGAATGTAGATGGCGTCGCAAGGTTTTCCGGTGAACCTTTTGAGGGCAACCACCTGGCCTTATGGAGTGAAGTGTTTGGGCTGTTTTCGAACACCAGACCTCAATCAAGGCATGGTGTGATTTTATGACCGGTGAATACAAAATGTCGAGAGTTGGAACTGAACTGGGTCAGGACCACCCAGGTTGATAAAGGATTCTCGGAGGAGGAGGAGATTCTGAAAGCCCTCTCAGGAGAAGGTGTCATTGCAGTCAAAAGGGAGTTAGTGAGGAGGCGAACTGGTACTGAGCTATGCTCCTATCCTACTGATCGCGTACTTCTGCAATTTGGAAAAATTCCACCTGCGGAGGTTCTGCTCGGATTCAAGAAACACAGAGTTGTAATGCACGCAGAGAATCCTGTCTCTTGCTTCAAATGCCTGAAATCAGGGCACATGGCCGGCTCATGCCGGAATGACGTGGCCTGCAAGAATTGTGGACAGTCGGGGCATTTCGCTAATAACTGTAAAAAATTGGCGAAGTACGTCAACTGCAAAGGAGCTTATGCTTCTACGTCGTGCAGCTGTCCTCTCAAAGCGTATGAAACGGAGAAGCGAAAAGCGTGGATGGAAAGCAGACTCCTCCAGCAGCTGAGGGCTGACCACCCTGAGGCCAGCAGGATTGAGGTCGTTAACGTGCCTACGGTCTCTAATAGATGTATCCAAGACATCGTATGCTTCGGTATCGAGATCAGTCGTGGTTGATAATTCTGATGGCCCGGGAATTAAGCTGGTTCAACCTGGAGCCACAACGATCCCGCCTCTACCAAAGAAGAATATGCTAACCAAGGAGAAGCCTCGTCGTAAACCCCTGCCGAAAAGGAGATCCTCCTCAAATAAAGCCCTTACCACTTCTATGAGACCCATTTATCGGGTTCTTAACGTACTATATCCACGTTCAGCTAAGTGCTTGCAAGAACTTGTAAACATACTTCGACCGTTAATGTCTTTCATTTCTCCACTGAGATCTACTGTTAGAACGAACTCTAAATGACCAACATGAATAGAATAGTCAACATAAATAAACAGAATTTAACCAATGTTAAAGATTGTCGGATGTGGGACGGTGTCCCTGAATTTAAAGTTCCTGGCCTCCATAGGGTAAATGTGCCTGTCTTTAGTAATTTCGCGGCGCTTCATCTTGATGCTGGTACGGGGGGGGGGCTAAAAAAACTGGGGCAACTTGAAACTCTGCAAGATTTTCTTGAGGGTGAAGGATGCTATCTGGAGGCGGTAGTGGTGAGTGAAACATGGTTAAAAACAGTTGATTACTGTGGCTATGGGATCTCAGGCTACACGTACGTTGGTTCAGGTCGGGAGCTTGGCAGACAAGGCGGTGGGGTTGGAATCTATGTGCATAACAAATGTAGTATTCTCGATTCGACAGCAAAAAGAAGTGAGGATGGTAATGTGCAGGTAGCTCGTGTCCATGTTTGGACAGCTGATTTCGAGGGTGACCTTGTCGGTTTTTATTCCAGTCATTTCCCACATAGGGACTCCCTGCTCGACATGCTGGAACACATTCTTCCTGTGGGTGGTACCCCTCCTTGCATCCTTATGGGTGATTCAAACGTTAATCTATTAAACGGCCCGTGTTCTGAAAGTTATTCTGGGTTCTTCTCCTCTCGAAATTGCTGTCATGTTATTGACAAAGTCACACGCCCATCTTCCGGCACTTGCATTGATCATATAGCCGTTTGCAATTGTGAGGAATACCTCGATATGTCTGCGGCAGTCTGGCGTACTCCTATGTTTTCTAATCATTATCCGGTTACAGTTGCTATAACGGGTAGATCTAGTTAATCCAGCGAGTGCTCCTCTAGTGGTACAAGTCCCTGTTGAGCAGCATGACACAGAAGGCCTTGTTCGTTTTGACTGCAGTATTGGCCAACTTAGCTGGCTTAATGTACTTGACACGGAGGACGTTGAGATTGCCTTTAGTACATCCAGCAGCGAGCTATAGAATATGACAGATGCTCTACCACAGGGGAACCAACCGCGCCCCAATGTCGAGATAAATTCAAATTTTCCGCTGGTCTTCGCCGTCTTAGGACTCATGTAAACAAGCTTTACCGCTGGTACATCAAGATGGGCTCCCAGGAGTCTAAAACGGCCTATCGTGACAGGTTTCTCAGGTATAAGCGAAAGCTCGGGTGTGCCAGGACTTCTTCTTCTTCTTTAAAAATCGGTTCACCCGCCTGCAGAGCAATAGTTCTAAATTGTGGAGATTTATCAATACCTCGTGTGGGAAAGGTAATGGTAAAGCTGAACTTCCTCGGATACTCGAATCTAACTCTGGATGTCTGGAGACACCACAGGCTATTGCTGACTAATTAAACCGGCACTTTGCTGCTGTCGGTTCGGACACTGTATCTGGGATAAACGCCCAAGAAGACCTCCGACCGGAATTGACATTTATTTGGGGGCTCAGAGTTCAACATTCGCGTTCTCAGAGGTTAGCTTATTAGAAACACAGAGGGCCCTTGATTCAACTAGGGCCAACTGGACTGTGGGGGCCTTGGGCATCCCGAGTAGACTTATTAAGTTGTCCTCGTCGGTCCTCGCTCGCCCTTTAACATATGTTATAAACTTGTCCCTTAGAAACGGGATATTTCCCCCAGGTTGAAGACTACCAGAGTTGTCCCGGTTTTTAAAAATAAAGGTGACCGAAAGATTCCCTCGAACTACCGGTCTATCTCGCTTGCTGACTATCTTTCTAAAGTCTTCGAGAAGGTGGTAATGTCCAGGCTTGAAAGGCATCTCAGCTCGGCGAGTTTCTTCTCAGCATGCCAGTTTGGTTTCCGACGGGCGTGCTCCACTGAGCTCGCGCATCTCTGTCAGGAAGTAGCCGACGCTATTGAGAACGGTCAACTCTGCCTCGGGGTAATGCTGGATGTGGCGGCCGCCTTCAATTGCCTCCGTCACTCCTTTTTTTTTCTAATGCTAGAGTGCCTTGGCTGCTCGCCCGAAGTTGTCAGATGGTTCCACTCATATCTCTCAGATAGGAAACAGGCGGTTGTGGTTGGCGACATTTGGTCGTCATGGCAGGTGGTTAACATTGGAACCCCCCAGGGGTCTGTCCTGGGACCGTTCATGTTTGTTATTTTGATCAATTTCATTCTGCTAAAAATCTCGTCTGGCAATTTTTGTAAGACTGTTGCTTACGCTGATGACACCTCACTCCTATTCCGGATACGCCCTTCAGAACTGAACTCAGATATTCAGGCTGCCGTGGCGAAGGTTGAGAGAGTGGTAAAGACCTTTGAGCGGTTCGGACTTGTTGTGAATATCAACAAAACGGGTTTTACTCTGCTGCGCCTACCACAAAGGACTCCAATGATGGATCCGGTGTGACTTTGCGGGGCGCCGGTTCCGATGTCGTCTGCGCTCAGATGTCTGAGCCCGACCATTCACGAGACACTAAAGTGGCATGCCCATCTTGAGGCTCTCCTTCCCAAGTGTTATGCCTTAAATTCCTCGATCCGTCGCCCCAGAGAGCGTGGTATTCCAGTGGATGGGTTAATTTTACTTTACAGAATGCTGCTGTTACCTATCATGTGCTATGGGATCTCTATCTGGGGTGGTGGCTATAAAACGATCATTCGCAGAACCGAGATTGTTCAGAAAGACGCTCTAAGAGCAATTTTTGGTAGACGTCGACGAGATTCGGTTGCGAATGTTTTTGAGAAATTTGATCTGCTGCCTATAGGTAAGATTTACGTGGTTCAGGTCGCACTTCTTGCCTTTAAGATGATGAGAGGAAGAATTCCCCGTGATATTACATTTCTAATCACCGCCATGCTCTTGCACACCGGTTGCCTGCAGTCTGGGGCTTACTACCTCGCGAAATTAGAACCATTACATCATCAAAGGTGTTTGCGCGGGAGGTCAGGAAGCTTATTTGTAAATAATTTAGAGGTGTCCTCTAGGGTATACTATAATGAAACGAATCAGAAAAAAGTCTGTCTGTTTATGATTGCAGTTAATGCATGGACTGAATATAATTTGTGTGGGCGTGGCCCCTTTTATACTGTTACTTTTATGATAACCAAACGACACTTCCTTTTCGCTATTATTTTTACGAGGACTTAAGCGTTGTGAGAATACTGCAGTTCCGTTAATAAACCAAGCCTTGTATTGCATTGTATTGTATTGTCACATGTACATGTCGGACATGCAGATGTGTGTGTGTGTGTAATATATAAACATGTCAAATGTACAAGTTAGATATACACATGTGTGTGTTATACATACACATGTCACATATACATATGTGTGTGTGTATAATATATACACATGTACACATGTGTGTGTGTATAATATATATACATGTGACATGTGTATATATTATACACACACACACATGTACACATGTGTGTGTGTATAATGTATACACATGTCACATGTACACATGTGTGTGTGTGTATAACATATATACATGTGACATGTGTATATATTATCGATCAGTTAAGTTTTTAATCTACAGAGTTGCCAGCCCTAATTTCGTATGTTGAGTGACGCATGGATTGGAGAAAGGATTTGGATACCAGAAACAAGGCTTGAGACCTTCTGTGTGGCCCTAAATTCTGAGTTGAAATCTTTCACGCCGACGTTCCATGTCTAAAAACTTAACCGACCGGAGTTGGCAGCTAAGTTTTATGGCAAGCCTATCGAGGATTTACCCGAAATTTGTTTCATATGCGACGGATTTGCCGATCCCAACATTCCTTGTTGCTTAGTTGGGTGAATCTTTCACTGTGGAAACGTGCCCTGGAGACCACGTAAGTGTACCTGTCTTGAGAAGACTTATCTTTCTCCAAATAGTCGGGATTCAGTTGTTGCAACCAAGTCTTTGTTGTTGCTCAACGAGGCCACCTGGTCATTGAAGATGCTGCTTAAGCATCGGCGCCTGATTGGGACAATTTCCAGAACTTCGAAATCTCCTCGTTTTCCTTTGAGATTCCTTTGCGTACCTTTTCCTTCCCGCACAGAGGTTGTCTAACCAGGCAGCGTCTATCATGGTAAATGTGTAAGAAGCAAATGTAATTCCAGCACCCGAATCATTCAGAACGAAACTATTTACAATAAAAGTGTACCAACCCTTAAAAATAAAGAGTACTTCACAAAAGAGTAAAAACCAAAAGCAAGCGAATACTGTAAAAATATATTACTGTAAACACACGATAAGAATATATTGAACTGTGACATGCATTATTAAAAAAAACTTAAAAACTGAAATAAAATAATTAGAGCTTGTTTTAGATATTATATTATACAATACAATACAAACTACGGTTTATTGACGGAACTGCAACATACATTGCCAGAGTTCTCGTAAAAAAAATAGGTCAAAGGTGTAAAATATCACAGTGCAACAGACGAAGTTACTATTGACAACATATTATACCCAAGCATACATAGGGGCAGATACATCGACACGTTTCTTCTCAGCTTGTAGAGAATAGTGCCTAGCTCACAGCAAGGACACAACAATTACGAATATTACTGAAAGCAATTTCCAGAATCGGTCTGTCTCTCTCTCTCGTTCTCTCGCAGCAATTGGTTGCCATCATAGCCACAAAAATCAACGTTATCCGTAATTTTACATGTTAAACACAGTCATCACTACCCCTAAAAATTTTCTTATCTTCATGGACAAACTTCTTTGCTGAGATGAGGGATCGAATCTCACTCGGGAGAGAGCCCCATACCTCCGCTAGGCGGTGAGCCAGAGCATGGCGGCTTGACTCTTTGGTGGTGAATGGTGTCACGAATACCGTTATCCGACGGGCCGTTCGCTTTTCCATAGCAGAGATGCAGAAAGAGATGTCACCGGGAATTTTTCCTCTTACTATTTTGAAGGCAAGAAGGGCAGTCTGAACCTTGCTGATTTCACGGAGGCGAAGGAGCTCAGCATTATCTAAAATATCTGTAACAGAAGCACTGCGACGCCGATCAAAAATGGCCCTAAGTGCGTCGTTCTGAATGGTTTCTTCTTTGCGCAGCGTTTCCTGAAAGCCGCCACTCCAGATAGTGATCCCATAGGAGAGCAGAGGAATGAGTAACATCCTATACACCAGCAATAATCCCTCAGTAGGTACTCCAAGTTAGATGAGAACGAAGTGACACAGTGGTCAGACGTGTAGTGTGTCGCTGCGGGAAAAAGGTTGTCAAAAACCGATTTCGAGGTGATAGATCGACGCCTTTTTTGGCTTTTTTGGTGGTTGAACTGGTAGTGGTGAACGTTTTGAGTGATTTTGGTGAACTTCCGACGAAAACTGGCGTAACTAGGACGCGTGCTGACCGCTGTTCTGGACGGTCGCATTGCTGTCGTGCAGTGACAAAGGGGTGGGAACCTGGGGTCTCTACGGAGACTGCTCAATCACCTCTGCGCCACAAAGTAGCAGGGAACGACTGAAACGAACTACTGAAAATTTGTAGGAATTTCACAGAATTTGGTTAGTGACGACGGTTCATCTGGCTTGGCCCGCACCCGCCACGTGGTGAGCGGGCGGCAGTTTTCCCCCACGGAGGGCGCCACGGTCGGCGCAGGGCGGAGGCACAACCGCATCCCGGATAGCCTCATGGCCCCCGCAGGGAGATCGGGGGAGGCGGTGCAATCCGCCGAGGCGCAAAGGGCCAGCCGTAGGCTGTTAAGGAAGTTGGAGAATGCCATCGGCGAGCACTATCAAATGGCGCTACAGCAGGGCAGACTTCAGGAGGAGAATGCTGACATGGAGGTGGCAATGGAGGAGCTGAGACTGGAAAGGGATACAGCAAGGAAGGGGAAGGAGGAGGCCGAGCAAGCAGCACTTCCTCCTCGAGGGTCGACTCATCCCGAGTGAGCTGGAAGACCTGAGGCGCCAACTTCGGGCAGTCGAGGCGAGAGCGGTAGGCTTAAATCTGGCCAGAGAAACCGCCAAAAGCGAGGTTGCAGACCTGCAGAGGACGGTCGAGGCACTCAAGGACAGACTGACACAGGCCAAGACGGGGGGGTCAAAAGTGGCGTGCAATCCTGTGGCAAGTGTGCAATCGAGCAGAAGGAGCAGGACCAGAGGAGAGTGGAGCAGATGGAAGAACAGGTGAGCAAGGCAGTCTCGGAGGACGAGCTCCTTCAGCTTGTCATGCAGGAGGAGCCCTGGCCCGGGGAGCTCATCACCAAACTACAGGCAAAGACGGACTCTTTGCTGGCACCAGGCAGACCGATTAGAGTGTTGCTGTTGATACGGCAGTCGGAGACGGACTCGCAGCTAGTTAGCCGTCTGGCGGGTCAGTACCCTTCTATTGGGGTCCGGACCAGCTCTCTGACTGAGAGCTCCGTCGCGGTTTTCACGAGCTCCGAAGACTTCCGGGTCGAGGGGCCGGAGGAGGAGGAGGAGCAGACGAACCCAACATCCGAGACGCAGTCGGTTATAGTGGAAATCACGGCTCAAGGTAATAACGGGACAATAGACTCGGCGTCCATGCGAGTTATTTTCCAGGTGATCAAAAAAGCGGCAGACATCCATGCCGGCTTGGCCAGGGACGCCCCCCCCCGCTCACACTCGTGACGGCAGAGAAGCGATCGAGATACTTCTGGAGAGCCATGGAGCTGGGGGCAAGAGCCGCGGGGGTCGCCCAGCTCGACATACAGGACAGTAGGACAGGAGCGGCACCAGCCTCTAGTTCACAGGCTGACCAGCTGGGAGGAATTAAGAAGACTATACGGATCAAAGTCGCTCCGGGTAAAACGTTTGCGGATACCGTCAGGGTTCTCAGAGAGAAGTCTGCCCATCCCGAATCCTTTGGCGCTAATGTGAAAGAAGTCAGCCGGAACAAGGACGGTGACGTGATCATTAGACTTCACGAAGTCAGGGAAGGAGCGGCAGAAGCAGCGGCAAACTGTCTCAGGGCAGAGGGGCAGTTCGAGGTTGACTGCAGAGACGCGCAGCCAACCAAGGGCACATTGGCTCTCTGGGGCATCGACCCTTGGCTCCGGTCGCGCGAGGTTGCTAACCAAATTAAATCCCTGTTCGGGGTCTAAATTAAACCCTAAGATGAGGAGGGGAAACGTGTGGTACTCCATCGTCACGGTGCCGCTCTCCCTGGGGCGCGCAATGCTGACGAACAGGACGCTCAGGTTAGGAGCATGCTGGTGTAAGGTGGAAAAGTGGGCCACGATTCCCATCTGCTACCGGTGTTCCCGCCCTGGACACATAGCGAGAGCATGTCCCGCTTCCGACTTGTCTGAGAAGGGAAGGCCCTGTTATCGGTGCGGCCAGCAGGGTCACATGGCCAAGGTGTGCGCAGGAGTACTGCGCGTCTTGCCAGGTAGGGGGACATAGGGCAGACAGTGCCGCCTGCCCGGTGTATAGGGGTTTGATTAAGCAAGCCAGGGTTGATACCAAGAACACCCAAGGTGGCAGGGGACGCCCCCACAATTCACCCGGGCCACTCAGGCCGGCCGGCGTTCCTGAGGCGGCCAGGCCATCTCAGGCCTCGTCATCAGCGAAACCCACGATGCTGCACAAGTGGCTGAAAGTGGGGAAACGAGGAAGAGCGGTGATGCCTGCTGAGGAGGAGATGGATACGCACGAATCACCCCGGAACTGGAAGACCGAGCAATTAGCTGCCACCATGACGATTAGGGTGATTCAGATAAACCTAAACAGGATGAGGGTTTCCCATGACCTTCTGGAGGTCATGGGCAGAAGACACGCCACCAATTTGTATCTGCTGTCAGAGCCGAACAGGGCCAGGGCGACCGGCAGGACCTCCTGGTTCTCAGACCCCAGCCAAGATACGGCGTGTGGGCCCTCTGAAACAGGCAGAATCACCACCAGGGACGGAGGAGCAGGCCAAGGGTACTCATGGGTCACGGTTATGGCAAGGTTAGCCTTTTCAGTTGTTACTTCGCCCCTAACAAAAGCGAAATTGAGTTTTTAGCATTCTTGGAAGAGCTCAGCCGGGCGACAAGAGCCAGACGAGGAAGCGGTGACCTACTCGTAGTCGGTGGCGACTTCAACGCCAAGTCAAAAGCCTGGGGCTCTGACCGGACGGACTCCAGAGGTCACATACTGGAGGAGTGGTTGAGCCAGGATGGGCTAGTAGTCTGCAACGAGGGCAGAGAGCCCACTTTTTGCAGGGGAAATCAGATGAGTCACATCTGGTCGATGAGGGGGGACGGGCCCGCATTCGCGATTGGAGGGTGGAAGAGAACGAGCTGTTAAGTGATCATAGACCGATCACCTTTAAAATAATAGAAGGTGACGGCAACGATACGTCGAGTCCTAAAGGACAAGGCCGCCGGAAGCAATGGCAGATGAGGAAGATCAGCAAGACCATTCTGATACAGAAGTTCAACGAACTGTATCCCCGAAGGGACCACGGGAATAACGAGGAAGTAGAGGACGATGACGACAACGATGAAGAGGAGGAGCTCACCCCGGAACGCATGCAGTTCATCCTAGAGGAAAGCTGCAAGGCAGCACCGGAGCCGGGTACAGGAAGCGGGGCTACCAACAGGAAACCCATGTACTGGTGGAACGAGGAGATAGCGCAGGCCAGGAGGGTGTGTAACAGAACCCGGAGAAAAGTCACAAGGGGCAGAAGGGTTACGAGCAACGCCGATACACATGCGAGTGCAATGCTTCTACACCAATCGTTGCACGAGTACAGGACGGCACGGAAGGAACTGCAGCGTCTCATCAAGAAGGCCAAGCGTAAAGCCTGGAAGGAGCATATCGACTCGGTTAAGCGCGACATGTGGGGACTACCGTATCAGATCGTCCGCAACAAGTTCAAGAGAGCGGCCCCGGAAATCCCCAACGCGGACCTGGAGGAGGTCGTGAGGAGCCTCTTACCGGTTCAGCAGTGGCGAGGAGATGACCGAATTGACCTAGGGGAAGATGACGAGGTAGAGGAGGTGACAAGCGATGAGCTGGCAGCAGCCAGAGAGCGGCTGGCGACGGGGAAAGCAGCCGGCCCCGACGGCATACCGGCCGAAATAGTACGAATGTTCGTTGCGAGACGGTCCTCGCAGGTAAGAAAAATGTTTACAGGGCTGATCAGGCGAGGCGAATTCCCCAGCGTCTGGAAACGAGCCCACTTGCTGTTAATTCCTAAACCGGGAGGGGGAACTCTAAAAGGCCCATATGCCTACTTAACTCCGCGGGGAAGCACATTTTGCACGAGCGGGTTAAGAAAGAAATCGAGCGCTTGGGTGCATTGTCGGACAGACAGCAGGAATTTCGGAATTGGAGATCCACGTTCGGGCCGCTGGAGCAGCTGCTGCAGACGGCAGCGAAGGAGGTCCTGGCTTCACAGAGCACAAGAAAGCTCGTCCTGGTCGTAATGCTGGACGTGAAGAACGCGTTCAACACGGTCAGTTGGAGGGAGGTCATGGCCGCGCTGGAAAGGAAAGGTTTCTCTGCTGGTATCAGGAGGGTCGTCTCCTCCTACCTATCGGAAAGACTAGTTGCAGCTCAGGGCCACGCGTTCACGGTACATGCAGGCGTCCCGCAGGGTCTGGGCCCAACACTTTGGAACCTGGCCTATGACGGGGTCTTGGAGGTCGTGCTACCCGATGGAGTCGAGTCGCTCGCGTACGCGGACGACCTTGCCCTCGTTACTCGGGCCAAGGATATAGAGACCCTAAAGGGGGCCGTCGAGGAAGCTTTAGCTAGAGTGGCGGAGTGGATGGCAGACCATCACCTGAACCTCGCGCCGGCGAAGACTGAGGCGGTCTTCCTGACAGGAAGGAAAAGAGTGGGAGACTTGGTGCTCCATGTAGAGGGCCACCCTATACGGGTCAAAAGGGATGCTAGATGTCTAGGGGTCCAAATAGACCAGGGCCTTTCTGGTCGGCCTCACATCGCCCTGGTCACAAAGAAAGTGGCGCGCGTATCGGCCAATCTGGCCATGATTCTACCTAGGGTAGGAGGTGCGTCCGAGGAGAAACGCCGACTGATGGCGGTTGTCGCGGAGTCCATGGCTCTCTACGCCGCTCCGGTCTGGGGTGGGGTGGCACTGAAGTTCGGCGCCAACACGAGGGCTTTGAGGTCAGCTCAGCGAGTGCTGGCGATTAGGGTTGCCCGGGCCTATCGCACGGTGTCAACTGAGGCCCTGCTGGTCCTAGCTCGCGTGCTGCAGTGGGACCTCCTTGGTGGGGAGCGTTGAGAGCGATTTATGGACGGCGATCTAGATCTCACGGAGGCTCGCCGGACAACACTGCAAAAGTCGCAGAATGAGTGGAGTAGACGGCCCGACAACGGGAAAGGCCGATGGACCAAGGAGCTTATCCCTGTATTGCGAGATTGGTACGACCGGCCGGGAGGGGAGATGACCTACTGGACAGCGCAGATACTGACCGGACATGGCCAGTTCCAGACCTATTTGGTCAAGATCGGCAAAGCGCACATGGATACATGCGTTCTCTGCGACAGCGGCAGGACCGACGGGGTCGAACACACCCTTCTCGACGATTGGGCAGATAGTGAGTCACATGATGACTTCCTGCGACGCTTGGGAGGAGGTCACCGGATGGTTTGGGGACATCATGAGGGCCAAGGAGGAGCTCGAAAAGGTTGGACGGGCGCGCTTCGGCGCTGACCACGGGGGAGAGAGCCACAACTCGGTACCCGGATCACAAAGGGGAGGGATAATGGGAGAGACAGCCGCTGATAGCACCGAGGCTGATGGCGCACCCCTGGAAGGTGGGATGACGGGAGATTAGATCTTAGGGGGAACACGGGTTTTAGTGAGTTTAAGAGTCTCACACTAGGTGACAAGTGGCTGTCTTGTCACGCATGTGCATTACGCGTTCCCGAAACCCCCCATAACAAAAAAAAGATTATAAGGTGGACGCAGGAGCGCCATTTCCGCGCCGAGCTGTCGGCCGTCGCAGTAGGTGAACGCCCGTCGAGTCGGTCCAAGGTTGCCGCGTTTTCCTTGTTCATCGACAAGCAGGGACTTATGCGGGCCAGGACACGGTTGACGAAGGGCCCACATTTCAGTTATGACGAAGCAAACCCAATAGTTATCCCGGGAGAGTCTCGTCTGGCTGCTCTGTTAGTCGCCCATTGTCACCGTGTCAACGCCCACTTCGGAGTCAACATCGTACTCACCTCGCTCCGTCGGCGCTATTGGATCACTCGGGCACGTCAGGTGATCAAGAAGTTTCTCGGCCGTTGCGTAACTTGCCGTATGGTCCACGGGCCGTCAGCCGACCAGGTACAGGCACAGTTGCCAGAATCTCGGGTAACACTGATCGTTCCGTTCGCCGTTACCGGTCTCGATTTCTGCGGACCGTTTCTCACAGGAACGGTGAAAAACTACGTATGTGTACATATATGTATACATACGTATGTGTACATGTGTACATATATTAAATCATGCGAGATACCTGGGGATTCACCTGGACAAGGGTCTCAATGGAAACGAACATACCAAGATCGCCACAGCCAAGGCGAGCAAGGCAGCTAACGAGATAGCCAAGATTCTCCCGAACATCCATGGGCCCAAGCGAACAGATCGCAGAAAGCTTATCATGTCCGTTGCAGGGTCGATTGCCCTGTTCGGGGCCTCGGTTTGGTTCAGCCGGGCAACCGCCACGGCCCGAAACAGGGCTCTTCTAAGGAAAACGCAACGCACGACAGAGCTCACGATAATATAAGCGTACAGAACAGTGAGCACGTCGGCTGCAGTCGTCTTGGCTGGTACTCCGCCATGGGATCTGGTGGCCGACGAGCGACGCAGGCTCTGGAATAAAGGCCCCGAGGCCTCCAAGAAGGCAGAAAGAGAAGCGATGTTTGCTGCTTGGCAGGTGGAGTGGACTGCGCTACGCAGAGGTGACCCCGGCGCAAAGGTCCGTGATCTGATACCCGACATAAAGAAGTGGATGGACCGTCCGGGGGGCCAGATGGATTTCTTCCTGATCCAGGTTATCACCGATCACGGAGATTTCGGTCGCAGCTGTATTCACTGCATGTAGGGTGCGATGATGCTTTCCATACGCTGCTCGTCTGTCCTGCTCTGGAACCCGCAAGAATTCTAGCTCTGAACAAGGTCACGCACCGTTGGCATCTGAACGGTGAGGCGAGAAGCAGAAGTCCCCCTCTAAGCATGCCGAGGGCGAGCATGAAAGGCTTTGTCGAATACATCTGTGAGACGATCAGTGGTTGGGAAATCGGGGCCGAGACCGCTAAAAGCGTGCTCGAAGAAAAGGGACGCTTTGCCCGAATCCGCCTATATAGATTCCTCTTCATGACAGAAACCGAGGAGAGAGAAACTCATGAAGAGACAGGAAGTGACATGAATGGTTCAGTGGGCACTCCTCCCACGGAAAGTGATGCCGATGACAATGCCGCAAGTATGTCGGGTTCGCAGGTTTCTGGGAACGGCTTGTCTGATGAGGTGGGGAACCCGACGGCCGACCCCGGCCAATGGATCCGGTAGGCGCCTGCCACTCTCCGTTGGTCCGTAGTTTATTTGATGACCCGGACCAATCTAGAGTGAAGTTTAAGTGGGGCGTGAGTTGAGTGGGTAGGTCTGCCACTACATCAGGCAGGAGTCCCAGAGTACCATGGCAAAATACTGCCATGTAGCTTAGCTGTGAGGCCTGGTCTGCATGAGCATTCTCCGTCATAAAAAACAAAATATGTGTACATATATGTATACATACATATGTGTACATATATGTATACATACATATGTGTACATATATGTATGCATACATATTTGTACATATATGTATACATACATATGTGTACATATATGTATACATACATATGTGTACATATATGTATACATACATATTTGTACATATATGTATACATACATATGTGTACATATATGTATACATACATATGTGTACATATATGTATACATACATATTTGTACATATATGTATACATACATATGTGTACATATGTGTACACATATACATATTATGTATCCATATCTGTGTACACAGATGTATACATACATATGCGTATATGTGTACACAGATGTATACATACAGATGTGTAGATGTGCACACATATGTATACATAATATGTATATGTGTACACATATGTACACATAATGTGTGGATGTGTACACATATGCATACATACATATGTTACATATATATATACATGTGTTGCACAAATGTGCATACATATGTTACACATATGTGTAATATATGTATGTGTATACATAAGAAACGAATATAATTTATTCAAACATACAGTACTTAGGAATTATCTCTAGGGATTATGGGGGGATATGGGGAGGTATTAGCTGGGACCGGGTTGAGGTCGACATTGTCCCGAGGAAGGCGATGGCATTGCCCCTCTGCACAGCGAGGGACAATGTCAATGACACAAGTGCTTTTCAACAAATAATATTAGGTTGACCCAAAAAACCGCACTCCTATCGTCTTGCGCCGACTTCTTATTCTTGGCCGGTTTGAATTCAAATTTGTCGGGTAGTGAGACACAACATTTAGCAAGCAGACGGCGCGAACGTAGCTAGCATTCGGCTTTCGTTGAGCGTTCGAAATGGCAACCGGCGGAGCAGGTCCCTCATACTTGTATTCTCAGGTTTATGTTTCAACAGAAAAAATTTCCAGCTGAAATCCATCGAGAGTTGGTTAGTGTGTACGGCCATGATGTCCTCAGTCGACGACAGGTCTACCATTGGTGTGCGCAGTTCAGGCAAGGCGACTGGGACATTAATGAACACCGAGGGCCATCCCTTCCCGAATCTCGATTCGACAATCGGATTGAAACGATCGAAAACGCTTTTGAGGAAACTAGAGCTTGGTCATTGAGAACTTTGTCGGCTAAAATTGGCTTGCTTCGTGAAACATGTCGCCGAATTATTAAAAATAATCTGAGGATGCAGAAAAAAAATGCAAAATGGGTCCCTCATTAACTCGGTCCTGGCCAACTGAGGATGTGTGAGGAGTGTTCGCGAGACAATTTGAAGATATATAGGCAGCAAAAGAGTCGCTTAGAGCATACCGTTGCAGTGGTCGAGACACGGGTCAGCCTGTATAGGGGACCGGAAAAAGATCAAGTGAAACAGTGGCTACGACCAGGTGAACAGGCAACGACGGTAGCAGTACCAAAGAGATTCGAGCCTAAAGTAATGGCAGCACTTGCCATGGATTTCAACGGAATTGCTACTACGAGATTTTGGGCCCAAAAGAAATAATGGAGTCGGCTCGATATTTAGAGTTCTTGAAGAGACTCATGAATAATTTGCATAGCAATATGAAGCATCGAGCTCGACTGCTCGATGACAATGCTAGGGCACATCGTAGCAATGAAATTACGTTCTGGCTTAAGGCCAACAAGATTGAGAGATGGCATCCCCTCCCAGTCTCCCGATTTAAGCCCGTTCAATTTAATTTCAGCTCTCTTTAATTGATGGTTGAATTCCATCAATTAAAGAGAGCTATATGTAGCCGTAAATATGCAAATATCGATTTGCTCCAAGAGGCCTTAAAGAAGGATGTTATAAATGGGAACAGAAATGCTGTATACCAAGCCGTCACAATGCTGCCAGAACTCGGGGACCAGTGTATAAATAAGGGACATACCCCTAACTCATCGTAAAAGATCTTTGTCTTAACTCACTTAGTTTAGCCAATATTGAAATATATATGTGTGTGGTTTTATTTGGGTCAACCTACTATTATATAATGCCGGTCGTCGATGCTTGCGTGCTCAAGGTTCGGTCAACTTTCCGAGTGAAATCCACGCCTTGCGGTGTCCGTTACAATTTCTTATATTCGTACCTAAAATGTATTTTTTTTAAATAACACACATACTTTGTACCCAAAATATTAGAGAATACTTTCTACCTAACGTGTAAGAAAATGCTTTGTACCCACAATATAATACTTGGTACTCCAAATATTAGAGAATACGTTGTACTCAATATATAAGATACTTTGTAGTCAACATAACTTTGCACATCAAGAGCAGCACGAACTAATTGTTATTAAGTGAACTGTGAACTTGAAGCAACATCATAGTGTATTTTTAAAATTGCAACTATAATGATCAACAACAAAATAGTAAAAATTCAACAACCCGTGATTCATTAGCGATTTTCAATTTTATTTTTATTGCATAATTTTATTTTTTTGCAATGCTTGTTTTTTCCATCCACTTAACTTTTATCAGGAATAGCAGTTATATTATTTACAGAGATGAGAAGTTGGGGGAGAGGGGAAAATGCTCACGGTAACACAGACAGTGTCAACTTAACTCATGATTAACGAACACAAACAACGGCGACCGCGTCCGCGATTCCATCTATAATATTATTATTATTATAGGATTATTATTATAGGACATGGATTCGTCTATATGCAGCAAGGCCCTTTACACAAAGAACTCTAATGTTCTATCTAAAGATGCTTCATGTTCGTGCTTCTTTCATTTTTCATGATTTGCTGTCACACAATGACATGATTCGTTGATTCGATTGATGTTTGTGTGCACCACTTGACTGAGTGCTGGTTGTTGTCAACATGGAGAGAAGAGCTATGCACAAAGTGTGTCCGTATTGTTGTACATTAGGGCACTGTACACCGGATACTCTGTGTTCCGATGCCTCTATTTCACTTATAGTTATTATCCATTTATTTATGTTAGCTATTACACACATTCACACCAGCTAACTAACAATGAGTTGAGTAAGTACGTCGCGTATTGAAGCGAAAATGGTACATTCACCATTGTTCTGATATTCGGGGCCCTGTCGTAGAATCTGAGCTATGATATTCATTGCTTGGAGAGTCTGCCCACTCAATTCGCCGTTGCTGCGACGGTTTGCTATACTTATCGAATTCATCTGGAAGTCGTATACCAACGGTACAACAATTGTCGGTTGACCTGGTAAGCCGCTCATCTGGCCGCTCGGAAGATCGCTTTGTGGACGTGCTGGCGACAATTGCATGAAAAATAGCATTTTATTACTCTGGATTACCATAGAAGTCATACCAGGTGGCACGATTTGTGGCACCGCTGGTGGCATCGTTAGGCAAAGTTGGAAGTTCCAGCGGAACATTGGCGTCTGCGGAGGGCACAGCTCGAGTCTCATGAGCTGAATAAAGTCACGAAGGATTCGCTGTGTGCAGCCCATCAATCGATAGAATGATATAAACGCGTTGGGCTTGTAAGGAATGGATGCCACCTTTGCATCGAAGTAACGCTCCACAACTTGAATTTCATCTGCTGTAAAAAGCTGTTCCTTGTTAGGATCGGTGGGTGAGATCTTGACATGAAGCGACTGCATTGTAGCCGGATTCAGTGACACACGATACACGAGAGGCTCAAGCCGAAACGTGACGACGCCAGAGTCGGGGATTAAGCCTATGGCCGTTCTTCCCTGGGCGGTTTCTACGTGGCGTTGTATAAAGTTACGCATGAACGCACAGCCTAGGAAGCGCTCCATGGGTGACAGACCTGGTGATGTAGGAGTGCACAGCTGATCGAGCTTCTCATGCGTGAGTACAATTGGCATTGCCGCGGCCCAGTTGCCTGGGTGTGGGGGTGCCATACGGGACATCGCCGGTGGTTGGCGTACCTCGACACTCGGTGGTTGTGCAGGTGATGGCCCACCAGGCGATGGTTGAAACGGCCGAGGTGAGGGACGAGGCGGTGCTGGGGATGAGGGCCAGGTGTTAGCAGGGGAAGCAGACAAGAGCGGGAATGCCGGCGAGGTGGGATCGTTTGCTGCGGTAAAACTCTGTTGCGAAGGAGGTTGTTGTGCGGGTGACGGTGAAGGCGATGTCATATGTGGCGAGTTAACCGGATACGGCGATGACGGTGGCGGCGCCAGTGGGCTACTGGGCGGTATATTTGATGGAGTGTGTACGAAGGATGGATTCGGTGAGGCAGTATAATTCGATGGCAACATCGAGGGATGAGGTGAAGCAGGTGTATGTGGATTGGATGGCGGCGTCATTGGATGATGCTGAGGAAAACGAAGAGCGCTGTCTGTAGTCGCCGAGCGATTGCTCGCCGGCGAATTGGCAGCACCCTTTGCCTGTGACGGTGATAAAAACGCGTCAACGCTCTCCAAAGCCAATGGCGAAACAGGATTGTCCGGATCATGACGAACCTCACAGCCACCGGTGAATTTGCCCAGAAAGGCGCGCAGACCAGGTATCGGCACAAACTCCTCGACGTGCCGGCCCTTGTCGAAATGACTGAACGCACCGTCACGAATGATGACGCACCCGTCGCCCTTGCGACACTGTACCTCCAGGCAGTAATTCCCCCGGTAAATCAGTTTAGTGCAAGTCGACGACTGGGGAATGACCACAAAGGTTTGGACAGGGACCGTAGGTCGCGAGTTTATGACACCCAACTGCGGAGTCGATGGAAGACGAGAAAGTGACAACAATGGCCGATACGTGTCCCGGAGGGCTTGTAGCAGCTGGATGATACTCTCATGCTGATTGAAATCGTATGCTAATTGATGTGCGATTGTCGCATGCGGATTCGTTGCACTAGCCGATGGGCCCACTACACCAAAAACGAGTTGGAAACGTCGTTCAACGGCCCGCCAAGAAACAGTTACCGTGTCGTTTTTTTCAGGCCCGTATGCCAATGTGAGCCTCGTATACGTGTACGATCGGACCTCCGACATCTCGAGTAATGCAGCATGCTTCGGTTTCTTCATATCACTTGCGTATTTTGCCACCACTCCGTAGAGTTTGCACACGACAGCCCAGTCAGCCAACCACTCATCAACAACGGCCGCCATATTATTCTGGGAGAAATCATACATAAAGTAGACAGGTCTGGTGGCACCTCGTTCACGTAAGTTGCTTGTAGTTAACGGGCAATCATGGAAGACCAGCTCGCATAGCCATGCCTTGATACCCTTAACCTGAAGACGAAACCTACAACTTAAAAGTGAACGGCGAAGCTCCTCGGCAACGTCTGCCGGCAATTCATTTTCTTTGGTTAGAGGCATCTGCACGATGTTGACGCAGAAGTTTGTTTGAGCACCTTCAATCTGTAATCCTCGATGGCATATACCCCGTCCCTCTAGCTCACGAGTAAGTGAACAAAATGGTAACCGATCATCGCAGAAGGCTACGATATGCGCGACGTCGCTGAAAAAGTAGCCCGAGCACCTCCTCTTCTTCGCTAGCACAGGCGTTTCTTGGGAATCTGCAGACCGCTTGTGGGCATCAGACGAACCGCTGTGTATCGAACTCAACAAGCCTGTTGCTGTCGTTGATTGTGTGAAGATGTCAACGTCGGTGCAGGGCCCATGTACGATTGAATGGCCATCCAGTTCATAGAAGCTACTCAAACGGTTGTCACCTGTAAATGTGGCATGATCGTAACTATTTGACTGTTTGAACAGCGGTAAAACACAATGAACGATAAGGAAGTGCTTTTTTGTTATTTTTCTCAACTTAATAACCAGGTTTGCGAAAGCAGAGCCTTCATAATGTTTGTTGAGGGCATGGCAGCGTACAACGCATTAGATGCGGCTGTCATATTCAAATCAAATGTTGTAGAATAAAATAGATTCTTTGAAAATTAATATATATGCTATAATTATGGCCCCATGAAATGGTCCCACGATAAATAATTTAACATATATTCGGCTGACCCAAAAAACCGCACTGCTGTCGTCCTGTGTCGTGTTCTTATTATTGGCCGGTTTGAATTCAAATTTGGCGGGTCGTGAGACACAACAATTAGTAATTCTTTGGGCGTTCGAGATGGCAACCGGGGGACCAGGTCCCTCAGACTTGCATTCTCAGAAGGAACTTTCTTTCACGTTTATGTTTCAAGAGAAGAAATTTTCAGCTGAATCCATCGAGAGTTGGTTAGTGTGCACGGCCATAATGCCCTAAGTCGACGACAGGTGCATCGTTGGGCTCTGTCGGCTGAAATTGACGTGCCTCGCGAAACATGTCGTCGAATTATTGAAAATGATCTGAGGATACAGAAAAATAATGCAAGGTGGGTCCCTCATGAATCTGAGCATATCGTTGCAGTGGACGAGACATGGGTCAGTCTGTATAGGGGACCGCTGACTATGGTTAAGCCCGTGTGACTATGGTTGCTTCCATCACGTAAAGAGAGCTATATGTGGCCGTAGGTATGCAAATGTCGATTTGCTCCGGGAGGCCTTAAAGAGGAAGTTATAAATGGGAATATAAATGCTGTATACCAAGCCGTCAGAATGCTGCCAGAATTCTGGGGTCAGTGTATAAATAAAGGAGGTACATACCCCTAACTCATACTAAAAAAATCTTTGTCTTAACTCACTCATTTTAGCCGATATTGAAATGTGTGCCGTTTTTTTTGGGTCAGCCGAACAACATTGTATAACTTACTTGTGATGCTCATGAGGTAGTAGTGAAATTCGATGTTGTCTGAAGGTTTCTCAGCCTGGAGCTCCACGATGACATAATAATGGGCGTGCTTGCAGAGCTTGACGAACAGTGAATACTTTCCGAGCTGATTAATCCGGTGCTCCTCTGGCGCCTGTACGAACGGATTCGTGTCCATAGCTAGAACGGGCAAATGTTGGACTGTTTTTTTGCATCGTTTTAACGTCATCCAAAATTTGAGGCTGAGAATGGCCGAAGCTAATCGAGCCTTTAGTGAAGGCTGTGCCTCCTTAACGAGATTGTTTATAGTATCCTGCAATTCGGTCACCATGGGCGGTTCATATTGTGGTACGAATGCCATAACGTAGCCGGTGTGTGTGTCCACAGTTAACACAAGATGCTCGGACGACGGGCAGGGATGGACCACAGGTAATTGCAGCAGCGGTGGACTTCCCGACAGGGTGCATTCAACGCCTGCTGGCAGTAGTTCCATAAGGTAATTTTCCTTTAGGTATGCGAGCTTCTGACGTGACCGTATGTGTATCGTTTGGATGAGGAGTTTCTCGATCGAGAGGAACTCTGATCGGATGCACGGTTCGATCCACACCTGCTCCGCCTTTTCGGTAATCTCCGGTGAGTGCGACACTTGCAGCGGCTTACATGGCTGTTCTGCGTCAACATGCACCATAAGTACGAATGGCCGATGGTCGAGCAACGATACGTGCTCACGCCAGAAATGTAACCGGAGTAGACTACCGGGCACGTACTCCTCAATACGAACCGAGTCTCCCAGTCGTTCGCGACACAGACGCAGGATCTGAGAATGTAATACTTCTAGCTGCAAGCTTAGGCAGAAGAAATGAAGGCATTCAAAGAGTTCGTGCAGCGGCTTCGAATGATCGACGAGTCGTGACTGCACCAATTGATGAATATAGTTTACCTGCAAAGGATGAACCTGTAACGACAAAGAACATACCCACAAAATTATGTTATCAATAACTTGCATGTATTGTGCTATTGCGAATGAGTATATTTTATACATTAAAAAGGGTACAGTGTATTTGGCACACATATTGGTGCCTCGGCTTATGTAAACAGTCCTCTAAAGGTAAAGTCGTAACAACTGCCTCTTTCACCTAAACGAGTCTCGAATTAGAAGGTCCTAATGTTCGAAAGGCTGAGCCACCGCATTCGATACGAATCTCCCTAAAATTGACCCAATCTAATACCTATTAGTTTAATTACACCAATATTTAGGAAATAGTAGCCCCTATCTACGAATCTAACACTCATTATATGGCTATAGTATATTTGTATTTGAAAGTCATACCAATGCTCGACAGTCACCGGTGTCCTTATCTTCAACGAGGATGTTGATTGACAGTAACCTCCAGGGTACCTGTGGTCCATCTCCCATCAGGGTCAGACCAACTTCAAATTCGTTGTCAACGCGAAATATGACGCGTCCGCATTTAATATCCAATGAACTCATTTGAGGAGGGAGTTCAGACGAAACGAGCCGATATTGAATGATGCGATTGAGGCGCTCCAGTGTCGAACGCTTGTCTTCTGTAGAGATAGGATCGGGTGGCACAATTTTGTCGCGTATACATGTTGGTAAACGCGAGTACGTTCCTGTCGTAAGAATTTCCGCAGCGCATGGAATATGGAAGCTAGGTAGTCGTGCCTGTACGAGCGTATCCCTAGCTAACAATGCGAACATGTCAGCGGCTTCAATGAACAACAGACTTTGCTTATCTAAGAAATTCACCATAGATGCACATTTCTCCACCTTGCCTGCACTGGCCGCCCATTTTACTAATGCCAACAGGCGCACGAAGAGCTGTCTCGTTGTGTTTGTAAAAGTCGTAATCTCGATTTTACGCTCCATATCCGATTTGCGGGGCAGCAGTTCAGCTAACACAGTCAATTCGTGATAGGTCTTCTGCAGGACGAAATCGATCAATCGACCGAGAGGGATCGTGGGCGGGCCTCCAGCACCGGCAGGCGGCGCACCTGCTCCAGCTGCCATTACCATTGCTTTCTCCATCCTGAAATTAAAGATAATCAACATACCGTGAGTCTCAAAAGAATTCGTCCACCCCGTTGTTTCACACAAGTGCGTGTGAATCGTATACAATAACGTAATTAAAGAAAAACTATATGCTTCTAATAATACGAGTACGGAAGAGAATAAGCAAAGTTACCCTGACAGGTCTTCATAGTACTACCTATAAGGTTAAGAGCTGAGGCCTGTCAGATAGGGGAACAGCTGAGGGTCAGCTCAAAACAGTTTTATATGCTTCCAATAAGCACAGTTCACAGCTTTAACCTGCAAACATGTTTAACAGGAGACAATGTTCATTCACGACTGACGAAAAAATGCTTCTTAAGATATTCGCTTTCTGAACGAAACAGAATTTTTGAGGTATCTGAAAATAATCAGACTTCACAGGTGTATCAACCTTCAACCATCGGAAGCTCTAACCCCGACTTTCTCGAAAGATTCCGCTGCAAGTTCGACTGTTCACATTGCCAACCAAGTTTAGCTACCCTTATTTTAATAAATAAATTACCTTCACACAACTTGGGCGTATGCCAAAGGAGTATGATTTCCCTATGTACATAAAATATCTACGTGTGAAAATAAATTTGAAACTGGTATTTCATCTTGCAGACCATTACGGGTCAGTATTTAATTCCAAAATTGAAACATGGTTGAGGTGAAAGAAGTCGCATGAAGACACCAGCTACAGCATATATAATACAATAGTTAACCCACACTCCGGCCGAACAGAGTCGATAAATATATATATATATATATTGATTATTATATATATCATACACAATCGCTTACGTGCGAACTGTTGATCATTCGCAATACTCAAAATTCAGTCCAAACACTGAGACATAAAACCACGACTCAGTAAAGCAGGGCATTCTACTGATATTGGCTGGAGTGGTAGTATTATATTATGCACACGTGTGATAAAGTAAAGAAAGTTCAAGTAATAATACACTCTCATCGCCTTTCGACAACACTATACTTGGTATATATGTACTAGTGTGTTTCGCAAATATGCGCCAAATCTAAGAGGATAAACTATGCGTGCGTCATTAGTGTGGCGTTCCCCCACTTGCGTTAATGTACCTTTGGAGTACGGCATGACGTACACAGACGAAGAAACTGGTTCTCCCTGACGGCCCACAATGAGAAGTTAACGAAAGAAAGGTACTGCTATGTTATTAATTATGACTCTCCGTCGAGAAACTCCGTCGAACGTTTTGCCAGCGTCACTTGGAGTCTTCGCCATTGAGCATCTTCCGTGTGATTACTAGCTGTTGGTTACTACTTGTTCTTTTGTTTTTTATAAACTCACCTGGAATAAATCACAAATGAATCGGGGACCGCACTAAACTACAGAACACAACAAGTTGATCATTTTGGACGAAAGTTTTCTCTGCCGCTCAACATCGTATCCAACCGGCAACTGAACGCCATCTTGAGACCGTCAACAACAATAACCAACACACCAACTATAAACCGCCTCCTGTCGCAGCAGCCGCGGCGCCTATGGGCAATACATGCGTTGCGTGAGTGTAAAACCCGATCAACCAGACGGCTGTCATGGCGCCATATTCAAACAGCAAACGAGCGGCTTTTCTTAACCTGTCCTGTGATTATTTTCTGTTATTCTGAACCCTGATTCATTATAATATTATTAATCTAAAAACGATAACTATTAGTACTGCAATTACTTCCTACTCCTGTCCCTAGTGATTCTGGGGTTTAGGGGGCGGCGGAAATACTATCTAATTACCTTCTGGGGCATGATGATAAGGACTATGATATGGTTTATTAATTGGTAAACAAAATGTAAATATGCAATAAATGGGGAGAAAGTATCAGGCCAAGGCCGATAAGGATTTAGAATACATCAATTTTCTTATCCAGCTGATTATAGATTCGATTTAGAACTATAGATGGGATTATAAGAACACAGAAAAGCTCAGTAGCAGAAGAAATAGTGAAGCGCACTCATCAATATCTTTATCAGAATACTCAAAGAGCTACATAGAATCAAAGTCTTAATCAGGACAAAAAAAGACGCAATTGAGTTATTTATTGCAACCTGAGGAAATGCGTTTATGGGTAATATGTCACTGTTTATAGCGCAATCGCCAAACAATTAGAGTCTATTTTCACAAAGTAATGGAATTATAAATAAAGCGTCAATCACCATATTCTAATGCTAAAATGTTTTATACAGAAATTCGCACTTATGCCAGTAATCGCATTCTGCCTGTCTGATCTCAAATACCTCTAAAACTATTCTCACTATATATATATTTAATTACACCTTAGTACAATCGGTACATACTAAAACGCATTTAAAATATATAAGGCATAATAAACGTCCTCACTAACACGTTATTGCTTTAAGTGAGATATTTTAGCTGCACCGCTATACCTGATATTGACCGCAAGTCTCTCCATATCGTTGACAGCGACAGTCCTCTTCTAGGCCGTCATGAAACCAAGGTAAGAGGCACACCGCGTGGTGAGACCCGTGGACCACATGCCAATTACTTCTAAGATATATTGTAATTTTTCGTACATTATTTGTAAAATATATGTTCTTGTGTACAATTCCTTTTTTGCTTATTTTGCATCTGAAGACAGTATGACGCACACATTTATTTTGTGTCCGTTGCAAGAGCTAAGATTGGCAATACGTAAGAGCCCATTAGCCAATCCTCATGTATAAGTCAGGTTTATCAGGTTTGTTAATAAATGAACCAGTAAAATCCAGTCTGGTCGGCCCTTCTGGAGTCGCGGATTACAATACCCAACTACATGGTCACTATATTTCAGGTTTGTAGATGTAGTGACTCAGACCTAGTGACTCCTAGATCACGTATATTGTTCACTCCAGTCGGTTCTTGATCATCGACATAGCATTACTTTATCGGATTATTGTGACTAAAATCGATTAAATTGATACAAAAAACACATTACCGCATATCTTATGAATTGAAAGTTTTATATCAGGGTCAACGCTACATCTGTAGGGTTGATCTAGTGCAGTTTGCATTTTGCTGTTGTCACTGTCCGCCCGAATGGAACGATACATTTTAATGCTGTCCGCATATACCATTATTTTGACGTTGGGTCCAAGGTGCATTAGTAAATTTGTCCATAAAATATAGATAAGTGGCGTAAGTATGGTATCCCGGGGGTTGCCGCATCGCTCGATGAGAAGAAGCTTTCATTAAAGCGCACCCGACGAAGTTCGACCATAGGTTGGTAGAATATCCATCCGTTTCTTGTGCGTGACAGTCTCAAATACTGATTTGAAGTCCAAATAGAAGATGTCGAATGGTATGGAGTGGTTGGCACATAATCGCCATTTATGGCACTAGAATAGCTCGAAGGTTGTTGACAGGTCGGTGGGTAATTGCCTTTCGACGATCAGATCCTGTTGATTAGTGCTTTCATCTATTGCTTTGCACATCACACTCACGATGATTTTACATGGAATAGAAGTCAGTGACGTCGGGCGCTCGTCCGCAGATTCTGACATATATAGAACCCTTATTATGAACGGGACAGATTATAGCGTTCCTGAAGAGTTCAGTAATTTCGCCTGGCACAAGTGATTGCCAAATATTATAGGGGGTGAAACGCTCACAGGTTATCCCAGCGATCTGAAGGAGCACGTGGTGAGTCAATCAGGGGTCTGGTTACACTTATTTGAAACTTTCTTTAGGTGGGTATATATGTTTTCTGGTGATTAATTAATATCATTCAGAGTGAAGAGATTGTCTCGTGATGGCAGTGTAGGTGCAGGGTTGCATCGACGCTTAGTCCGTTTCAGTTTATCGTTGTAGAAATCTTTGACGATTTTGGTTTCCTCTCAACCATTTGTCGCATATGACCCATCCATTCTGCGGATAAATTCTAGCTTATCCTCAATTTTTATATGTATCTTAGCTTATCCTCAATACGTGCTTTACTTGTGCGTGAGTTGCCTGGAGGGGAAAAAGGCAAGTTTTCTGGAGGGCGGCATACTTCCGTTGCTCGGGCCGCTCCGCACGGAATACCGTGTAACCGAGGGTGGTGGCAAAGTGATTGACATAAGAGGGTGTTAGAGTGTCAACCACCGTGGCATCCCCAACGAGAAACTGGCATCAGTGGAGGAGTTGAGTGTCAGGCCGTCAGGGCTGCGTCCGCTTGCAGCGCCGAGGCCCTGCGCTCGCATGATAGGCTGTGGTGGCCATTCCTCGCGACGGGGTCCCCACAAGGGTCACAACTGTGGTCCGCAACCACGGGGGCCCCGAGACCGAGGCCCACATAGAGCCGCGTGAGAGGTCGTCAAGGGTAGTGCCAAGGGACGAGGAGGGCAGGGCCCCCGCACCACCCAGGTCGGACTCGCGGAGGCTACTCGCTGCTGGCGCTGCTTCTCCGAAGGGACCCGGATGCGGATACCCGTCGGATCAAAGGGACCTTAATATTAAGCGGTGGGAACGAACATCGGGGAGGAGCGTGGTGACCATGTCGGCGAAGCAAATGTCAGCCAAGTGGTGAGCACGGGGTGCTGAGGCCATCGAGGCGGACAGAGACTCCGCTGCCAAGGAAAACTGGAGGCTGAGGATCTCGTAAGCGCGTCCAGCACTGTATCGTAAGAGGAGTGGAGGGAGAAGGCCTCGGTGCGTACCGGGCTGGTCCTGAGCACGTGGTGCATACGCGCCGCCGAGAGGGAGGACCGAAGGACAAAGAGCCCCTGTTGAGCCACCAGCAGGGGCAGTCGGTCGAGTATCACCGAAGTCGATTCGAGGCAACGGTCGAAGAGGGGCCGGATGTCTTAGTCCGTGCTGCATGATCAGGTGGGGAGTGCAGCTGTTGGCTAGGTCAACCAGAGGGAAGAGGCCGGGGACATGATCGGCGACTTCTCGGCGAACCGTGTTGAAGGCGTTGCGAATATCTAGTTAGATATGGGCTGCGGTCGGGTAGGCGTGGATGAAGATGTGCGCCGCATAAACCACGACGTCAGTCCCAGACGGACGACCGCACCCCAACTGGGTTGGGTCGAGCAGACTAACGACTGTGTCCCTCTCGTTGGGCTTCGCTAACTGAGCTGCAAGGCGGCGATTGTGCTGGAGCAGGTAATGGGACGCACCGAGCCATCTTTCTTCTCGAGAGCGATGAGGCGGGTATCAAGGACTGTGGGCTGTATCGCCGGGGTACCGTAGAGTCATGCAGCCGAACACCTTACCGAGGGCCTTGGAGAGAGGCTGCGACGGCACCGAGGGCCAGGAGACTAAGTCCCTGAGGTGACGCGACCGAAGGCCACTGGGGCCAGCAGAGAAGAGGTAATGGCCGCAAAAACCTCATCAAATGACGCTGGAGCCATGTCGACCATTGAGGGACGTTCGGGAAAGGCGTAGTTCGGGGAAGGGCGGGGGCATGCTTCGCTCTGAAGGAGAGAGTTTGTAGCGGAGTCGGTAGAACACAGGACCCGGACAGCGCCGGCAATGTCACCCTCAGAGAGTTTCTGCGACACGATTCGCACAGCAGCCTGGCCCGTATCCGTGAGCAGTACCGGGAAGGGCGCTGATGTTGAGCATCGTCGAGTGTTCCAGAAGGGGGGCGGTCACGGTGTTGAAATGCATTAGAATGGCACCCTCCCTTTAAATAAAAAAAAAAAAGGTATACGTCTCGGGCAGCAGGACAATGGGAACCTGAACACCGCCAGACGGGACCGCGATGGGGGACCGCCCAACCGTACGAACCGGCCGGCGAGTGGGTGGACGCCGGGGCCCCGATTGGCAAGGTACACGCAAAGGACGAGATGTCCCTCATCTGCGGCTGACGCTCAAGGAAGAGAGCCGACCCAGGGCACGCCGGCGAGCCCTGACGAGGGGGGTCATTGCAACTGACAGAGAGGGATGGGCGCACGCAAGGCGAGATGAGGCAATTAACGAGGCGAGGTAGTCGGGTTCGCCACAGTTGTTACAGGCCCTAAGCAACGAGCACCAGGCTCTGATGTGGCCTGTCCGGCAGCAGTTGAAACACCCCGGCGGGCGGTCGGGCTCTAGGACAATACGTTACCGGTAGCCGAGAAACACGGGGGGGCTGGATGACGAAGGGCAGGGTGGCGTTATGTGCCCTCTAAGGCCACGCCGGGCGAATCTGCCTTTGCAATGCGTTCACTTCGCGACCCGCGCGGCGTTTTTAAATTAAAGCGGCAAATTAAACGAATAAACGAAAAACATCGGACCGACAGACCAGATCCGAGCTGGTCTACAAATGGTTTGCAAATATGAAATATCATGATTTAGTACGAGGCAATATTTCAAAGCGGTGAACATATCAAGCATATTGGTTATCTCATCTCTTCAGACTAGTGAATATCAATTTGAGTATCATTAATTTCTTCCTCAACACGTCACCTGAACATATAGTCAACTTCAATTGCAGTTACTTTAAAATACCAATATACCTTTACCCTTACTTTCTCTGTGCGAGCTGTATTTTTATAGACAAAACAACGACTTCGCTGTTCTTTGTCTACGATAGCTTAACTCATCAAGTTTCTCACCACCGTTTTGATGCGGCTCCTATACAGGCGACGAGTACATTATTTTTGGTAACACTATTACAACATTATATACACATCACTTTGTTGAATAAAGTAAAGCAACGGAAGATGATATGGACAACAATGTTGGCAGAGCTGACTAAGTGTGCAATATAATGACTAAGATCAAGTACGGTGGTAACATTCACTCGAATGTCTGTTGTTAATGGTTTTTCAAGTCATATGGGTAGGGATCACTCTTACGTACTACACACTTATGTGTTGACTGTATCATCAGGCGGCTTCGTCAATAGCCTTTTGGAGAAGATCATAACAGTTGGAGAAGTTTGCGAGGCCATAAATCTTTAATTCATCGGTACACTCCAGGTATTTTATCTCAGATGGCAAATAGCGATGCGGGCACAACCGCCCTAGAGGTATGGGGTGAGATCGAATGAGAGAATTGTCAACCTGTCCCTATATATACAGCTCGTCAAATGGGGCAAACATTTGGAATCACGGGTTTTTTTTTACTAAAGCCATTACAAAAAGTAGGCCTACTTAGGTCAAGCAAGTTATTTTAGTACATTTATCCGAACTTCACTAGAACTATGCAGGTGCAAAAGAACCGAGTCGTTTTTATACTATTGTTTTGCATATTCTAGCTATGATTTCAAACCGGAATGGAAATTTGAGAAATGAAAAAAACTAAATAGTGTTAACGGTATAGCGTAGCCTGGTGAATTTAGATTTCAGATGTCATACTGAGTGTTCGTTTAGTCATCATTGCTACCGTGGCTAGTGAGACACGTTGGGCTAATTAATTATATCTAATTTACCATTTTAGCGATTGAATTAAGGCATAGATCTTAATGATAGCTTTATAGTGATATTATATGTTAATAAAGCTAACTCGGGGCCTTCATCTTTGACGGCTACAGTGAAATCTACATTTATGTATTTATGTTTATCTAAATGTCTAATTAGTTACTTCTCTTGTCTTCCGCGCACAAAATACTGCACAAACTACGGCCCCATATCTATCCCACATAAATCCAAGTAGGAGCTACATGGGACAAAAGAGTCGGGATTTCCAATTACCCTTCTCTCGAAGACTACTGAATACTTATAAATCAATTTTACACTAAAAGTTGTAGGAACGGTTGCTGAACTGTCTAAAGAAGTTGAGAAAATATAAGAAGTCATGTTTCAGTAATAATATATTAGTCCATTTTTATTTTATGAATTTACAAAGGTTTGCAATGTCTGGTTTTTCTACCCAACAATCTTTATCAGATGAAGAGGTTCTATTTACATTGAAGTGGAAGGGGCACCATGCTTACAATAATACAGTGACAACGAGCGATCACCGAATAAAACGGCAAGAGGTCCGATTCTGTTATAGGTATTCCTTCTTCTTTTGTACAAAAGGTTATATATATATTTTTTTTTGTACGAAGAAAGAACGAGGCAATGTAGCAAGCCAGCCTCTTACAATCGCGACCACCCAACCTAAATTTCGTAAGCACCTAATGTACAAGTAATGCAATTTAGAGAAAATTTGCATTTTTTGTTGTTGTTGTTGTTCACAAACGACCCTCACACATTTGTAGTCAATACTATTCTCTTAATCTTCATGTGTCATGGTCATGATATGCAGAAGCTATCTGACCCCATGATAAGCTCATTTGTTATTCTAGTTATTGCCGGGATGTACCACTGATCACCTGTGGCTGTTATTATAATAATTATAATCCTTTAAGCACATATCCGCTTCTTGTACATTGAGGGGTCTGTCCACTTTGCCCCACTATCTTCGTCGTTCTTCTTTATCAAAACTGGGTGCGAATGTACCACCACCGTATCTGATCAGTTAATAACCAGTTGCGTAAGCACATCACGTATTGAGGCGAAAATGGTACATTCACCATTGTTCTGGTATTCGGGGCCTTGCCGCAGAATCTGCGTAATGATATTCATTGCTTGAAGAGTCTGCCCACTCAATTCACCGTTGCTGCGACGATCCGCTGCTGTTGTTATCGAATTCATCTGGAAATCGTAAACTAACGGAACAACTAGTAACGGTTGACCCGGCAAATTTAACTGGCCGCTCGGAGGGTCGCCTTGAGGTCGTGTCGGCGATAACTGCATGAAAAAAAGCATTTTATTACGCACGATCAACATCGAAGTCATACCAGGTGGTGCGATTTGCGGCACCGCTGGTGGGATCGTCAGGCAAAGTTGGAAGTTCCAACGGAACATTGGCGTCTGCGGAGGGCACAGCTCGAGTCTCATGAGCTGGATAAAGTCACGAAGGATTCGCTGTGTGCAGCCCATCAATCGATAGAATGATATAAACGCGTTGGGCTTGTAAGGAATGGATGCCACCTTTGCATCGAAGTAACGCTCCACAACTTGAATTTCATCAGCCGTAAACAGCTGTTCCTTGTTAGGATCGGTGGGTGAGATCTTTACATGAAGCGACTGCATTGTTGTTGGATTCAGTGATACGCGGTACACGAGAGGCTCAAGCCGAAACGTCACGACACCAGAGTCGGGAATTAAGCCCATGGCCGTCCTTCCCTGTGCACTCTCTTCGTAGCGTTGAATAAAATTGCGCATGAATGCGCAGCCTAGTAAACGTTCCATGGGTGACAGACCTGGTGATGTAGGAGTGCACAGCTGATCGAGCTTTTCATGCGTGAGTACAATTGGCATTGCCGCGGCCCAGTTGCCTGGGTGTGGGGGTGCCATACGGGACATCGCCGGTGGTTGGCGTACCTCGACACTCGGTGGTTGTGCAGGTGATGGCCCACCAGGCGATGGTTGAAACGGCCGAGGTGAGGGACGAGGCGGTGCTGGGGATGAGGGCCAGGTGTTAGCAGGGGAAGCAGACAAGAGCGGGAATGCCGGCGAGGTGGGATCGTTTGCTGCGGTAAAACTCTGTTGCGAAGGAGGTTGTTGTGCGGGTGACGGTGAAGGCGATGTCATATGTGGCGAGTTAACCGGATACGGCGATGACGGTGGCGGCGCCAGTGGGCTACTGGGCGGTATATTTGATGGAGTGTGTACGAAGGATGGATTCGGTGAGGCAGTATAATTCGATGGCAACATCGAGGGATGAGGTGAAGCAGGTGTATGTGGATTGGATGGCGGCGTCATTGGATGATGCTGAGGAAAACGAAGAGCGCTGTCTGTAGTCGCCGAGCGATTGCTCGCCGGCGAATTGGCAGCACCCTTTGCCTGTGACGGTGATAAAAACGCGTCAACGCTCTCCAAAGCCAATGGCGAAACAGGATTGTCCGGATCATGACGAACCTCACAGCCACCGGTGAATTTGCCCAGAAAGGCGCGCAGACCAGGTATCGGCACAAACTCCTCGACGTGCCGGCCCTTGTCGAAATGACTGAACGCACCGTCACGAATGATGACGCACCCGTCGCCCTTGCGACACTGTACCTCCAGGCAGTAATTCCCCCGGTAAATCAGTTTAGTGCAAGTCGACGACTGGGGAATGACCACAAAGGTTTGGACAGGGACCGTAGGTCGCGAGTTTATGACACCCAACTGCGGAGTCGATGGAAGACGAGAAAGTGACAACAATGGCCGATACGTGTCCCGGAGGGCTTGTAGCAGCTGGATGATACTCTCATGCTGATTGAAATCGTATGCTAATTGATGTGCGATTGTCGCATGCGGATTCGTTGCACTAGCCGATGGGCCCACTACACCAAAAACGAGTTGGAAACGTCGTTCAACGGCCCGCCAAGAAACAGTTACCGTGTCGTTTTTTTCAGGCCCGTATGCCAATGTGAGCCTCGTATACGTGTACGATCGGACCTCCGACATCTCGAGTAATGCAGCATGCTTCGGTTTCTTCATATCACTTGCGTATTTTGCCACCACTCCGTAGAGTTTGCACACGACAGCCCAGTCAGCCAACCACTCATCAACAACGGCCGCCATATTATTCTGGGAGAAATCATACATAAAGTAGACAGGTCTGGTGGCACCTCGTTCACGTAAGTTGCTTGTAGTTAACGGGCAATCATGGAAGACCAGCTCGCATAGCCATGCCTTGATACCCTTAACCTGAAGACGAAACCTACAACTTAAAAGTGAACGGCGAAGCTCCTCGGCAACGTCTGCCGGCAATTCATTTTCTTTGGTTAGAGGCATCTGCACGATGTTGACGCAGAAGTTTGTTTGAGCACCTTCAATCTGTAATCCTCGATGGCATATACCCCGTCCCTCTAGCTCACGAGTAAGTGAACAAAATGGTAACCGATCATCGCAGAAGGCTACGATATGCGCGACGTCGCTGAAAAAGTAGCCCGAGCACCTCCTCTTCTTCGCTAGCACAGGCGTTTCTTGGGAATCTGCAGACCGCTTGTGGGCATCAGACGAACCGCTGTGTATCGAACTCAACAAGCCTGTTGCTGTCGTTGATTGTGTGAAGATGTCAACGTCGGTGCAGGGCCCATGTACGATTGAATGGCCATCCAGTTCATAGAAGCTACTCAAACGGTTGTCACCTGTAAATGTGGCATGATCGTAACTATTTGACTGTTTGAACAGCGGTAAAACACAATGAACGATAAGGAAGTGCTTTTTTGTTATTTTTCTCAACTTAATAACCAGGTTTGCGAAAGCAGAGCCTTCATAATGTTTGTTGAGGGCATGGCAGCGTACAACGCATTAGATGCGGCTGTCATATTCAAATCAAATGTTGTAGAATAAAATAGATTCTTTGAAAATTAATATATATGCTATAATTATGGCCCCATGAAATGGTCCCACGATAAATAATTTAACATATATTCGGCTGACCCAAAAAACCGCACTGCTGTCGTCCTGTGTCGTGTTCTTATTATTTGCCGGTTTGAATTCAAATTTGGGTCGTGAGACACAACAATTAGTAATTCTTTGGGCGTTCGAGATGGCAACCGGGGAACCAGGTCCCTCAAACTTGCACTCTCAGAAGGAAAGTGTCACGTTTATGTTTCAAGAGAAGAAATTTCCAGCTGAAATCCATCGAGAGTTGGTTAGTGTGCACGGCCATAATGCCCTAAGTCGACGACAGGTGCATCGTTGGGCTCTGTCGGCTGAAATTGACGTGCCTCGCGAAACATGTGGTCGAATTATTGAAAATGATCTGAGGATACAGAAAAATAATGCAAGGTGTGTCCCTCATGAATCTCAGCATACCGTTGCAGTGGACGAGACATGGGTTAGTCTGTATAGGGGACCGCTGTCTATGGTTAAGCCCGTGTGTATAACTCACTTGTGATGCTCATGAGGTAGTAGTGAAATTCGACGTTGTCTGAAGGTTTCTCAGCCTGGAGCTCCACGATGACATAATAATGGGCGTGCTTGCAAAGCTTGACGAACAGTGAATACTTTCCGAGCTGATTTATCCGGTGCTCCTCTGGCGCCTGTACGAACGGATTCGTGTCCATAGCTAAAACGGGCAAATGTTGGACTGTTTTTTTGCATCGTTTTAACGTCATCCAAAATTTGAGGCTGAGAATGGCCGAAGCTAATCGAGCCTTTAGTGAAGGCTGTGCCTCCTTAACGAGATTGTTTATAGTATCCTGCAATTCGGTCACCATGGGCGGTTCATATTGTGGTACGAATGCCATAACGTAGCCGGTGTGTGTGTCCACAGTTAACACAAGATGCTCGGACGACGGGCAGGGATGGACCACAGGTAATTGCAGCAGCGGTGGACTTCCCGACAGGGTGCATTCAACGCCTGCTGGCAGTAGTTCCATAAGGTAATTTTCCTTTAGGTACGCGAGCTTCTGACGTGACCGTATGTGTATCGTTTGGATGAGGAGTTTCTCGATCGAGAGGAACTCTGATCGGATGCACGGTTCGATCCACACCTGCTCCGCCTTTTCAGTAATCTCCGGTGAGTGCGACACTTGCAGCGGCTTACATGGCTGTTCTGCGTCAACATGCACCATAAGTACGAATGGCCGATGGTCGAGCAACGATACGTGCTCACGCCAGAAATGTAACCGGAGCAGACTACCGGGCACGTACTCCTCAATACGAACCGAGTCTCCCAGTCGTTCGCGACACAGACGCAGGATCTGAGAATGTAATACTTCTAGCTGCAAGCTTAGGCAGAAGAAATGAAGGCATTCAAAGAGTTCGTGCAGCGGCTTCGAATGATCGACGAGTCGTGACTGCACCAATTGATGAATATAGTTTACCTGCAAAGGATGAACCTGTAACGACAAAGAACATACCCACAAAATTATGTTATCAATAACTTGCATGCATTGTGCTATTATGAATCAGTATGTTTTACACATTAAAAAGGGTACAGTGTATTTGGCACACATATTAGTGCCTCGGCGTATGTAAAACGTCCTCTAAAGGTAAAGTCGTAACAACTGCCTCTTTCACCTAAATCCGTCTCGAATTAGAGGCTCCTAATGTTCGAAAGGCTGAGCCACCTCATTCGATACGAATCTTCCTAAAACTGACCCAATCTAATACCTATTACTTTTATTATACTAATATTTAGGAAATAGTAGCCCCTATCTACGAATCTAACACTCATTATATGTCTATAGTATATTTGTATTTGAAAGTCATACCAATGCTCGACAGTCACCGGTGTCCTTATCTTCAACGAGGATGTTGATTGACAGTAACCTCCAGGGTACCTGTGGTCCATCTCCCATCAGGGTCAGACCAACTTCAAATTCGTTGTCAACGCGAAATATGACACGTCCGTATTTAATATCCAATGAACTCATTTGAGGAGGGAGTTCAGACGAAACGAGCCGATATTGAATAATGCGATTGAGGCGCTCCAGTGTCGAACGCTTGTCTTCTGTAGAGATAGGATCGGGTGGCACAATTTTGTCGCGTATACATGTTGGTAAACGCGAGTACGTTCCTGTCGTAAGAATTTCCGCAGCGCATGGAATATGGAAGCTAGGTAGCCGTGCCTGTACGAGCGTATCCCTAGCTAACAATGCGAACATGTCAGCGGCTTCAATGAACAACAGACTTTGCTTATCTAAGAAATTCACCATAGATGCACATTTCTCCACCTTGCCTGCACTGGCCGCCCATTTTACTAATGCCAAGAGGCGCACGAAGAGCTGTCTCGTTGTGTTTGTAAAAGTCGTAATCTCGATTTTACGCTCCATATCCGATTTGCGGGGCAGCAGTTCAGCTAACACAGTCAATTCGTGATAGGTCTTCTGCAGGACGAAATCGATCAATCGACCGAGAGGGATCGTGGGCGGGCCTCCAGCACCGGCAGGCGGCGCACCTGCTCCAGCTGCCATTACCATTGCTTTCTCCATCCTGAAATTAAAGATAATCAACATACCATGAGTCTCAAACGAATTCGTCCACCCTGTTGTTTCACACAAGTGCGTGTGAATCGTATACAATAACGTAATTAAAGAAAAACGATATGCTTCCAATAAGCACAGTTCACAGCTTTAACACGTAAACATTTTTAACAGGGGACAATGTTTATTCACGACTGACGAAAACATGCTTCTTAAGGTATTCGTTTTCTGAACTAGTTATAGACTATCTCACAAATATGCATATCATAGCATGATTATTGATGTAATGACACCACCCTCTACTATGTATATGCTCAGATATCTATAAGTTCTATGACAGTATTTCATTTCATACGCAGTTGACTAGAATTAAGGCTTAAATGGCAAGTGAAATCGACTAAATGAACTGTACGATTACAAGGCAACGGTAGATTGTTTACTTATGTGTGGTACGAATATATTGGACAATGCCGTTAGTTTTGCCTCGACAAAAATAATTAATGTCAATATTTTTTTAATAAAAGCACATTTGCAAATCACTTTTGGGAAAAGTAAACTGAAAAAGTTTGTACGGGAACGCTCTGTACATATATAGCATGCAAGCAATTGTATTGTAACCAGTTGCTGACGGAAGCATGGCCCAGGTAATACCTACGGTACATACGCATACATAAATACACGACAAATCTCACGATTGACTTTCTACCGGTTCTATGTACCGTCTTCGTAAACTAGAGACCGCTAAACGAACACATAGTAAACACATAGGCGAGAACATGTACCGCGAGAGAGTAAATATTATGCCCGAGAGGTAAGTTCACAGTTATGAGAAGTAACTTTATATTTATAATATAGGGTATGAAAACACACGTATTTTAAAATTCCCTCATCCCATGTATTTTTTTGCCTTTGCATATTTTTAAATGATATCGATATATAATTAAGGAAACTCACCCTAACATCAATCTCAGTTGTAATAGGTCAGCCGTTTTATCCATTACTTATCTATAATATAATGCGCCATTCTTTGGTTCTCCTTTTGGTATCAGCTGGTCACCTGAGTTGCAACCACGTAAATGCGAATCAAGCAACACTCGTGAATCACAACAGTAGCAACCATGTACTAGGGAGACGCGAAAGAGTTTTCATAGGTGTGATATATAAATATTCATGCTTATGCAATATCTCCCATTCTAATAATCGACGGCTTGCGGGACTTACATGCTCGACAAACACTTGATCACTCAATCACGATACAGACATCGTCACTGCCATTATGCAACAGGCAATACTTGTCATTAACTCGGATTTCAAGATGTTTATTGCTAGTTTTTCCCATGAAGTTATCTGTAATACGCCGCAAAATTAATTGCACGCACCACTCGACTACAGAACACAGCTAGGTGGTCATTTTGGTCGAAAATGCGCTCTACCGCTTTGCGTAGTACCCAGCCGGGGGCTAAACGCCATCTTGCAACGGTGGACAACAACATCAACTCTCCGACCAACAAGATCGCCTTCAGTTAGTTGCATGTATTGTTTCCTTGTCGGCTGACTGCCCGTGTAAGAGAGAGACAGCGGTCCTCTCACCGTCAGTCGTTAGTCAGCTGCAGTGGCGCGATATTCAAACAACAAACGACCCACTTTTCCTCACTTCACTCAATTATAGGTGATATACTAAAAAAAAACTGATTAGTAATGGAATCAACAAAGATCTATCAGACGTTACCCGTATGACGTAATAAATTGTGCTCCTTTGTACTATCACGAAATTTTTCGCTAAAAGTGGAAAGAACAACAATGTATGAAGCACAAATGGGTTGTAACAAAATTGTTTGGTTCTAGGCCACTAGGAATAATGAAGAAGTTCTCAAACAATAACAATTCTATATACACAATAATAATAATAACAATAACTATTCTATTTCATGTTTAACATGTCTCTTTTTTTTTTACAGATGACAAATACGTATATAGATCTGATCTCCGACTTATATTCCTCAAATGTTCTAAAAAAACAGGGAAAAAGGTTAATTCTACTTTCATTAACAAAATATACCCCTCTTTACCACAGATGTAACGAAGTACAGACACTTTTCGAACATCGAATTAAAACAAAGTCAAAGTCGTACTACTCCGTTGCTTAATAAAGTTATGTCAAAATAAATGACAGCTAGACATTGTGACATCTTTGACATAGAGTTCAAGCGGATTCGGTCAATCACAAGTGACTCCAACGAACGAACTAACACGAACACAACAAAGAACACGAGGGTATTAAAAAACAAGAACAAACTGTTCCAATATAACTACGCGGTTTGACACGATGCAGAGTATTCCTAGACCGCGGTTCGTTTTGTAGTCGTCGACTCAAAACCAAAACCAACTGTGGGCGCCTTTGTTGTTCGCGCATGTCACACTGCCAGACAGCAAAGGAAGTGGGTTTGTTGTTGGTTGGTCGTTGGCTGCCAAGCTGTATTGAGTGCCAAGTGAAGGCGGTTGTCTGTCAGTCTTTCTGTGTGTGGCTGTCATTCGACTCGGCCATCTGCGAATGAGCCATAAACCATAAACCAACCCAGCCAGCAGTAAGTGGAAGCAGCAAGCGTTACAACAACGGCAGCCGCTCTGTAAAGCTGTTGCCCCTGCTACTGCTACAAGCTCACCCACTTACCTGCCTATGGCTCTTCGTGTGTGTTCGTTTGTGAGCTGAATATGACTTTGCTGCTTGTTCGAATAACATCTATTTCCCATCGGTGAACATACATCAGATATGCGCATGTAACCTTACGGCGTTTCAACCGCAAAGTGTGGAAGTGAATGTGTGTGCGTGTGTTATACGAACACAGTGGTCAAAGACGGAAACAGGATCTAAAGGCTCATCATGTTTAAGTCTGCCCTCGGATATTTCTCCGGGGCGGGCTCGTCCGCCTCAAAGGAAGAGAACGAATTTGTTGGCCAGATTGTGTCATTAGGAATCTTCAAATTGCGAATTCTGAAAGTTATCGCTGAAGGTTAGTTATGGGCACAAGGAGATGGCAATGAATTGACCACGATACAACAAGCGCTACCTACAATATGGACATACATATATTATGTATATATTTACAATGCAATATACAGGCATACAATACACAGACATGTACGTGCAGGGCAACGATATGACAGCCGTGATTACAAGGAACCTTGTTAAAATTATTGCATGTGATATCATTTCATTGACCTTTCTCGACAATGACACACGCCACAGCTAATACGTACGAAATTGTAGATTCGTTCTGTTGGATGAAGCGATCTGTTTGCTGACGTTTCCAATGGGAAGACAGAGACATTAATGCTTCGACGACAGCCGCCTTTCTTCGCTGAGCAGGTCGATCTCTCCGTGTCTGGATTTCATTTGCAGTCGTAATATAGCCCAGCACTCTAAACGTTTCTATACTTAGACTAGGATGTTGCGTATAACACGTACCCAGTCCAATGTACAATAGATGCCCGTTGTAAATATTGGATCTGTAATTTGAGTCTATGCAATTTATTTCTTCGATCTAAAAATGAGAGGGTTATTCTCCCTGGACACACACCTGGATCTGTTTATTGAGTATCATCTCTCAGTTGTATCATCCGTCACCTGTTACTGTGATATTTACGCTACAAGTAATACGCTCCCACAACCATGCTCTCTGTTCATATGCCCTGTCCGCGTCATGTAATCAGTGACACAGCACACCTGCCCTGTTTGACGAAATATTTTCGTAACCAAGATATGATTCGTAGAAACAGGCTTACGAAAGAATAGCTGCTTCTCAGCACCCAGTTGGACGAAGTTCTGATGGAACCAATGCCAACAATAACTCTATTTTTATCTCCTTGTTTGCTAATTTTACTTCTATTATTATATATTGCTTAAAAAAGATTCCTTTTAAGGAGATAGTTTAATCAACACTATCTGCAACGTGTTTATATATAATAACTATGAGGGTAGGAACCGTTAAAGCTATTGTCGTAGTATATGAGATCTTGAATGCTAATTTTATTATTGAAACGTTATAAATAAATACTATGGTATGTTATGAACATGAGTTTATGAGCACATGGGTCTGATGTAGATTTGATGTTTAATGCCTTGAAGATAGTTTGTTTTTTCTAGTTGTCAATTAAACTTTCGGAAACTCTCTACTTGTGCTCTACTTTTTCCATCCTTTACATGACGTCGGAATGAATTAAAGAAAATTGTAAAGGAGGTAACGCAGTATTTGATCTATATCTCGATGTCGCTAAGTCGCATGACTCTATCTTTATGAATTTTTAATCAAATTCAGCGAGCCTTATGGTCTGACAGATTACTGTTAAGTGATTTCAGTTACAAAATCACAGTTGGCATTGAAGATCACGTACTTGGTCAAGGGCAGGTTACCATTGGCTTACCCCAGGGGTGTGACTTAGGTTAAATTATATTTTAACCAAGGCACAGCGAAACTGCCCTGGTACAAAGGCACTCAGGTATACCGCTGACACTGCTATTCTTATTAAGATAGACAAGCAACGCCCTCTAGACTGCGTCACTACATTTAATACTTACGCCAGCACACATGTTATCTATTCGCATGCTTAGGTAGTCTAAACTATACCTACAGGATGGTAGTATACAGATAAATAATGTCCCGATATAGTTCATCTATAAGGCCTCATGACTGGGCGTTACCTTGTCGGGTGACGTAACGTAGAAAGTGCACATTAAGACGGTACCACAAAAATGTTACACAATCTTATTAGCGCTCGAGATCCGGGATCAAATATATAGTTCACGACAGCGACCTTTTATTAACATTTTATACACACAAATCGATCCATTTAGCATGTTAACTAATGCGTTCTTGAGATAAGATGTCGTTCATTATACCAAATATGTTTACTGGAACACCAACTTCGCTCGAATCAAGTGGATGTCCTCTCAAACTCACGCACAAATAGTGTGAACTGAGGTCATAGACCAGGTGTCATATTTGTGAAGGTTTGGGACTCACTATCCTAAAATACCTCAGCTCATTCGCTATTTTTCAAGAAGGGCTTAAAAGAATTCCTATCGGGCCACAATAATTTTAATGTGAGTACTGCGTTTTATGAACAATTATTAACTAATTATATAAATGATTAATCACTATATAGTGGGCTTATTACCTATTCATTTTATTTACTACATTGTAGACTTTGAATCTTTTACTGCATCAGATGCAGTGTATATGAGGCCTGCAAAAATCATTAAAAATAATAGTTAAATGCTATTTATTTCGAGCTCTATAAAAATAATTCTTAACGCATGCGACGCTTACTTAATACGACAAGCACGTCATGTCACTTATCGGGTGTCTTGTTCCATTCTATATTTCCTCAGGGACTGTTTTTACAGACAATTAAACAACTTTGGTTAACCGTTTTGGACGAAATTAATCTTTGACTTTGTGGCATGCCATCATCCATGAGCAAAGCACTCCTAATGAGTCTCAGTATACCTTGTATTCTTTCTCTTTGCGGTCCGTAAGAGTGTGTGCTTGTGTATGTGTTTTTACTGGATTTATGGGTTTTACTGTATCGAGGTATCAACATGCTATCAAGGCAGACGTCTTCTATTTTTGACGACTTATTAACTCTGCCCTTGAATATCGATAACTTTGTTCTAGGGACAATTATTTGCATAGTTTAGTTGAAAAGAATGGCTCCGCAGATATGTGTTTTCTTGGCAAGGACCACCCCTGTAAAGGCCACTTGTCTGTTGTTTGGTGCTGACCATCCAGAATATGTTAAGGGTAAAGGGTGCAATTTTATAGTAGGGCTGGTTAAGCGTGATTACTCGCAAGTTAATGGAACGGAACATGGTAACTATTAACTGAACAGTTAAAAGAGTTGAACAATGCGTTGCACACTTTTTATTCAGTGTTGTTATTGCCTGTTAAATATAGGAATCCAGAAAATATTATACGATGTTATATCACACGATTAGAAATCAAGCATGCATCCTAGAAACATCAGCTCAGTGAGGGCATTATAGGTGTAGATGAACTGTACGATTGAGATCAAAGTAACAAGTGGAAATTATATCACTCTATGTAGAGAGACGTGTATGAGCGCTCTTGGTCTCCAAGTAGGCTTTCTGTTGCCGGTTTACCTGGAGCGTCTTGTTTGGACTACTGAAAACGTCTGTAAGGAATTCAGTTGATTTTTTTATCATTCTTACATTTTTTTGAAAGAGTATTTCTGAAGGCGGCGTACTTATTTTATACTTATTCGTACTTATTCCTATACTGGCCCTGCGACTCCTCAGAGGCGAGCCCGCATATATGAATAAAACAAACTTTCTTCATTTCACCCAAAGTATTAATATTTACGCTTGTATCATATCTCGTAGCTTGAACAAGCCTTTTCTGCTAAAGGCTTTTATTATTATTATTACTAACCTTGTACCCTTCTCTTCCAATTCTCCTTTTGAGGCGACGACTAACTTTTAATAAATAACCGTGTATATTCACTAACTTAGGCCAGCAAATCTGTCAGACCCTGATTTTAGGGGTTGTGGCGCTATTCCGTAAAGTGTGCGCATAGTCTTTGTCAGGAATCAAACCGAGTAGTCACAAGGATTAGTGTATTTTTGCATGCCAATGGAAAATCAAAGACTAAATATTAGGAATCAAAGTAAGCATAGTTGGGCAGCTAAGCATTAGGCACAAACCATTATTCATTCCACAGTGACTGCCGTGTATTTCTCACGGAGTGCGTGCCAGTAGAGGAATGGATGGATAAGGCTAACGACTATTTTCCATTTTGTGCTCACTAACCACTAAGTGATCGGATTTGACCCTTTTTTCTGGGAGGTGTCACTTAATTTAGACTTTTGCGAGTTTTCGATAGAACGACGAATATCATAGTCGTCAGCCTTATCCATCTATTCCTCTACTGGCACGCACTCCGTGAGAAATGCACGGCAGTCACTGTGGAATCTCAATCATCTTAATCCACCTGTATTTAGTCGGCGTGTAAGGTAAAATGGAATCCCCGTGTAATGGAAATTATTATCCTCTGATTTCAGGCGGTTTTGGTTTCGTCTTTTTAGTGCAGGACACAAACACCGGAAAAAGCTTCGCACTTAAGGTTGGTGAAATCGTTCTACGCGCTATTTATATTATATTTGAATTAGTCCGCATTGTAATAACAAAAAACACTGCTACAAAATGCAGTTATCGTGGTTCGTTTTTGATGGTCCTGGTATGACGATGGTCGGGAAAGGGGAGGTTGTGACGAATTGCAGCAGGTTAGATAAAGATATTTGTTCTACGTGTACGCATCAACTCGTCACCGCCTCAACGGTAACCTCTTTCAGTCATCTGCGTGCTGGTGTATTAGGGCTTATATTACATACTCTCAGAAAAACAACATGGTATTTTCTGCTCAATTTCAATGGCATTATTACAACATGTGCAAATGGATGATGCGTACTATCTATACACGGAGTCCCAATTCTAATGTGCCAAATAGCTATGTTGCACCAAAATTGCTTTAGTGCCATGAAATAACATCAATAAAAATGAAGTTGGTCAGGTTTTCGTTTACTTATAGTTCGGATATTGCGCTTCATATTATTTAATCAATAAATCATATGGTAACTGTGTACTTTTTAACGCTATCCGTTTTAGCGCATGTTTAGCGTTGATCAAGAAAGCGCCGATTCAATCGAACAGGAAATCCGCGTGCTCAAACAATTGAACGGACACCCAAATGTCATCGAGTTCTGCGCTTCAGCTGTCGCTGAAGCCCAGGGCGGCCGCAGAGAATATCTCATTCTCACCGAATTCTGTCCCGGTGGCGTAGTTGTCGATGCCGTGAATAAGGTACAATGTATAATAATAATATTTGTTTTATTAACTTATGAATTCCGTGGACAAGCTATTGGACTAACTAAACGTGTATCTGATCTGAAGGTTTATCCTCTATCCCCTGTTCCAAACTGAAATGTGTTTCATCATCGTTTGTTGAGTACTTCTCTCATGTCTGTGTGCTACAAGATAGATATCATAGACCAACCGAGGAGAATATTGGAAACGAAAGCCTACACGACGGCCAGAACATCTAAAACGCTTTTAGGCTTAGGTACAATTAGCATTTGCCAGTCAAGCATCTGAAATGGGCTTCATTTGTCGTTCAGTATAATGCGAACATGGGGCACACCCTTTTAGACGGAAGAAAAACAGCTTGGCCCGCTAAGGGCGAATGGTAGAGCTGACCTTACAAAGAATGTATGAGCGCGATAGAATATGGTAATTATATCATGTATGTACATTCAGAAAAATCGTGGAGTGGAGCTGATAAATTATAATATAACTTCAGTCGATGAGTGAGTGGAAATGGAAGTGTTGATGAAAGAGACGTGGGCCACTGGGCCGCGACCATTCGGGCATCGTAGTATATTTTAGGCGATGCAATCGGAGATGTAGTTGACTCGGTACCGACTGTAGGAATATCGTTGGAGTTATGCTCACGAATGTTCGATTAGTTATCAGGTGCCTGTAGCAGGGTATTTTTGTGCCGCAATTTAGCGTTCACATTTAGAAGCGTTGTAGTTCCTCTTTGAGCGTATATATATATATATATATATATATATATATACAGATTTTTATTATATATAGATTATTTAGAGACAACGTTCAGCCACGCTACCATCATATTTTTTCTAATGTACATAACGACAACACGTCACTATATATATATATATATATATATATATATATATATATATATATCAATTAATTCCGATGGAAATTTTCTTCGATTTTTAGGGAAAGCTAAGCACGGACCAGGTTCTCAAGATCTTCTACCAATGTTGCAAAGCTGTGTTACATATGCACACCCAACAGCCTCCAATTACGCATCGAGACTTGAAGTTGGAGAACCTGCTAATCGCACGCGATGGTACAGTGAAACTTTGTGACTTTGGTAGCTCAACAACTGCCTGTCATATCATTGACGAGAAATGGACCGCTTTGAAGAGGAGTCTCGTTGAAGATGAGGTAACTGTGAAGTTATAACTCGACCTTCCGTGAATTAATTTTGATAATGAAAATACATATTTATCCTCGTAAGATATTTGAACGATATCTTAACAAATAATTGATGATGTGGGCTATGCTTTTCTATATTAACATTTTATTTTGGCATCCACCGGAACTATTTAAGTATATTAAATCGTTGTATATTTGTTCAAATCCTAGCTAAGTTCCCTCATTTCTCTTTTAAGCGCTGTTTTTCATTACCCTTTATACGAGGCCTATTTCCAAGTTTCCATCATGTCGTTCATTATATCCAGCACCGATCTTGGCAGAATTGTCGTTTCGTCGGGTACTGCGTGCCCTGGAGAGCTGAACAGCGTAGGTCGGTATAGGTGGCATAGTGCACCTCGCCTGTCCCGCAGTGTACAGAGACTTTGTCAGAAGCATCTTTGTGAAGGGACTTCTGGAAGCACTTGGGGGGGCAATAGGGGCTTGGGTTAGGCAATACGTATAGCCGTGCTCCGTGCTTATCAATTTGTATCAATTCGTCTGTTTTCCATTTCCATATCAATTTTCAAGTTTCCCCATTCTACCTGTCAGTCTTGTATCGTTTGGTCTCGGGCATCTTCTTTTCCTAGATGTCGGTTCAGCCTGCATCCCGTGTTCTCTTAATCACTCTTGAACAGGGAACGATTTTGGCGACGGCGATCATTGAATTTCTTTCCACCGTTTTGTGTGCTCAGGCCACCCTGATCCTCAGTTGCCTTTGTGCTTTCAGGGGTATTAACCTGTTGCTTTTGAATTTTATGACGACCGGACCCCACGTAGGGGCAGCGTACATTACGATGGATTCGCCTACCGATTAGGAGTGTTCTTATATTGTTAGTCGCTCCCCATTCATGATCTTCGCTAGACAATTTGCTACTTTTGGTGTCTTCGCAGTTAACTTTTCTATCTCTCTGGGGCGCGTCCCAGGCCGTGCTCTTCCATTTGCGCACTTGTTCGGGTCAGTGCATGTTACGCGCTTCTCTTCAGCGTTTTCTCGTTTTTTTGAGGTGACTAGTAGGGCTAGGTCGTCTGCATGCGCTATGGATTGGACGCCTTCGCCCCTGTTTAGTGTGCGGACGTCGTAATAGGTCATCTTCCAAGGCAAGGGTTGAGGACAGGTCCTTGGGAAACCATTTGGGTCATGGCAAAAGTTGCGTCCCCGTACCGGACTGCTCTACCGCTAAGTATGATTGAAGGGGACTAGGGAGTCAAGTCCTGCCATCTTAGGGAGTTAAGGCCGTACGAACGTCTAGGAGGATCACTGTGCGCGTAATCCTTGACCATTGGTTTATGTACCCCTGCCTTTCTGCTACCTCGAAGGGCATATTTATGAAGTAGATCTAATCTCTTAAATTTTGGAAGTGAAATAAGAACATTGATATCTGATGTAATTATAATCTTGTAAATTTAATCTCATTAGGTGCAACGAAATACAACACCAATGTACCGTGGTCCCGAATGTTTGGACACGTACAACAACTTTCCCATTGACCATCGTCTCGACATATGGGCTCTCGGATGTATTCTATACGTGCTTTGCTACCGACAGCACCCATTCGCAGATGCTGCTAAACTCGCTATACTTAATGCAAAGTACAACAATCCTGGAAGTGCCGACATCGAGTTTAGAGATTTGCAACCGCTCATTGGTAAGTCCACAGCTACAAGATACGAATAATTCAACTAAGCAATATACTGAAAATGCTCACCTAGAAGAAGGATATTAATTCCGTCATTAGGGTTGAGATTATAAGAAAATAATTTATCCATCCAATTGATGTATATAGTGCATAATGTTTGAATTCCCCTTGCTCATCTGTACATGAGAACAAAAATTAATTCGTGCAATATTCAAGGCTATATATATTATAGATAGTGCTTAATCCCTGATCAACATTCTGCCTTGGGTACTCTCAAGTTAGAAGATCAAAAGGTATAAAATGGGTCATCATCCACACACATTGGTGGTGGTGTTGCTGGTGTGTGGAAAGGTTTATTTAAGAAGTTTATTTTTCATTTGCTTTGATAAGTGTCCGTTGTAAAATTACAGTGATATACTAATTGGTATACTTTGCTAATTGCTATGTGACATACGAATGTAATACATGGTCTCATCCCATAAGATGATGATAAGGAAGCTCTATTATCAATCTAAAACGTAATATGTGTATTTGTCATATTAACTAGGTAAAATGTTAACTATCGACCCCCGGGAGCGGCCGCCCGTGGAAGGCGTACTGAAGCAACTCGAAGTTCTTGGACAACGACGAGAAATCAACCTATCTTCTGCTCCATTCCCGGCGCAGCAGGGTGCAATACCTCCAGTTACTGGTGAGTTAGTATGATAAATGATGATGAATGCTAATAATTTGATCGAATAATATAGAAATGAATAGAATTCACAAATTGCTTATATATTTTTGTCGGGTACCCCAGTTGTCCAATTAAGCAGATAAACCATTGTAATAAACAGACACCAACACAATTACTCACAAGTATTAACGGCGCCATGCAGGCAGATGGTGCCGGTATTGATATTCAATACGCTGTTGTGCTTTGGGCATTAATCAATATGTTTTAGATGATACAAATATATACTTCGTTAAGTGTGCCGTCTGGAATATAATTGGTTTGACAACATATAGTCTGACAGCATATTGTTTGCACGAACAATCTATTTGAATCTAGCATAATTGTTATTGTATTGTAAGAATATCTTAGGTTAACTGAGTCCGTTGTACGTCGCTACGCCCCTCCGGCAACGAAACTAATGAGCGTTAGTATGTAAGAGCCAATAACAATAATAATATCATCATCATCGTCGCCATCATCATAAAAAAGTAGTATCAATTTAACTTGCTCAATGTGATTTGTTTGCTCGTCTGTGCGCGCAAAATGAGAAACACGCATCAGTGTGCTTACCCAGGGGAGTACATTTTTATAATAAATTCTGGTGGTAAAAATGTATTTATAACGTAAAACCCCAAAGTGAGCTGAGCCAACGATTTCTGAATTGGTCGAATTTCATCATTCTCGTTACGAAAAATATCAGTACAATATTAGTGTTTCATGTACGATTAATTTTTGTGTCATGTGGTGTGTAATATCATGGTGCATGATTTAATTTGATCGTGCTGAGCACTGGCTGGCGTTGTGTGTTGAGCACACAACGCACATTGACACACCACCAGTACAGTTTTGCTATTTTTAATGTGGAGTATCTTCAACGAACTCTATTCAAAGCTTGGCCATGATATTATTAGTCCATGCGCAAAAAAGCACAATATATTAATTAGTCGAGTGATATTTTAAGACCTAACTCGAAGGGTAGAGGATTACGGAAGGTGTTGACATCCGTCTTAGGTCCGGACTGTGTCGAGTGGACGCCGCTGAGAAAGTGTTGTTCATTGGTAAACATAACTCTATCACAATCGGAAGAAACATTTTTAAATGAATGTCCACGTGATCGAACAGAATGCTAATAATTGAAATGTGCAAAGTATGTTCATTTTGATTTTAACGAAATTGCAAACGACTGCCCATTGATAAATGTACTGCGCACATTTATTTAGTCTTGAACTCGCCAAATGTTAAGTTGTTGAGTGAACTAATGCTTCTGACTGGCAGGCGTGTATTAGGAGAAAAGAACAAAGCGATGAATAATCCCTACTTCATCCGCCCAATACAGCCAAGTCAACCACAGTGCCTCTCTCATGAACCCCATCTCTTGAGCACGGAACAGCTGATCGGCCGCTGGCTCAACTTCGTGAAATTGATCGATAGGAGCCCCAATTCCCCTTGTTTTATCGACATCGTATCAAGATGAGCAACCAACTTATCATTCAGAGCTTCAGTAGTCTTTGATTTCACCTTAACTATAATTGGCACAAGTGAGGTTTCGGTTTTTTCGATCCTCAAGGTGCGTATTGTTGCATTAGAGGTAATAATTAATATTTAAGCTGAGCTTCTCTCCTATTTGGACTTCAGGGGTCAGTTCTACTTATCTCCCCTGGTTGGCTAACTGCAAGTCCCGTTATCTAACTTGCGGATCTGTATATTTACTGTCAAAAATCATTGAAGCATTTGAAATTGGGGTTGTCGCTTTGCACAACGAGGGAAGGGCTCGACAGAAATAAGGACATTGAGCGTTTGCCTCCGGTGGTGCAGACCAGCCTGTGGAAGACCCCCTAGAGGAGATTGGTTGTGCATGGTTCGGGGCTATGACGAAAACAAGGGGGCACAAGAGTGGAGTCGCCTGCAGGGCGGCGTACTTCGTTAGCTTCGTCTGCTCCCCACGGAATACCGCGTAACTGGGAGGTTGCACAGTGTTGATATAAAATGGTGCTAGAGTGTCAACCATCGTACCTCCCCAAACCAGGTGCCGGCCTCGGCGGGAACTTTGAGGGTGAGGCCGTCCGCGTGAAGACCCTGCGGTTCTCTTATGCAAGGGATGCCGACTTAGCGGAGGGTCCTCACGAGCGTGCCATTAAACATCATGTGGCACAGCTGGCGAGAACATCCGGGGGGAGGAGCGCGGCGGTGGCGCAGCAAACGTGCGGTGTGCGCTGAGGATGCCGAGGCCGGCGAGGCAGACTGGCAGGATAGCCTGCGACGCAGCCGCCGCCTGAGAAAGCTGGAGGTTGAGAAGTGTCGTAAGGGCATCGTGCACCATGTCGTCAAAGGTGCGGAGAGCCGCAGCTTCGGTGCCGGCCAGGCTGAAACTGAGCACGCGCTGCATGCGCTTCGCCGAAAATGAGGACTAAAGGAGGATGACCCCTTGGTGAGCCTCAAGCAGGGGCAGTCGGTCGAGGAGAGGCGGCATAGAGGGAGGAAGCGGGGTGTCAGTCTAAGGATAAGACCTCGCACTTCGCGGGGTTAAGGGCAAGGCCGATAGGCCCCTCGTAGCGGAGTATTCGCTGGACGTCGGAGGCGACGGTCGTCGGATCGTCCGTCAACGTTCCGTCATCCATGCACCACAGCTGGAGGCGGGTCTGGAGGGATGCTACGAGGGGCCGAAGGGCTAGGCAGAAGAGGGCCGGACCCGGCGCGGTGGCGAGTCCCCTTGACTGGCAGGCTGTCTTTCAAGATTTCTTCGTAGGCCTAAGTCATTCGTCGAGCTTTTATTCATATCAGTTCGTTGCCGCCCAGAGTCTCCGGTGTTCCGAATTTGCCGGAGAAATTATTTGACTAAACTGAATGATTATAAAATAAGCTCTGAGTTGCTACAACCATGTTGCAAAGCAAGTTTATTCACGACCATAGTATCTGTAGAAACTGTTAGGATGGTGGGCAAAATAGAATTTAAATATTTATAAGATAACAAATAATTTGAAATTCGAATTTTGAAAAAATTCGAAAATTTACCTTTTTCGATTTTGGGTTTGGAGATAAACAAGGAGGCCCGTTTTTATGCAACGATTATGTACAAAGGGGTTTCGTAATTACAGTACTGGGTACTATGGCCACTAGTGTTAGAGACGGGCTAAAACGCACATAGTGCGTCTTTGCTTTTAAACACGTTAATACAAGTTAATTGTAACTTTTGGGCTGTTGTTGCTTAATTTACCTTCACAATGGAACTTTACACACTGGGCGTGACACGTGTGGGATTAGTCATTCTTTATATAAAGGAAACAGTGTATTTGGAGGTGAACTGTCCTTAAGTTTCACTAATTTTTTTAGATTTCCTGGCGATCTTAAGATTACATGGGGGTCATTTTCAAGCATGAATGCTTATTATCACATTGTACACGGGTCCTGCAGGTGTTTGTATTTGGACCATAAAAAGCCGGCCACCCTATCAATCAGCAAAACTTTGTGACGACCTGTGACAAATCTTAAAGAAAAACAGGAATCTTCCCCCGTAACTCTGTCCACTTACTAGGTTATTCGCACGAAAAACATTGTATCTGTTTTATGTAGCCTACATCCAAACACACCATGTAAAACAAAACGTATAGTAAACGTTAGTAACCGACTACCAAAAATAGAGAAATCCCTAAATAGTAAAGCTTTCAGAAGTAAAACGTTTCTCTCAACAACAGTGCGAAGTCGAGTGAAATGATCTTCATCCCACTCTCCCCTGAAGTAAAAGGGGAACAAAAATGCTACAGTTATAATTACTTTTATTGGAATCTTATTATTATTGTTATCGCTTTGAGTGCTTGTATAGAAATCTTATTGATTTAAGGATTCCGTGTGCCTCGTTCATCCAAGACAGAACCTTTGTCAAGCTCGTTGAGTGATACTGTAAACTTTAAAAAACATTGACTTTTTTGTTCACGGGCGTGCTTTGGTGGTTTTCGTGCATTGTAAAAGCGAACATGGGTGACAGTTTTTTGTTGCGGTGTTTTTCATGGTAACAGAATAATTCGAGAGCTTAAAGGTTTTGAGTTTGGGGTTTGGAGCGTTCTGTTCTGTCTATCGACACTGCGATAAACACACGTTTTGCCAATGAATGGTAGTGTGGAACAAATGCAGTAAGAATTCACACTTAACAGGCGATTACTGGTATTTGTTCGACGTATACCAGGGTCTCTCTTTCGTGATGTTTCTGCTGCAGCAACAGCAGTGCGTCTTATCTCATCCGTTCAAACCCATCCGCAAAGCTAAGTCACCGTGTGTTGCCTTTTGCTTTTCAGGGTTGCATGGGGGCAGGGGGGATATGGCTCCCCCTTCGGGGGGAGTTTGTTACGCGGTAGCGACGTGGACAATCTGGCCTATCATCTGGTTATGGGCACTTCTGTTTGGCTCCCCTCGACGGGGAGAGGATAGCGGGCGGGTAGCCTATAAAAGACTCCAACTTGAAGAGGTTTACACCGACCACATGGAGGAGTTGTAGAATGATACCGGAATGGCTTTCAATCTTCATTTCCATTCGGTTGACGTTCATTTTTCGTCAAATCACGCTGTTTATATGCCGGGATTGAACTAACCACGTAACCTATTGGTAAATTCTGGGTCGATAGAATACAATATATAAATCATACATACCGAATCATTGATGCGTCCAAATTTGAATAAGCAAGGTCATAGTGCTAAACAGATGAAAGGTCCTGCTACGCTGATAAAAGTGTTTTCAGTTTAGATTTAACTAGTAAATGGGTGACGGTGTTCTACATCCACTTTCTGCTGAAAAACACGAAGTATGGTGATGTTCTATATTAATTATTCTACGCGCTGAAAGACATGCTGTTGGGGAAAGTTGGGGACACTAGCACCCTGGGGGGATAGAACGTCTACCTCGATAATCCTAGCCGCTGAAGTATGACTGTTGACCTGGTTGTACGATGTTACATTTTAATGCCAGATATTTTACTGCCTTGTTCTGGCTCCATCGTACATTTGGCGTAGTGTGTTTAAATAGCGGATGAAAAGTATCGACGCAATTGCCTCATATGCAACACCCCTGCAAAGGAGATGAACGCTCTCTTTGTAGTCTGTATCTTACGAGACCTCGTATTTTAAACTTTCCATATTAAAGTCGATCTCTCTTCTTATTTTAAACTTTCCATATTAAAGTCGATCGGGGGGCAACCGTCACTAATTTTTTGATGTCTGGGTTGTACGGCATCAAACATGGTTGTGCGCCAGTCGACATCAGCAGTCGTTTCTTTAGCTCGATGGTTCTCCTGTATTATACCACGTCGATGTAGTCGTAAGAGTCTCAATCATTGTCAGTATGACCCTGGGTCATCGCTCATATAACATTGCACTTATCTTGTCAAAATATCTACTTAGGTTCTATTGCAATTCATTGTCCAGAGATCGCGGTGCGACAGGGTGTCCTGATATTTCCAGGACACATCTGAAGGCAACCAAGATACTTGTATGATTTCTTTTCTAGTTGTGTCTTACCTTAGATTTGTAGTACCCGTTTCTGCCGTAACCCTCTCTCGGGATTAAATATTAAACCGAACCTACTGAGAATTTCTGCGACAACAGGAATATTTATATCGATATATTTATATTCGATCGATATTTATATTTATATTTGCAAGCGTAAGATTGTTGATCGCGTGCTAACGACGAAGCTCCCGCCAGCCTCTCCGCCGTTACGTTTTGCGCTTTGAAAGTGTTGTCGTGCACCCTGCGCTTCTGTGCTGGGTGGGAGGGTGATGCCTCCAGACGACGTGCCGCCCTTGAAGAGGGCGAGGCCTGGCACGGCCGATGATGTCGCTGTCGTTGGGAATGACGACGCGAGGGAGAACGCTGCACCGTTCACGGAGCAGCGGACGAAGGACGCCAAGCGTCGCGCGGGCCGTGAGGCGCGCGCACTGGAGGCCCTCCGGGCAGGCCTCAACGCGAGGTCCCACGGATTGTTCAAGGTGACTGTCCGTGGCAGGGCGGTCGGGGCCGGCGGGCCTTCCCCCGCCTTCGAGCAGGGCCAGATGCTCGCCCTTTTTAAGAGCGCCCATGAGGCTCTCCCGGGTTGCACCCCGGCTGGTGGAGCCGACGGGCTCATCATTTGGGCGCCGACCCTTGAGCTCGCCCGCAAGGCGTTGACGCTCACGACTCTCGGAGGCGTCCCGGTGACCGCTCATTGCTCGGCCCTCTCGAGCACCAAGGCCCGCATCACGAACGTCTGCGCGGCTTTTACCGACGCCGAGATCCTGGCTGAACTCTCACCTCTCGGCGTCACTTCCGCCCGCCGCCTACCCGCCGCGCCCGGCCCGGCTCGTCGCTCGCCTCGGCCCGTGCTGCTCACCTTCAGCGGGCCGCCTCCTGCCTCGGTGTTCCTGGGCTACCGGTCCCATCCGGTCGTCCTCGAGCCTGACCGGCCACCACTATGCTTCAACTGCTGCCGGACGGGCCACATCGCGGCCCGGTGCTCACTGCCTAGGGCCTGCAGCAACTGCGGTGATGCCGGCCACCTCGCCGCCTCTTGCGCCCGTCCTGCCCGTTGCGTCAACTGCAAGGGTGCCCATCGCTCGGGCTCGCCGTCGTGCCCTCGGGCGGCCTACCTCCGCGAGCGTCAGCGGCTCGTGACTGAGGCCAGGGTCCTCGAACAGGTGAAGGACACCTCACCCCTAGCGTCCATTATGCCCATCGAGGCCCCGGTGTCGTCCCAGGCGCCAGCCCGCTCGTACGCTGCGGCGGTTCGGGGTATTGTGGTCCCCTCCGACGGTGCTCAGGTCCCAATGGTCCTGCTGCCGAACCCGAGGCCGATCCCCGCCCCGTCCCGCCGCCCCGCCCCTCGTCGGCCTGCTCCTCGTCGGCCTGCCCCTTGTCGGCTTGCCCCCCGTCGATCTGCCCCCCGTCGACCCGCCCCTCGTCGACCTGCTCGCGCGGAGTCTCGGCGCCCCACGGCCGCGCCAGCGGTGCCAAGCATCGTCGCAGCCTTGAGGTCCCTCGCTGAAGTCTTGGCCCCTCTCCTCCAGCTTCAGCGTCAGCTCGCCCCCCTCCTAGCCGCTCTCAATCCCCCCCGTTCTTCATGAACCCAGGTCCCATCGCCCCAGCCCGAGACGCCACCCCAGCCCGAGACGCCACCCCAGCCCGAGACGCCACCCCAGCCCGTCGTGCCGCTTCAGCCCGAGACGCCACAGGCCCCCCGCGTGTACCGTGCCCGCATTGCGAGGGCAGATTCTCCCGGCGCGGTCTCAACAGGCACATAACGGTGCGGCACCCGGAGGTCCGTTCGGTGCCTCAGCCAAGTCCAGCGCCCCAACCGCTCGAGCTGCGACTACAGGCGGCCATGCGTGAGGCCCGCGTCTTCAGTATTGTCCCGAAGGCTACGCGTTCCCTAGTCGCCGTGGCCCTCACAGACGTGCTCCGGGACGTTCATACCAATAACGACGTCCCCTCCTGGGAAGCGCTCCTGGCTTTCGCCCGAGTGGTCTTGCAGATGCCGGACAAAGGCGACACCTCCCGCTCCCTCCCAGCCGTGATTCGGGGAAACCTAGCGGCCTTCCGCGCCGGGGCGCGCTTGGAGTACCGCTTGCGTCGTCACTTCCCTCGCGGCCCTCGTCCTCCGCCCACGGATACGGGCCAGAGAGCTGCGCGTATAGCCTCCCAAAAACTCTCCGAGGGTGACATCTCTGGTGCCGCCCGGGCCCTGTGCTCTACCGACTCGGCCACGGACTCGGCTGAGGCTCTCAACGCCCTCAGGGCGAAGCACCCCCCTGCCCCTCCTGATTACTCCTTCCCCGCCCGTCCCCCGCAGGTCGACATTGCCCCAACGTCAACTGATGAGGTTTTGGCGGCCGTTTCCTCTTTCCCCCCGAGCTCGTCAGCCGGCCCCGATGGCCTTCGGCCGCGTCATCTCAGGGACCTGCTCTCTCCGGCACTCGGAGCCGTCGCCACTGCCCTCGCCAAGGCCCTCGCCAAGGCCCTCGCTAAGGTGGTCGACTGCATGCGGGCCGGCACGGTTCCATCGGCGCTACGGCCAATACTCTTCGGCGCGCGCCTCATCGCCCTCAAGAAAAAGGATGGGTCGATACGGCCCATCGCCTGCTCCAGCACGATTCGTCGCCTGGCTGCTAAGATCGCCTGGGTCAACGAGAGGGACGCGGTCGTAACCCTGCTCGGCCCAACCCAGTTGGGTTGCGGCCAGGCGTCTGGGACGGAGATCGCTGCTCACGCGGCTCGCGCCTTTATCCACGCTCATCCGGACGCGGCCCTGGTCAAGCTTGATTTTCGCAATGCCTTCAACACGGTCCGTCGAGATCTCGTTCTACGTGAGGTCGCTGAGCACGTCCCTGGCCTCTTCCCTCTGGTCGACCTGGCCTATCGTTGCCCCTCCCATCTGATTATGGACAACGCCGTCATCAGCTCAGAGTGCGGTGTCCAGCAGGGGGACCCGCGTCCTCCCCCCCGAAGCGCTCGCCCACTTCTCCGCTTCCCAGGAAGCTGCCCTTGACCAGACGGGCGTCCGCGCTCGGGTCCCTCCGGACAAACAGAGCAAGCAGCGGGCGTGGTCCGATGCCCTGCACCAGGAGCTGCGGGACTCCCTCCTGGCCTCTGCGCCACACGTTGCTGACCAAGCTCGCCTCCGGGCTGTCGACAGGCCTGGTGCGGGGGCGTGGCTCCACGCGCTGCCCTCGTCGTCCCTTGGTACTGCTCTAGACGATCACTCCCTCCGCTTCTGTGTGGGCCTTCGCCTCGGGGCCCCTGTAGTTGCGGCCCACAGCTGCGAGCGTTGCGGGGACCCCGTCGCAACGAATGGCCATCACGGTCTCTCGTGCGAACGCAGCGCCGGTCGCCATCCGCGACACACGATGCTTAACGACACGCTCGTGAGGGCCCTCCACTCCGCCGGTATTCCTTGCACAAGGGAGCCACAGGGCCTCGACACCTCTGACGGGCGCCGCCCTGACGGCCTCACCCTTATCCCCTTTCATCGAGGCCTGCACCTGGTCTGGGACGGCACTGTGGTTGACACTCTAGCACCTTCTTATGTCAACCACTGTGCAACCATCCCCGGTTACGCAGTAGCGCGTGCGGAACAGGCAAAGCTAAGGAAGTACGCCGCACTCCAAGCAACCCACCTGTTTTCCCCCCTTGCCTTTGAGACCTTGGGCGGGCACGGCCCTCTCACTGCGAACTTCCTCGAGGGGGTCTACCACAGGTTGATCCGCGCCACCGGGGACAAGCGCGCTGGCTCTTTCCTCCTGCAACGCCTGTCCCTCGCCGTGCAGAGAGGCAATGCCATCGCCTTCCTCGGGACATTGTCGTCCTCACCCCCCCCCCCCCATAATCCCTAGAAATACCGACCAACCGTATGTTTGAATAAACGATATATTTTATATCGAATGATCGTGTCTAATATGACAATGTTACAGCCTATGTCTACGCTGTTTTCGGAAATGGAAAAACGAAATAACTTTATTGAGAAGGGATAAAATAGCGTTGCTTCAGTTTTTCAACTACGTTTACTACTTAGCGAGTGATTGATCAGGTGAAGTCAATGTTTACAATTATATATATATATATTTATATATATATATGTAGATCCGTCTCGTCGCTCACATTCGGGCATGGCGTTCTTTCGCTTGACCTTGTGCGTGGTGTTGACTGTTATCGCGCTGCCTCGGGCCTACAAACCCTGAAGAAATTCTTTGCCATTTATATAGAGGGTCATCCGCTGCGTTGCACTTTGCACATATTCAGGTGGTGAAAGTGCTTCACAATCTGTTTTAATGGAACACTCATTGTGAAGTATTTTGGTTTTCTGTGGGAATAATGTTCTAAACTCGTTGTGCTTCACCTCTTCGGCGGCCTCTTCTAATATTGGGCTCGACCATCCACGGGCCCCTGAAGCTTGGCGGAGAGCCTCATCTCGTGTCCATAACGACGTATCATCATCTGATAGCCTGGGAGGAAGTTCATCGTGGTCGTATGTCCTTGTATGTGGTCATGATCATCTACCCTCTTCACCGGGTGCAACGCTCGCTTTAATCTGGCGTGCGCCTGAGCCCGCAACTGATGTATTTCGCTCGATTCTCCAAACTCCGGTTCTCCTTACAGAATCGCCTCATAAGCAAAAAGCAAATCAAAATAAATCTGGCCAAGACTGTCTCTGTCCGAGCTATTCATGGAGATCGTGGCAGCGTTTGGCGCAGAGCTCGATCCTTGTACTTTCTTTATCGTACAGCTACTGTATAGCCTTTAGAGCTTCATGATAATCGACGGGGACATTTTCTGACACCGGACTAGCTACACCTACCGTGTGCACCTACACCTACCGCGTATAGTAGTCGACAGTGATGAGCAGGAATTCAAAATCGCACTGCATTGCAGAAATTCAAAATCGCACTCATGCTATGCATGGTAGTCTTGAAAAGGCGATCGTATAATGCGAATGAAATTTTTCTAGCTAGGCTTCTGGTGCTGCTACGCGTACTTGAGACAATCGTCGACGAAAGTAGAGTTTTGATCATTTGTTTCTTTTCAAGAAATTGCATCGATGATTCCAGCGCAAAATTGCGGTAAAGCGTCCAAGATGATGTGGTCATGAGTAATGATTTGTCTTAAGCATTTCTATGTTCTTTAATTGTTAAGAGAAACTGTGATAAAAAGCATTGACGCTCTGTTTCGTTTTATGTTTCGCTACTTTTAGCACCGACAAATTTGTGGGCTCATCGTTCAAAGGTCCGTGGGAAGCGATCCTCATGGCTGTTAATGAAATAAAGGACAAATATTCTGTTAACGTGTGAACTGGAACAAGCAACAAGAATGAGTCATTTATATATTTTGTTGACCTCTGCAGCAACACGACTTGTTGACATTGTTTCACCTATATGTATCTAGTGCTAATCTATTATATATATATATATATATTAGAGCAAACTTATTGATGCATATATTCAGTGTATTCTCCCTGAAACTCAATGCGCCTACTCCAGTGGTCCTCAAGTACTTCTATCGTGTTGAGTAAAACATTGTTTCGATACACGTAAAGTATTCCTCTACGGCGGAGTTAACGCTATCGTTTGTGTCTTAGAGAACCCAAACTGCGGTTTTTAGGATTCCTGAAGAGGAAGTAGTGCTGACTAGTGAGGCTAGATCTGGAAAATAGGGTGGGTGCTCGACAATTGTGAAGCTCAACGCTACCAGTTTAGCCATCGTAAGGTGTGACTTGTGAGCAGATGCAAATCTTGGTGAAACAGCATCTTTTTCTGCATTCCAGGCCAATTGCTAGCGATTGCGTTGCTTAAACGATCCAAAAGTCTGGCATAATATTTTACTGTGATCGTTCTACCAGTCTCAAGATAGTCGATTAGACTAATTCCACTTCTACCCCAAAATACAGTGCACAGAGCCTTGCCGGTCGACTTTTGCAGTCCCGGCTCCTGTCGGCAGCCATTCATCCCGTGCAATCTACTGACGAGTGGCCTGTCTGGTTGATGACGTGTACTCGTGAATCCAGCTTTCATCAACGGTTACGAATCGGCGCCAGGGGTTCCGCGGATTTCTTTTCATCTGCTTGAGACAGCTCTCGGAAAGCATCTCTCGGTTCAGCTTTTGGTTCACAGCGGTGCGGCATCCACTTGGTGTTCAATTTTCTCATACTGAGACAGTAGTATAGGATGGAAGTAACTGAACCCTTGCCAATCTTTAACGCCTCCGCTATTCCGTGAGCCTTAACCCTACGATTCTGGAGCGCTGCATTATGCACTTTTTGCACATTTTCTTCATTCGTTGCCGCTTTTGAAACTGCTGTACATGGGTTGTCTTGGACACTTGTTCGCTTTCAAATGAATAGATTCAATAGTTACTTCAACATCGCACAGTCTTATATGATAGGGCAGACCCTCCGTAAACTGCATCTAACATCCTTTTCATCTGGGTTGCACCACAACCCTTAAAGTAGTACCGTTATTGCTCGAAAAACGCTCCATTTCAGCGACACCGTTCGACATGTCGCTTCCACTCGTAGATGTCGTGAGAACAAGCGACACCACCACCGATCAGCGTCGGCTTTGTCATCTCATCCCGTTTCAAGGATCACCCTTTCTACTGAAACATAAAACTTTCACCACTAGCAGGCCGAGCATACCGATACAGGAAGCTTATTAACCCATCTGGGAATTGAATCCAGGACCTCAAGTGTAGGAGTCTGGTGCCCTGCACATCCAACCCAACCAGCCACATTATTATATAGATACGTGCACAAGATCCTTAAATGAACCTCCTATCAAACAATTTTACTGCATTATTACTGCGCTGATTGACATACAAGCATTCGGAGATCCAATCAAGTTCCAAGGAGCTTTTTTTGTATTCTCAGTGTCAATGAATGTTCGATACCTCAATTACTGAATTTGGCTCAAGTAACATTTAGAAGGACAATCACAGGATACTACACATGTTGCAGCAGAGGATGGGGTGGATTGATTTAGATGTTTAAGAAGCTTCAGAGAGATCACAATCAAGAGATACGCAATGAATAATGCATAACGCTCGTCATCTTCTGTATGTTCTATATAATATGTGTATCATTTCCAGACCTGTGTCTTGAGTTCGGACGGAATTGTGAGCTTGCTTTTTGAACAAGCTTTATGTAGACCGATGATCGCTAATGTGAGCTGAATTCTCCCTACAAATGGCGTCTTACGTCCTAGCTATACGCAATAAACATGCATTTTCTAAGATGCCTTTCTTAAGCTGAGAACGTGACTCCTTATTCTCGGAATATAAACTTGCTTATAGATCAGTCTCTTGAGGACTATACTGTATAATATATTATTATATTATACCAACCACTAGAACTCGAGTTCCATAGGATAACTGTTGAACTCGAGTTGAAGAATTGGATTCGTGCGTCTTCATAACGGGATAACTATTGTGCAATGCGTGGTACGTGTTATTGAACAGCTCCCGGGTACTCGCGGGATAACACACGCGAACCACTCTAGTTTATTATACTACTTGTTATTGGCATTTATTTTCACATTTTATACCCGAATAACATATTTTATACACGAACGTTGATTGTCATTATTACTCTAAAATGGTGGCACCGCAGCATAATGTATTTTGACAACGCTTCTCAAATGTTTGAAGTGATCGCCGTAACTGTTCAGGTATTCCTGTAGTGTATACGCTACACTCAACCAGGTTGCATAAAATTTATTTGGTAATGTTGATCTGTTGGCATGAATACTTTGAGTATTTAAATGGTACTGGGTCTCCCTCGTCTTTAACAACATCACAGAAAATGAATCCATTGGATTGAGATTTAGTAAGGCTTTACTTCTCTTAAATGAGCTTCATCGTACGTATCTATAGTTATTTTAAGGAAATAATCGTGTCATGCCTTCCTTGTTTCTTGCTAATTACTTTACAAAAATTGTAGAAAACGATTCGGACAGCCATCTGATAATTGCCCCTAAAGATGTCTTGCGGATACTCCTTTCTAAATGATATTAGGCCTGCTAATAATTTTAGCATAATTGTAATAATTATCCGGTCAATTGGTTGATCTCACCGAGGAAAAAGAAAATTGCAACAGGGTAACGGCATTGTCCAGAAGAACACTACGACGAAATAATTGTTATCGAGGAGGTCCAAAACCCGGGTTATAATTTTGGTTAAGCTGGGAGAGGTAGCTAGAGAGTTTGGGTAGTGCGTGGTAGACCTCTGTGATAGAAACGATATCGAGAACAGGCGGAACAAGTTCTGACTGTTCCAAAACGGGACCAGTCTGTACTGCTGTTCATGGCCGCAGACCGCCGAGTCGAGTGGTAACACCCACCTGGTTCAGATACTATTATGTATATTTGTACATTCAAATTATCTTAATATAGTGCTAATGATGATGACTCTTATGCTTTGAAAGTACCTCATGTATTGTTTACTGGCAACTCAATTACAGCTGCTGTAGATCCTGTACTCGATACTGCATCCTCGCGAGCTCCTGTTGGCAACCCTGAAGGGGCCAATTTAATGAACTCTCTTCGTGGCGGAGCTGGCAATTTCTTCAAAAAGCTAGGCGATACATCCTCGAAAGTGATTCAAATCGCTCAGCAGTATGTATCTTTTCATATCGTCTCATCTTCTCTTATCATATATCTGTTTGTTTGATCATTCGGCGGTTTCGTCCAATTACGAATTTATTAATAAACAAATGACGTGCGTGCACTGTTGTTGGTTTCCTTTTCAGGAGTATTGGCAAATCGGAATTGGACATGCATTATATTACGAATCGAATAGCAGTTATGTCTTATCCCGCCGAAGGTCTGGAAAGTACATATCGAAACCATATAGAAGATGTTCGGGCAGTACTGGAAGCCCGCCATCAGAACAGTTATATGGTCGTTAACATTTCTGGCCGATCGTACACAAACAATAAATTTCCTGGCGTAAAGGTGATCGAACGAGCTTGGAATCCGAAAAAAGCCCCGATGATCGATGCGATACTTGAACTTTGTCACACAATGTACGCATACTTGAGCGGGAAACGCAACGCTGTTGTTATTCATTGCCTTGATGGAAAAGCGGTTTCCGCGCAACTGTTTGCGGCATTCATGTTGTATTGCCGGGTGTTTACCAACCCCAAGGATGCTCTAAGTATGTTTGCTGTCAAACGCTTTCCCGTTTCACTCAGTCCTGCTCAAATGAGGTACTTACAGTACTTCTATGATGTGATTCGGCACAAGGCTCCGCACGGACAACTGATGGAGATCTGTCGAGTGAGTATGCGACCGCCACCGCTTTTTACCAAGGTGCGCGACGGCTGTCGACCATTCGTCCACATTTACGTAAAAGATGAATGTGTATACTCCACATGCCTCGAGTACGAGAAGCTCGCGCATTATCCGGCGACGGCAGGCAACGTCGACTTCGATATCCCAAACACGCGGGTGTTCGGTGACGTAACGGTTGTCCTGAATCACGCACGCGCATCCACGTTTGCTAAAGGCCGCATCCAGGCTATCCCTATGGCAGCGGTCCAGTTCTTCACTGGATACATTGAGACTTCAACGAACAGATTGACGTTTGACATAAATCAGCTAGATATAAGTGACGAAGTGGATCGATATTCGGGCGAGTTTGAGGTCGTTTTACAGATTCGATTCGTAGAGGAGGCAGTCCAAGATCCCACAGCAGCTTTCAATAAATACTTGAATATCTCGACGCAGACGAAAACGCCCTTTGCATCCGAGGAGGAAATGAACGCATCGATCGGTAAGACGAAAATAATCAAAATCGTAACAACATTTATCATCATAAACCTTTACGGACGTATTCGTGTGATGTGCATAATAGGGGTAAAGGGACTCATATTATCTTTGTTATTACAGCGCACGTTCAGCATTTAGTCACAACTAATGTTTTTATATATATATATATATATATATTAGGTTGACCCAAAAATAATGAGTTTCCTTTCGTCTTGCGCCGAATTCTTATTCTTGGCCGGGTTGAATTCAAGTTTGGCGGGTAATAAGACACAACAATTAGCAAGCAGACGGCGCGGAAGCCGGTAGCATTCGGCAACTTAATATATAATGTGGTGACCGTATAGAGTGAACCCGTTCGCTGTATTGTAGGTAGGTCTTATTTTCGACCACGCCTGAATATATATTAGGCAATGTTCACTATGTGGCCGCAATCCTTAGCGACGATGGCAACAGTGTCGAAGATGCAGACACTGTTCAAGTTGGCAAGACTATTCAGTCAAAATACGTTCCCTTGCAATGTTTGGAAGTTTAAATTGGTTTTGGGACATTGCTGCCTATTGCCGATGTAACCGACAATTAATTGTTTCAGATCAATTTAAATCGAAGAACTCGGCGCATGCACCATCGCGTCCGCCGCCTCCCCCTGCCGTTACGAAACCCGCGGCTACTCCCCCGCCTGTGAGTATTTCTTTCACTTGCTCCCAGACATTTTTATCATCAACAATATGACCTGTAAAGTTAACTGAGAATGCCTTTGAGAGAAGTCGAGGTTACGTTATACCCGGGTAAATTACTTCAAAAACAGCAAACGTTTCCCCTTATTTTTTAGTATACATATTATCTATTGAGGGAAACTGTGCGATTTCAACTAGAAATATTCTTAAGAACTCCTTACTTCTTCGACCTCATCTGGTGGTCAACCTCAGACATAGGCTATAGTATCCAAATGTTACGCATGTGCTTTCGTGTAGATTAGCTTCGCCATTACCTTTGTGGCTACATAAACCGTGTTCGCTGAAATTAAAGCAAACATAAGCGAATGATGTAAATCAATCAGATCAATAACAATAAGGAACTGGACACCATTTTTAAAACATTAATGACAATTTACTCCACAATGAATAATCCATGTTGTGACGCTATCATTGTGTAATTATAGAAAATAAATACATTTTGATAAATTTTATCTTCATATTACTTTTGAATATAAGTATATATATATATATATATATATATATATATATATATATATATATATATATATACGTCGTGTCTCGGGGCTTGAAAACACGTGAAGTTTTTACCATTTCATTATTGTTGTTTTTCTGTGACATTCACACGTGCTCGCTCAAATTCGCTTTTCAGAGACCCTCACCTCCCCCGCCCCGTCCAGAGGCGTCCTTATTAATAACGACGACGGACACGGTGGAAAATGCGGCGGATCTGCTCAACCTGGATGGTGGCTCTACAGCCACATCTATTTCTAGTCAAGCGCCCTCGGCGCATTCGAGCTCCACTAATCAGTCAAACGAAAAGTAATGTCCATATATATATATATATAAATCACTCACTTATTTAGTTCATCCAAATACTCATACGCAACTATTCTCTTATTTCTTTAGATGCCTTCATAATCCGTACGATACCAGATAGCATATGACAGCGGCGATGTTGTGTATATTGTTTATACTTGTCTACGTGGCTGCAGACGTACGCTCTCTATCTCATTCTTTTTGCATCCTACGTCTCCAGATAATTGAGATTAATATTAGCTTGATTCAAGGAAAGATGCCGGATATGTTTTATTAAATTATTAAAAAATATAATTTTTTAAAATAATTTAAAAATTCGAGGTATCGGCACTTAGAATGCTGAATCTGTTCACAGACTTCCGTTTACTGTTTTACCTGGGTACAAATATCATCGACGCTGATTCTTGTCGGGTTGCATGTACAATTTGTGCCTTGTTTCGTCAATAATGGAAGTACTCAGGGTAGTTTTCGTCTTAAAATAATGGTGTAAGTTCTGCTCACAACGAAAAACAACGATAAAACCTCTTTGTAGCACCCATTTGGCCAGAATCTTCCTCATTCGAAGGTCGCTCTTGACGATGCTGTGTGGCTCGCGAGCGCAGGGACCAGTGTATCGAACACTGGAAACGCGTTCAATTTGTCTATTTGCTTCCTGCCGTTTTTGAGCATCGCTGCGACCAGCTCTAATTGGCTTAGGTAGCTTGTCTCTCCTGCCTTAAACTCCACACACCATCTCGTACACTTCTCCCGGATAGGGCCTCCCGGCCTAACACCTTTACATTTACGTAACCAAATTTGAGTGAATTAGGCCAGTGATGCAGTGTTGCAGAACACCGAATTTGATAAAATATCGTTGTCCTCCGAGTGAAATTGAAGAATCTTTTTCCTAACTCCTCGATAGATCGAAATTCGCGTTTTTTCTAGTTTTGTTGTGAAAACAACGTAGCCGTTGCTGCAGACGGCTATTTGAAAATCCAGCGCTTTTACTTGAATCAACCTAATATTTAATTGAGGACTGTATTAATATTAAAATTGTATTTTAAAAATCTGAGTATTTCTATGCATACTTCGCAGCTTTACGAATATGATGAGTACCAACAAAAATAAATACGATGACATGTTCAGATATAGGTTAGCCTATAAACCAGATCCGAGATTGAGGTAAACTTTAATGACGCTGAGATTTACTTCTTCGTCCTCCATGGTCGTTCTGTCACCTGCTGTCTGTACCGTTCAGTAACTCTTCTCATCATTTTCTACATTAATTTTGTTTCATCCATTGTCTTTGAATAACGAAAACTTTGGCTACAGATCCTAGCAAGGCTGACTCCTTTGCAGGAACCTGCTGCAGGTGCCTTAAGGAGGCATCGTCGATTTCATCTTCTATCGCAATTTCCTCCTTTCCTCCGTGCTATTCCCAAACGTTTTTAACTTTTTGTTTAGTTTGCTTTATAGCCATTGTTAGTTCTGAGAGCACACTAACAATGACTCAAATACTGTCTGGGTCTTTGACAATGCAGCGCGTACACTGAAATCTATTCTGTATCCCGCCAAGACGTAATTTCTACATGCGCTCTGCTCATTTTTGAATTGTGCAATATTTTGACGTGTGGTCACATTTCAACTGGACCTAATCCTGGATCCCGAGGATTATAAATTTGTAACGGCTGACTCATCATAATTAGACTCATCTTAATTCTGGTATTGAATCTAGATTTGATTATTATAGGATGCTCGTACGATCGGTTTTTCAATGTTTTCGATTTAATATCTGCATCGCAATTGAGCACAAACTGTGCAGACAGTATTTGTGGTTATTGTGCGTGTCTTGCTCCCCTCCCTTCCACAATAGGACTTCCCGCTCCTCGAATTTGGCAAGCGCCAATCTCGCTGACCTTTAAAGTCCATTATTCTTGTCACTGGTCTCACACTGCGCGTTTCGAACTCTAAGAAGTTAACACAACGGAATTAAATTCAATTTCTTCAATTATATTTAATTTTGACACTATGATTGGTACAGCAAATATTAGCCATTCATGAGTATCCCCGTATTTCGCAACCTGATCCTCCCATTCCGATAGGGAATCAATCTCCTTCCATATTCCCCTCCCTCCGGCAGTGAGCTCGTCCTTTCTATGTTAATGTTTTCTTTCGTTTTCGCAAATAATTTCATCGCTAAATTCATCTCTGTACTAGGTGACACTAGGCTACATTTATTGTTCTATTTTATTTTTGTTCTTGTTGTTATCGGTTATTGTTGTTGTTATTGTTGGTGTTGCTTTTTCTCTCTTTCTCCTCCTGTTGATAGCAGCTGCATCAACACGAGAAACAGCGGTAGCAGCAACTGTACACGGACGAACTGTGGTGGTAGAAATGATGATGGTGATATTGATTTGTTGTTGTCATCATCACTCGGGGGTATGATAACGATAGAGTCGGGCTCTGGGGCTGGGCTGGGTGTGGGCGGAGGAGATTGTGGAAGCAGAGATCCAACCGCCGCCACCTCCGCCACCATCGACAGCGAAACATTACTATGCTCTGATGTGGACACCGCATCAAATAAACAGCAACAGTCGCAACTCGATGACGACCTCGACCCGTTCGGTCTTGGAACCCCGACGATCACAGGTACTTCAACAGGCCCCCTGAATGGGAATTCTTCGTCGAGACAACAAGTCATCGACGATCTGTTCGCATCGACGACCGAGTCACCACATATAGGTACGTTGTTTTTTTTATTGCCGTGAGAGATTTTTTTTATTCGTGCGAGGGAGACGAAATCATCCCAGGGTACAACCACGAATATTAGAAAGAAAATTATGAGCAGTTGTGCCAGCTTTGCAGGAAGGTTGGCGCAGCGTCCTTCTTAGCACTGTTCGTAACATTTGACTATAACCTATTTATGCCTGTTGTTTGAATAATGTACGTAATGACTGACTTTGACAGGTTATAAAAACAACTTTAATGCCTTTCACTATATACTACGTATACATCAAGTGAATCCAAGCTCTCAGGACCAAACTACCAATGAGCGAGCACTATAAAACATGCACCTAATGTTTCCACTTGTATGCGTCTCTAAACCTGATATTTGGCCACATTTGACCAAAACTACCTGAGAGACTATAATACCTTGACTTACGCTGGGAGCATCGGTATCATTGTTCGAGGATTTTGCGTCGTCGATTGCATGTGCATCACTTGGATTGACGAGGCAAAATCCTCGGCAGTTATGTTTCGGATGTCACATAATTGCCGTGTGGTGTCTTTCATAGGTATCATCTACGAGAGCGCCTAAACACCCAAATTTTAATAGATTCATCCCACATTCGCGAATTGCAGGGAGTCTCGAAAATATCAGCCGGGATAGTCACGCGAAACGACGCTCAATGTTTGGTTTTTCTCCTCAACTTTTTTCCATAGCTGGTCCTTTCCATAGCAAGCCCAGGTATCGTTGTTGTGCAGCAGCCTATAATGTCGGCCTGTCCACCCAGATCTCTCCGCCCTCGTAATGCAACCAGATCACAGAATAGCTGCGGACTGGTGTCAGGGTGCACTTTGGTGACAGAGAGCTTTTTGACAGCGGGTTGTCATGGGGCTCCATTTATGCGACCTTCATGGTCCAGGGCTCGGAGTTGCAGACCGTTGCACGTCGTAATCCTGTTATTATTAGAGTTACGATGGGGCACAGTGGCGCTCGGCAGCTCCATCTCTTTTACCTCGATCGCCAAGGCCAGCAGCCGATCTAGTTAATTTTTTAGGTAATTATTGAATTTACCTGGCTTCCAAAGTGTGTGAATCAGGGCTGATATGATGCCAAAATGAGGCAAAATATGAGCCTGTGACACACCTGATACTGACGTGTACCACTAATGGACGAAGTATTCATTTCATGACACCGTCTATTTCTTTCTGCCTGAAGGAGCCTTCAATATCTTAATAAATGATTTATTTATGATAGGACATATCGGTCGACCTTATCGTTCTGTCTGACTACTCTCATTTCCATTGCAGCAACGGAGGTGATTGGTAGCTGTTCGAGTGGAGACCTATTCGGTCAATGGGATTCGTTCATGAATGCACCAACGCCCCTAGTGGACCTTGGGAATTTAGCGGACACCTCCAGTGGTGTCCCAGGCATGACGAGGACAAATTCCGCGAATGAACTTCCAGGTGGCTTAATTAATGAAAATGGGAAAGCAAAAGCAGCATTGAACGGGTCCCAGATGAAGCCCAGTAAGTATCACATATGCAGATTTATTCATTAGGGTAGGTTTACCATTAGATTTACTGTTCGTTGCCCCCCCCCCCGCTCTTTATTCTACTCATTACCCCCTACTGTGACGCAGGAGAGGTTTAATGTTATTACTTCCAGTAATGTGAACGAGTGGCTCTTATGGCTCTCGCCATAAGGCCTACTGTCGCTCACAAAAACGACATGTAACATCGTTGGAGGGGGTTTTCGAGATCGTCCAAGCTAGGTATACATTTATATATATATATATATTTTTTTAAGAACTAGATATATTGTTAAGTTGGTCGGAGACTGACATTCAATAAGCTTGCGGCCAGGCCCCGGTCCCTGGGTTCGCGCCGCGTATATATAATATATCCAAACTCAACTCGTTTAAGAGAAAAAGATTATTATTTTTATTATTCGCCGCCTCGTGGTTTAGAGAATATGAACCGAATCTTCGAGTAGGACCCTGCCTCGTCAAGTGTTCCCACGAACCCACATCTGCCCGAAGCTGGAATTGAGTGCGATAATACGTTAAACGAGTCTCTTCAAAAGTCGACGATAGCGTTTCGGTCGTTAGAAACGCGGGAATCATTCTAAATGACATGCAAGGTTGTTGTGTTAATTCGGATACTGGAATGGGGTACAGCCAATACTTACAAGTGAGATACAGATATGTTGCTAAGATCAACAAGGGGATCGTCGACATCAAAAATTGTGGTCTTTATTTTGGCCGAGAAAGGATCTCTGGAAACTGCTGATAAATTTAAGCAGTACCCGCGTTACTGGAGACCCCCCCCCCTCCAAGTCTGTATCGCTTGTTTGCTCTAGCTTCACCACAAGTGGCAAATGTATTGATACCTGTGGCAAATGCACCACAAGTGGCAAATGTATTGATACCTGATATGATATATTTCTCAAGCTTTGAGCTCGAGTCGATTTTGGCGTTTCGGGCAATGGCGCCCTCAATTGCACAAAGGATATGGAAAGGAGACTGGTTGAGGTTACGGCCGAGCCTAGCTCTAGATCATCGCTAAGGCAAAGGACATCGCTAGAACTCCGGCAGGGAGGCTTAGGCCAAATTTCTATCGACTGCTCAGAGAAACAGTAATATTAATAATAACTGGATTAATAATATAGTAGAGTTTAGTGTTTAGAACAATTATAACATACGTTAATATATCCTTTCTCGTGGTACTGAAAAAATAATTTCGGAACAAATGATAACAATGATGTTTAATGTTGCTCGACCAATAGCAAAAAATCTTAAATGACGATATGTGAATGACGATGATGATGATAAAATGAATATTATTATAAATCGGTAGTGATGTTTTTTGCAAATACATGAATGTGATATAGATTTTGACGAATACATCTCAAATAAGCTTACATACACTATTGGTATTTAAAAATTTTAGCCTTACATAGAATATATATTTGCCATAATATATTAAGTTGACCCAAAAGAACCGCACTCCTATCGTCTTGATCCGAATTCTTATTTTTGGCCGGTTTAAATTCAAATTTGGCGGGTAGTGAGATACAATAATTAGTAAACAGACGGAAACATGTCGTCGAATTATTAAAAATAATCTGAGGGCGCAGAAAAATATGCAAAACGGGCAATATGGGCAAAATGGGCAATATGCCAATGGCTACGACCAGGTGAACAAGCAATGGCGGTAGCAGTACCAAATATATTCCGGCCTAAAGTAATGGTAGCACTTGCCATGGATTTCAATGAAATTTGCTATTACGAGATTTTGGGCCCAAAAGAAAAAATAGAGTCGGCTCGATATTTAAAGTTCTTGAAGAGACTCATGAATAATTTGCATGGCAATATGAAGCATCGAGTGTGACTGCTCGATGACAATGCTAGGGTACATTGTAGCGATAAAATTACGTCCTGGCTTAAGGCCAACAAGATTGAGAGATGGCATCCCCCCCCCCCCCAGTCTCCCGATTTAAGCCCGTGTGACTATGGTTGCTTCCATCGGTTAAGGAGGGCTATAGGTGGAAAAAGGTATGCAAACATCGATTTACTTCGAGTGGCCTTAAATAACCAAGTTATAAATGGTAATAGGACAGGTGCATACCTAGCCGTTAGAAGCCTGCCAAAACTCTGGGACCAGTGTATAAATAAAACAGATGCATACCTCTAGCTCATACTAAAAAATCTTTGTTTTAACTTACTTAGTTTAGCCGATATTGAAATGTATGTGTGTCGTTTTTTTTGGGTCAACCTAATATATAGAGGGTGCACCACAAATCGCTAGTTGAATCATTTTGTGTCGTTTGCTCGACTCTGGATGCACATGTGTGTCAGACTTTCATGAAATAGAGTTAATATAGATAGCTATAATAAGGTAAAACCTGTAGCGTGAAATACATTATCACCTGTGTCTATGATGCCATTACTGATTCACGGCAAATTTTCTTGCAGACACATTATTCACGAACGCACATTGTACTACCGCTAGTGGCAGTCAAGGAAATGGTCTGAAGGGCAATGCAGGATCGGCGTCACCCCTTGGGAGCGCCTTTTCTTCAACTGTGAACAGCCAATGGAATTCCGGGACAGCGTCGCCGCCACAGCAACCCCAGCAAACCAACGTCTGCCCAACTGCTTCCCCAAAGTGAGAAGGAATACATATTTAGCATATATTATTTCTTGCCTATTACTCTACTTGAACCAGATTATGAGTTGTAGTGGCGTGTTATTGAAGCAGAAGAAACACCTTTGGGTACAATAGTGGGAATATTTAAAAGTGTTCCAAAACATCCATGCACACAAAACGCTTACAAGTATTGACTCATAAACAACAAGGCCTCAGTCGGGAGATTCTATACAATCTTCGACGATTCAAAGCAATCGCTATAGTAAAAACAATGCTCGTTTCGAAGCATGAAACAACTCGAAGGACAATCCCACCTCTTCGAAAACAGAACTATGCATGTTGCATATTAAGGCAGCCCGCAATACGAAACGAACTAATATAATAACTACTACTGATTCCAACTTAAATTGGTCAGATACGACAATCAGTTGATCGGTGTTTTCAGGAATGGAAAATATTTGTCGACCTGAGAGAAAGTCTTTGATCAGCTTTGCTAAATTAACATCTGATAGGACTTCCAATGCTTGAGAGACATAGAGCAAATACGGTGATTTGCCAAGAAACGTCGAGTTAATTCTGTAGCGTCGAATATAGTATAACTTGGTGAGCTTTATCGCTGCAAAGTGTCACCTATTTCTTCCCGGTAAGAATGTGTGGGCATAAATTTAATTTCCAAAATGCGATCAAAGCCAGTCGGCTAATACCCCAAATTACCTACAAGCCTTTGCTGTGCGAAAAAAAGTACTGCGGTAATCAAACAATACGTTTATAAAATTTTAATGCGACCAGTGTTATGTTAGGTAAACTGGATTAATCGACTCTTCGATTTTGCTTATATTTCCCTTGTACCTAGGTTAATTAGAAAGTTTGGTTTGATGGTATTAGAAATAGACCATCTAATACCATCAAAGTAAGTTTTAATTTTCTAAAATGTCAGAAAAGTTGCAGTTATGATGAATAGGACTGATAATATATTTTACACATATTTTTGGATGCGTTTTTCTTGGCTTCTCTGGTTATGCAGGACTCAATCACCTATTGGTAATGGGGCAGGGTTGATAGGTGAGGCCTCTCGAAAACCCGTGGGCGAGAATGCTTTTGGTGATCTACTTGGCAACTTTGGCAGAAAGGACACTGGGCCTCGTACCATGGCAGAGATGAAACGAGTTGAAATGGCGAAAGAGATGGATCCTGCCCGGCTTGTGGTAATTTTGCGAACTGTTGAAACGCTGGGTTGGGCCAAGTAGGGTCACAACCGTGGTCTTCTCGTTGGCCTACGCCATCGATTAGTTCTACTGCTGTGTAATATAATGTATGATATAATGTATACTGCATTTATTTGTATATACCTGCTGAATACGCTGTATGTTTACTGCTGACAATTTGTTATATGTCTTTTACACAATACGGATGTTGCCATTATATTTCGAGAACTTAAGCATTGTAAAATTAAGTTCCGAAAAAAACACCATTTGAATTGACTGAATAAATTATTTATTCGGTTTATAGTATTTACGCAATAATGATGTGCAACAATTACTTTGTCAAGAAGTATACTTCCGTTAATATTGAGTTGCACATTTAGTTTGTATCCACAAAAAATTCGCTAATGTTACAGAATGTATGAATACTTTTCGAGGTCACTGTGAGTATATAAAAAAAAATATATATATAACATTTGGTTGTTCTATGTGTGTGTTTGTCCCTACAAATGATTTGTAGATCTACGACTGGACGAAAGGAAAAGAACGTAATATTCGCGCTTTGTTATGCTCACTACATTCGGTGCTCTGGCCAGAGGCCCGCTGGGCTGAAATTGGCATGCATCAGTTAGTGGGAGTTAGTGACGTAAAAAAGATGTATCGAAAGGCCTGTCTTGCTGTCCATCCGGATAAGGTATATATACCCCATCAACACTGAATGATTACTTTTATTTGCATTTGTTATCTCGAAAATGTCTTGAGAGTTGCGAATCAAAAATAAGTTCACGAGGCATGACCGCCACATGACTGATTTAATAAAGGAAGCATAATCCACGGTGATGCGCAACGTACGCTATGAGGTTACAGAACTGCTCTTGCAACGGGTACTCATAATTTAATTCCAACATATAAATTAAATAAGGATATGTGTAAAATAATATATCGATACGTTAATTGTTTTAATGAAATTCATTGCCTCTTTCGCTTTGCTTAGTTTCTGACACAGCTTACTAAACTTTTCAGACTCACCATATAGACACATATCACAATTTTCTGAACTCATGTCAGTTAATGGACACTACGGTGTAAACATGTGGAATTCAAATAATTGGTGACAGAGGTAACTTTAACTTTTGCAGCTCGCCGGAACGGATAAGGAAGAGCTAGCAAAGCTAATCTTCATGGAGCTGAACGACGCCTGGTCGGAATTCGAGAAACAGCAAGGTCTAGCGTGATGAATGTAGCCTTATCCTCCTATAATTCGTTAGGGCGGTAAATCGTGGAGGGTTATGAACAATCATCAATAATTGTTGTTAAGCGCAACTTTCCATTTCATCCCCCCTATAGCAAGAAGCACGAATGACACTAAATGTTTGCCATTAGCCGACACCTGGCCTGCCCAAGGAACTAGTACCGCCGATTCCAGCTGGTTACACTGGTTGCCGCAGCGAAAAGAAGGTTCTTGGCAATAATGATAATAGAGCACCCTACATAAAAGAAGAAAACGAGGAAAAAAGGACTGTCATCGTCGACGCTCGTGATCGTCCACTGACGCGTCACAATAAATGGTTACATATATATATATATATAGAAAGAACGAAGAACTATAATATACACTCATTCACTATTTAGCGTTCAGGAAAGACTGGCAAATGAATACGGAGAGATCTATTGCAGACTTTCGTGTGAGCGAAACGAGCCGACAACAAGATAGGGGAGGATTATTAATGGAGACTGGTCGGTTTTCCTGCCGATCCTCCTCTGCTAGTGAATGTATTGCGCATACATCGTTGAATCAAACTCATGTAACGTCGTGTAAGATATCACTAACAACTAATTATATAGGGTTACTGGCTGGTTTAATGTTAGTTCTCAGTATGAATTGCAAGTTCTCGTCCCGGGCTCTCACAGTCCTGTCAAAAATAGAGGGAGCTGGTGGTGCCATGGAAATATGTGAATAGTACTTAACGAGTGAGCGGTTAATTATAAATGTTAACTCATGACGCAAAAGGGAGGCAAACGGAATTGCAATTTGTTGAAATGGATAACGACTTTCGAGTCCATTAGTTTGAATATTCTTCGTATTATTAACGTTTCATGATAGTTCTTAGTGAGTTCTTTCATTAAGTGAAGCAATTCGGGAGTTACATTCAGCGCACTGAATCATGTTGTTTTAACTAACAAAGTATGTCAGTTAATAAGTCCAAAATACCCCTACGCAAAGAAAAACGTAATATTTATGTTAATGGCGACGTCTGCTATCAGTACCGGTTTGTTTGTTTGTTAAACATTTAATAATAAATCTAAGAGCTACGTGAAGAATAAGAACTGGATGATTGTTTTTCTTACTATTTTATTTCCTTGTAGGCATGCACCTATTTCATATCAGAATAAATCAATATACAGTATTCCGGAATATAAACCCACACATTACTGTAGTTGCAACCTAGCATTCATCCAAAACCGTGGGCTTTACCCTTTCGTTAACCTTTACCATGTTCTCAATGTCAACCTTGACCAGATCAAGACGTTTCATCGATACAATAAGTTCAGTATGAGGCGTTTGGGGAAACATGTCGACCGGTTGAGCACTGACAGGAATAAAAGGCTCACCACGATAGTTGTTGCTGGTTTTTTTACAAAAGTCGAGGATGTTTTGCATAGCGGCATTCGGGTTACATGCGACGTACACGATTCGAGAAATTTTTGGGTGGCCCCGAAGAAGTTTAACAACCCGATTGTGTACACCCTGCCGTGGAGGGTCTAGTATTGCAACAATGTCCTCGTCCTTGTCTAGCTTGCTTAGCGCCAATGACAACACGTCTTCTGCTTTTCCTGTGATGAACTCGGCATTGGTGATCCCATGTCGCTCCGCGATTCGCTCAGCATTTTTCACAGCCTCTGGGACGATTTCGGCTCCAATGATCCTTTTCGCCCGCGACGCCATGGATAAGCCAATTGACCCCGTGCCGCAAAATAAGTCCAAGACAGTTGTGTCTTTACTAATGTTTGAGAGATCCGCGACTCGCTCGTAAAGAACTTCGGCGCCTTTTGTATTCACTTGGAAAAAGCTCGGCGGTGATATTTCAAACGTGATTCCAAGGAGTTCCTCCTCTATAACTGTATTACCAGCCAAATGCTCAAAAGGATAATCGTTGCCTTTCTTATCGAACAGCTGGAAGTAAAAAGAGCTGACGGTGCCCTTGAGCTTAGTATTATAAAGCACTCTAAGTGCATCCATCTCTGTTTGAATTTCTTGAGCTGACAAATTCTGCGGGTGCATGATCATGATCGCCATGCACTGGTCTTTCTCTGTCGTCCGCACGGTCAATTGCCGCCAATATCCATTCTCCTCTTCTGCATTATACGGCGGCCGAGTGTCGGCACAACCTTGCAGATATTCCTCAAACAATCTCGCTACCTTAACGGCCACTGAAGGAACATGCTTCATTTCTTCAGTGACCCCTCCAACTTCAATTGAACCCTTTTTATAGCTAGATTTACGAAAGCCTACGACTACAGCTCCGTTTTGGTCCCTTCCAGGAGTAAACTCATTCTTGTTTCTATAGTGTTCAGTCCTAGGGCTGCGACAAATCTCACAAATATGACAAATTGTTTTTCGTCCACATGCCTTCTTCAACGCTCTAACTGTATCGTTGAAATCCTGGTTTTGTTGCCGGCCCAGGTCCACACCGAGCTTAACTAGAAGTTTTTCAATGGATTCTTGCTTCCGGCGTAGCTGTTCCTCATAATCAAGCGAGTGCCAAGGAATGATGATGTCAAGAATTGATTTTTTCTCGGGAGGCTCACCTCCGCTATCTTCAGCTGCCCTCTTTTTCGCCTTCTGTACCGGGTCTGCACGAGGTTTAGCCAAGCTTGCCCTCAGGACAGTCTGCTTATATTTGTATCCGTCTAAAACTTTAATCGCGTTGTCTCTTAACATCTCGTTCTTGAAGGCTACAAAAGCGAATCGGGATCGAGCAATGTTGAACATTTTTATCTTATGCGGTTGGAGGCTAAGTCGGTTCGTTAGCACTTTTTTGAAATCGCTGGGCGCCATGTGAAAAGGGAGATTTCCTACTTCAATTTTGAAGATCTCCGAAGTGAAATTATCACGGTGAGTATAGGAATATTCATTAAGAGTTTGTTTCTCATCGGCATCCTTTGTACCCGTACCCTCCTGGTTCCCAACGATTGTGTTTCCCTCTGTAGATGATGAATCCCTTGTAGGGGAACCATTGGACGTCTGCTCATCAAGTTGAGGTATTAAATGGGAGGATTCCGCCTGTCCAGAATCCTCTTCTTCTTTAAGTCCAACAGATGCTGCACTCTCTGCCATCGTTATGTTCTACACAGAAAGAAAAAGCCAACAGAAAACGACTTCTTAATAAATTATTATTTGCAGCATATAATATGCCGAATATCGGTTCACCTTGCTTTTATATTGCATCTTGCATGATCTTAACCATCGTCGCAATCTTCTATTATAAAAGCTAGAACGTTCTTTGTTCATATACTTAGATCTATAAATATAAGGCCATGAAATTATTCTAGTAAAATTAATATAGGTGCCTTGCATTCTATTTTACTCCATTATGAAAAAAAAAACAAATTTGCCGCTGATCCGAGCGACACCGTACAACGGCGGCCACACAACTTTCGGCCGTTCGTAAGTAACTCTTCCCACCCCACCGTTGCACATTTGCGTTTAAAGGGGCTGTCCGTCTTATGAAGGAATGCCGAAAGCAATACCGTGGGCATTAAATGTAGGCTGTGAGTGAGCCCGGAAAATTTATTTATTAAGTAACTCTTCCGAACGTATTAAATAACAACGAACTACTCTAAACAAGTAAAGCAGACCAACTGGAATGTACGGCTGCATGAATCGACTATTGAAATATACACGGTTCATAAACACACCAACATAAACCAAACATAACAAACCAAAATAGGAAATACACCTGCCTTTCTTTGAGTAACCAAAAGCGATAGAACGTCACAACGAGAACCTCTATTCTCGAATTATAGTATTTATTTGCACACGTGCGAACGATTATTGACAAACAGCACGGACAGATAATGCGCGAAATTCAAATCTGTGTAATCTGAACATCGATTTAGCGAGATAAGTTAATCGGACCGCAAAATTTAGGTTTTGAGTAACAAAGTGCCTTGGAATAACGCCTGAGACATTGCAATGATTATATCGTACGTTTTCTGAATAAAATATTTATTTGGCGGGAAATTTTGAATTCTATGGTTCAAAGTGCAGGGCAAAAAATAAACCTCGTGTGGTGTCAAACCAATCCCCGGCTCGTAAAGAAAAGGATAGACTACAGCGTATGCGCTGAACAAGCAGCAGGACATAAGACATATTAATGGCCCACTCAGCCGCAGAAGTGAGATGCTCGAACCTTGAAAGCCTACGCAACTAAACGCACCAATTAATTGGAAAATCCCATTTAGGTAGAAACGGCGATAGATCAAATTCGCGGTCTCCGCTATCATACAGGTATTGGGTGATTGCAACGCTAGTCAATATCAGCTCAATTCTGGAGAGAAAAAGAGGCCGTACTGGATGAGATAAAGCACTTTAAACTTGGTGTGATCGCGACAGGGATCTTCGGGATCTGCGCGCCTTCGGATTCGGATCCAATCAACCCTCAGGAAATGCATGAAGATTGGCTTAGCCTTTATGTCTGTGTGACGATACCGACTGAATATCACAAATGGACCAACTTCCTATTTGGGAACCTAAAAGAAAAAGAAAGCGGAAAAAGAAAAGTTGAAAATACCTACATGTGTGCCTAACAAGGCCCAGCAATGACCGGTTCATTCATTGGATTAGTAGTCCGTAATAGAAACGGGGAAAATGGCCCGCGAGGCTGCCCAAGGAAATATTTTTTTCGAAGTTATATTCTGATGTTATCGCTTTTTGGCTAAACACCACTTCAGGCTGAACGCCGGCCCATGGTTGGAAGCTCATGTAACTGCCGGATATAACGAAAACAATCGTTGTTTTTCGGTAACTGGGATAGGTCATAGATAAAAAATTTATTCAACCATACAATAATTAGGAATTTTTTCTAGGGATTATTTGGGGGGGGGGATTAGCTGGGGACCGGGGCCGAGGCCGACATTGTCCCGAGCAAGGCGATGGCATTGCCTCTCTGCACAGCGAGAGACAGGCGTTGGAGAGGGAAAGATCCTGGGCGCTTGTCCCCATTGTGCTTCACCTACATCGGGCTACATCGCGGCCCGGCGCTCATTGCCCAGGGCCTGCAACAACTCCGGCGATACCGGCCACCTCGCCAAAACTTGCGTCCAGCCTTCCCGGTTCATCAATTGCAAGGGTACCCATCGCTCGCCTACTCGTTACTGAAGCCAGCCCCTGTGTCGACCCAGTCGCCAGCCTGCTCGTACGCCGCGGCGGTTCGTGGTCCCCTCCGACGGTGCTCAGGTTTCCATCCCCAGGTCCCGCTTGAGTCTAAAATAATTATTATTGTTAGCCATCCTTATTTGTCTCAACCATTGTGTACTATGTGGTCTGTCAGTGATTTATATATATGAAATATTCTATATTTTATGGATGGCCCCTATACCAGTGATTTTTGCCCACAAAATATTCAGGCATTCGATGATTTTAACACTGAATTTGGTTCTTTCTGTATCCTAGGCAGTACCCATTTCGACTTCGTGAGTGTATGTCCTCACCAATCGTGTGTGAATTACTTTATTAATTGTGTAAATGGCCTTATATGATTAAATAAGATCTTAAGATTCGCGTCGGGTTTATCGTCGAGAAATTCAAAGCAATTCCGGGTTTTTGAAACCAAAAATCGATAATAATGATAATCTAATTCTCTATCTCTCAGCAAACTTATACAATCAGTTAATTTTCTCGGTGTATTCACCAAACGTTTTTTCGTTATCATATTCCCATTGCACTAGGTAAGTATTGATGTATTCATGCAGGGAGTAAATTGTGTCCAAATAAATCTTTGAGGCGTTTGATTGTCTCCTGATAATTAGGTTTGTGTGTTTTTTTTGGTAGAATATGGACTTCAAATCTTATATACGAGGACGTGTCTAAATTTTGAATTACTGACCTTTTTTTATAAGGTTAAAGGTAAATCCTGCATGGACGTCAGTCTTCACAACTCAGTTATTTAGTAGTGTCAGAGTCTTACTGACTAAACCCAGAACCGATTTTGACTTGGGGCTCTGACCAGGACTGTCGAAAGTATTACTTCAGTCAGTGTCTTGCAGGGACCGGCAGTGAATTCCAACCATGTACTATCCCGGGTCCTCCTCTGGGGTAGCCCTCCCGTTCAGGCGAAGCGGGTGGGTTCCGGGCATTTTCCCTTCGTACAAGCTCTGTGGCTCTGTGCTCTGTGGCTCTACATGCTGTCAGTTTGTAAAGAGGATCATCCTCGACTCGTGCATCGCACAGCACGCAGATGTTCGATGGGGCCTTACCAATCTTATGGAGGTAGGATTGAAAGTCCCCGTGCCCTGTGATGACCTGGGTGATGAAGTAGGTTATTTCCCCATCTGGCTTGTCCCGTATGGCATCCCCCACTGCCGCCCCGGGATCGAACATGGGGATGTTATCCCATTCTGCTTGCGAGGCAGCTAGGGTCTGCTCCCAGTCGAACGTCCTTCAGTGAATTGCCTCCGCCGTTGTTTAGCTTTAAGGTCTCAGGGTCTAGGGAAGAAATAGGCTCTCAGGAGAGAATGGTTTTAGCAGGCAGAGGCATTTTGTCATCCACGTGAACCCTGCACTGGATCGGCCCACTTTTATGGGGATTGGAATGGTTCTGGTGGTGTCCGTGCGTTTTAAGAAAATTTCCTCCTCTCCAAAAAATGGGTGTTGTTCCAGCGAGGATCATGACTGCTTGCGTGTCCACCGTTCTGTATGCTTGCATGACCCGGAGAGCGAGCGTCCTCTGCATTCTCCTGAGGGACTTCTTGAGGTACTCGAGATGTCGAGGCCAAGGTCCAGACCGGAGTTCAGAACGGCATGATCGATTCAGCGACCGACACCAGCAGGCGCCTCTTGCCTTCTCGTGGGCCGTGAATGTTCGACATGATCCTGGCAAGGCCGACAGCCGCTTTGGAACCCTTCGTTGCCGCAATCCTGATGTGCGCGGTACCCCTCATGGCCTTCCCCAGGTGCACGCCGAGGTACCTGGCCGAATCTGTAAGCTCGATTTCCTCCACAGCCACTACGATTTTGATGTTCGGGCACTGCTTCCTACCGATGAAGAGGACGGCCTCACTCTTCAATGGCGCTAGCTTGAGTCTGTTTTGTTTCATCCAGAACTGAATCTCTTCGAATGTCTGGTTCGTATATTCCCCTAGCTCTTCGGGAGTCCTTGCCTGCACCGCGACGGCGAGATAGTCCACGTAGGCAATCAGGTCTACCCGCGGGGGAGGTGCCTGATCCCTAGGACACCATCATACACGATACTCCAGAGCAAAGGGCCAAGGATTGAGCCTTGCGGAACCCCTGGTATCATCCGGAAGTCGAAATGTTCACAGCTCAGATCTCTGTCATTGAGAGAACCCGAGACCATTCTGACAAGATACCGCGGGACACGTGTTCTCACCAGGATGCTGAGAATGACGGCAGGCTGTTGAATGCGTTTTTCACATCCAACAGCACTGTCGAGAACATTTCCCGGTTCCACCAGTGCTGAGCTTCACCTGGTTCCTCCTTTGGGGGTGAACCCAGGCCATTTCACACGCCGACTCTAAGAGTTCTTGAAGACCTGCCGCGTCTTCTGGCTGACCATGCTCCTCGATGAATTTGTTGATAGCCGCTTTCGTTGTCTCCGCCCCCTAGCGTATGAGTAGGAGGGGTCTCGGTGGCGCCGAGTGCGACATTCCCTGTAGACAGAGTCCGAACCCGACACAGTAGTCGTCAGAGAAATTGTACTTTCCTTCTAAGACTACCCACCCAACGATAGACGGCCCGACGCTCATTTTGCAGATGGTAAGATCTACAAGAGAGTCGCCTTGACTGCCGTGGAAGGTTGGCGTCCCTCCCACGTTCACCGTGATCAAGTCGTGTGTACCCATTCAGTCCATGCTGGCCTTGCCCTTGAGGTCCGTCCTCTATAAGCCCCAAGTGCTCGAGGCTGCGTTGAAGTCTCCCGTGAAGATGACAGGCAGCAGTCCCGCATCCCTAACTGATTCAGTCAGATCGTCTAATAGCCGGCGCAGTTGCTCCACAGTGCGTCTAGGGCTACTGTAGAAGGAGTAGAAGCGGGTCACGCTCGGGATCTTCACTCATGAGAATCCCTTGCCCGACCCGCGTCTTGCAAATCTCCCTGAGCGATCTGCTATGCACGTGCCCTCATTATCGTCCCTTACCTATTCGCCTCTGTGGCGAACTGTGTGCCAGTTTGCCTCGCTCATCAAGATAACATCACAGCCCCTCCTCGCGGAGATTTCCTCGATGAGGCTGTGACATTTTTCGATGAGGCTGCAGTTTACTTGAAGGGCTTTAAAGATCATCATCACTGATGATCTCCGCCTCCTCCGAGTCCGTCTTTAGGGACTTGGAGTCGTTCTTGGGTGAGTTACCGTTAACCTCACCTTCTTGATTTTGTTCTATTTCGCCTTGGCGCCCAGTGCGTCGCTGATAGCGTCGTTGGCCTCCGTCTTCTTTTCCTCCCCTTCTCCTCGTCGGCGCCAGCTAGATCGACCACGGGGATCGGCTACTCCACCTCGGGGATGGCGGCGGTTGCTGCAGTAGGGACCTCGTCGATGCGGAGGATCGGGTGCTGCTGCTCTCCTGCCATGGAGTTTTTGAGCCAGGTACTCCCGATACTTCGGGCATGCGTCCGAGTCAGCCGCGTGCCAGAGTTGTAGCACTTCGGGGTCGCCGTGCGCCCTCTCGCGATGTGGCCTAGGCTGCCACACCGGTGGCACCTGTTCACCCTGATCGTTTCATTACAGACCTGGCTTTAGAGTTGAGCCATAAGATGTAATAATAATGTGTGTCAAGATTAGCAAACTTTCGAAAGTTAGTCCATTATTTGGATAATAAGGGAAGTTAGTTGTATACCCTTCTTTCAGTTTGAATTACGGCTATAGTTATTTCATTAATTGTTCACTTTGTTGGTAGCGGTGTTATGTTTCAGGTTTTTGTGCAGGCTAGCATCCTTGTAAAACATTATGGTAGAAGCCTGATGATTGAATCCCTTAGCTACGATTCTCGGCTGATCTGTGCTAACATTTTCCTTCTCAAATCCTTGAATCTCATCGGCAATGGCCGGGTAGAATGTTGTATTTCGGGTAACCCGAATACTTTTTCGTTCATAGCTCCTTCCTCCTATAATTTTTTATCTTTTACAGATCGAACTATTTCTTTGAAGCTACTAAATAATTTAATAAAAATATTAAATTGTGAATTTAAAAATATAACTTGCTATTTTAAATAATTCGAAATTTGTGTTCTTTAGTCAACCTTATTATCAGAATTTTTTGTTTTTAGTGTAGAACAATATAGCTTATATAGTGTAGAACAGTTATTAAATATATCGCACTATTATTCCCTCTGACCTAATCCATTCGTTAAAAAAACCTGTTGTTCCTCAACAAGGAGAAACACAACAGATTCACTTCCGTTCGGTTGTATATTGTGATCTAGAACACGTTGACTTGCGCTCACGCACGTCAGCCAACGTCTTGACCAAACATTCTGATTAAGATTCATGCCCAATTTATACTAAGTGTTTTTTACCGCGATTGCATTTTAGGGACAGTCTATGAGTCTACCTTACAATCATAACAAAGTCGAGGTTTCTAATCGACTCAACTAGAGAGATGGCCCACTCGTTAGGGCTGGATGTAATCATATAATTTTAAGTACAACATTTATGACACTTTGTAGAAAATTGCCTTGGTCGCCACTCCCTAAGTCGCCGTTACTCGATATTCGTATGAGCCACAGCTTAGAAGGGGCATTAGTGATATTTTAAACTAACAGATATAAAAAAGTACACTAACCATATAGATGTATTAGATATGTAATTCAATAGATTACAAATTTAAAATCTTAGAGTCACGCTTTACTTAGTTCACATAAATTAACTTGCCGACGAGTCTACTCGGCAGTCTTGAGGATTAGACCTCCCCCAACATTAGACGCTTATTGCACCCCCAACAATTCATTAGACAGCCTCTTCACCCCCCCCCCCCCATTCAATGCTGACGACGAAACCGGCCGACACGCGAAGTGCGTAAGTCTTTGCGCGTGGAATGTTTAAGGTCATCGTCATCAAATGGAAAACTCGCGGGCTGCCCCGATTTCCAAATAGCTGATGCTACTTTGAAAACCGCTGGTTTGTTTTTCGGGAGACAGACACAGGAAGGTCCCCGTATTGCAACTTCGGGACCACCATTTAGATAGTGTGGAATGAGAACCATACCGAACATCTACTCCGTATAAATTTTAGCATACACATATTACGATAATACGAAAGTTGTATACCGTGAATTTGCAAAGGTAATCGGATCAATATCCTTACCAACTACACAAACGTGTACTATATTGTGACTACATCAACTAACGACAAAAGCGAGCCGCAAACGGAGCATATGCTACATTCTATGTTTTTACCATATGGCGCAATAAGAAAAACAGCAAGTCACCCCCACATGTAATATTTCTATATTCCGCAAATATCAGGGCAGATACCGTAGATCATTTTTTTTAATCCAAGGATAGAATATATATTCTATATTCAATGAAAAAGGAAATAGAGGTCAAATAGAGTCCAAATGTGCGTTTGTGAGGCTTTTAAAAAAAGGAGAACTTAACCTCAACGGAGAATTCTGAACGCTCGCCTCGCATCGGTGTGAAGCGTACTGCGCGCATCCTACCTAAGGGAATACCCTTTTTTTATTTTTTTTTATTTATGAGAAAAGAAGGAAATACCTACCCCGCTTTCCCCACGCCTTCCAAGCGGGAGAGAGACCCGTGGAAAACCGCCACAATCCGGCATACCCTCACGGAGGCCCTGAAAAAATTCCTGTCCCTACCCCCAACGTATCCAGTGCCCCGGTTGCTCGGGCTGAATGGAGGGCCTACTTGTTCACCCACCGATCGGACCCATCAATCGGACCGCCCTGGCTTGTAGGCGCGCCCCCTTCCGTCTCGCGGCCTCCTAATCCCTCGTAGACTCGGAATAAAGGAATACCCTACTATTGCAGTTAGTGAAGTGTCGGAACGACCGGCTCTTCACGCGTTCTGCGGGTCACGGTTCTGGCAAGGCATAGTTGAGGGTCCTCTTGGGCCATCCGTACGCCATCTCATTCAGCATGATGTCAGCGTGGCCTCGGGGTCAAATTCCCAACAATAGTCTGGATAAGGATAAGTCGATTATGCCACGTGTCTTGGTAGTAAAGTTCGTAGTAAAAACATATCTATAGTATTGATTCTTACTGTGGTTGGGAGAAGATTCACCTTCTGCCATAACATTTAAGCCATGAGGGCACTCTGCATATTATATTAGCAGTCTCCGTCAGAAAGCTCTGAACACTATTTGTGATTTGGAGGTTGTTACATCAATTACCTTCAAGTATCTCGGGTACGTTTACGTCAGGGTGGCACGCAAGTCCAAAATAGAGACAACCATGCTGACATTTACTCAACTGATTTTGTGGGCCGAAGCGTAATATGGTATTAGTGAGAACTTCAAATCAAAACTGATTTTTAGAAATTTATTCAGGTGGTCATGTTATAACGAGCTGCGGTCTTCTATCTCACCTTTCGTTTATATTAGACTGGCCGATAAGTAATTTCGTGAATCTTTGAAGTTGTGTAGTTTCACTAAACTAAACGCTATGGTTTCAAATTTGGCCTTTTTGATGAATCAGTTCCGCAGCAAACCAACTGTTTATATTTTGTCTGGGTCCGTTAGTAACAGTTGCTTACGGAGGCCAAAATGGTGCATATCCGACATTGTCTACTTCACGATTTTCGTTCTGGAAAAAGTGTAGCAGCGACCGCGAGGCTTGTGTGTGAAGTGGGAGGATAATCCGCAGTATCAGAAAGAGATATTCCCGAGAGACAGACAACGGATTCGAAGTGCAGTCCAGTGAGTTCGAGAGCTTGTAAAGCGCCGATGCGCTAGGAAAGGTGCCACAAAAAGGAAGGAAAGTGGGCACCACACGAACTCCACGAAGATGCCATTGACATTAATCCCGTCTCACCATTTGCTTGCTTTGTAAGCAAGGACGAGTTTTCCGTACAAAATCGTTGTGGGAGATGAAAAATGGATATTCTACGATTACTTTCAACGCAAAAAAGGCGTGATTTCCTCAGAATTCATGGCCACAAGATGTCCAGTTGGTAGAATCAGAAAGAATAGAGTCCTCAATTATGGACTGCTAAAACCTCGTAAAACGGTCAACATAACCGTCACACGAAGTTAACTCAGCAAGCAAACCCGAGAAATTAACAGGAAACGGCCTGGAGGGGCAAGGGACTATGTATACTGATATTGCAAGGTAACACCCATGTTGCTTTGTCGACTGCCGTACAGTAATCGATATTGGTTGGGAATTTCTGCCATGCAGCAGCAATTTCTGTAAAGCAGAGCAATGCCTGGATGCTCTATCAGATCACCACCTATTCAGATCACGGAGCATGGTCTGCGGGCAAAGCGTCTCAAAACAGAAGCAAATGTCCGAAATTAGATGGACAGATCGCGTCCCGTGACGAAATTTTCTCCGAAGAGTCTAGCACAGATGCCACTGCATCCTTTACAGCTTTGTACAACCATTTGATCTCCTGTTAGCGATCAAAAGTGCAGGCCAAAAATAATTACTATCTCTCAACCCCTTGAAGTGCTGCTTACTTTAGCGCACCTATGTTACTCATATATAACTGGGGGTCCGGCAAATCACGGCTCAATTACACAGTCACTTTAGACCCTTGTAATATATATTTTCACTGTACGCGAACATCCAATAAGTAATATCAGCAGGTGTCTTGACAGGCAATGTAAGACACCTGCTGATGACTAAAGTAAATCCATGACCTACGGCCAGGTACAATATCTAAAGTGAGACCGGCAGCTTCATGTTGAAGGTGAACCGCTGCGAAACAGCTGATTTCATTCGAATTTGAATGTGGCGCCATGGAAGCATCCTTTAATTGATGTTCTATACAGGGTAGTTCTAACAATTACAAGTAACCAACAACAAGTTGCCACATGTCCTTAGTAACCATACAGCCGAGTCGTTTCGTATCGGAAAGAAAGCATTGGTGTACGATTAAACTCAAACAATTTACGAAGAAAAATATCCTTCGGGCCCTGGCTGACCGACACGTGGCTCCGTCTAACGACCGAGTAACGCGAATGAAAGCGGGTGACGGCCTTCTGCTCGCTGCAGCGGTGGCGAATGGCGAGCAGCAGCAGCAGCAGTTCGTTCGTCTGTCCATCCGACGGTCTTCTCTGTCATACAGACGCTCGCCTGCTTCCTCTCGCCGTCACTCGCATCCATCCATGGCTTGAGGTTGTTGGTTGTGTGTGTGTTCGCGTGTGATTACGGTTGGCTACGAGTGGTGGCCGCGCAAGTGGAGGTGGTGTGCTCCTTCTGCTGCTGCTGCTGCTGCCAGGAGTGAGCGAGCCATCGTATCCACCACAACAGCAGCAGAACAGAGTTAACAGTAGGAACAGCAAAAAAAGAAATTATTGAGTGCAGTGCAATAGCAGAAAGGTAGTCTGAATACCTATTCACGTGTTTTAAGCCCTGGCCTTCTACGAAGTAACAAAAACGGGAAAATAAAATATTGAGCTAAAAAACACCAGTGGCAGGTGAAGTTAGTTGTCGGAGACTGGAGAGGCAACTGAGGCCCAGTGACAAAAGGATAAATTCACCATTCATCCTCGGCATCCCTCCATGAACGCTCATCGCTCGATGACTACCTACTGCTGCTGATACCATCCTGATGGATAAAACGATGAAATAGCAGCAGCGGTGGTGGTAGACAGGTGCGGTGAATGTCAGGTTGTGGGTCTCCCCTCTACAACACATGGCTGGCTTTATTCTCTTCTCATCTGACTGAAGTGTGACTGGTTGCATTCTGAATGCGCTGTTACTCGGCTTACTGTCTAGACCTCGATAGGTACCGTGACAGCCTGAGCCAGCAAGAGTGTGGTATGTTTTCGGCTGTGTATGATGAGAATAATGAGAATAATAAAAATACAGTAAAATATTTTCAAAATCGTCTGGCAATTTTGCGTATCGAAACAAGAAACGTCAGTCGAAACAAAACAGGATAGACAGCGCGGTCTGTCATTTACGAACACCATTGGTCAACTCAATCAATCGATCATCACCCAGTGGATCACCGAGTCATCGGTAAATTTGCCAATCAGTCTGTACAATATCTCTTCGTCTCTCTATTGTACTACCATCTCATTCTACTGTCACTCCCTTCTGTACTAGTGTCCAACGATACAATTATTATTATCTTCTGCTATATCTCTGCGCTTGCTGGTGCCAGAGAGCGTGAATGCGGGTCTCAACGTAGGTACGAGTAGATATGAAGGAGCCTTTTGGATAACTGAGAAAAATCGAATTGGCCGTGCTAGACCGTCCGTGTTATATTCGGCTGGAGTGGCAGCCTCCGCTACTAAAACTCTTACTGATTCAGTAAGTTTGTGTGTGTATGAGAGAGAGAGCAGAAAGAAAGCAAGCGTGAGTCTGGGCGATGTACGCATGCCGCGTCTCTGTCTGTGTGTGTATCACACAAGACAGTCTACGATCCAAAATCTCAGCCTATCCTTCTGCTTGCATATTGAATCGTGGCACCGTTGAGTCAGAGAAGGTGTGATACAAATACCTGATAACAACTATCAGGATACGTGCGCAAAAGAAGAGAGCTGCTCGTTGGCCTTTCCGTAGCGATTGACCGACGGTCTGATAATCTGTGTCTCGACAGTCCACTGTGGTTGCGGTCAAGTGGAAACTAGGGATCGAGACTAAAAAAGCTTCTGGCTGCAAAACGATTGGTGTTCATATATAGTTGGCTTCGTTCTTGAATAACAAGGTTGACTGAGATTTCGGGCTCCTCCACATAATCATCCGCGGACGACCCTATTGTAAACTGTGCAAGTTTGCTCGCTGGTGTGCTTTTATCTGTACGTGACGATGTCAAGTGCGGGCATTGTGGGACATCGCTGTATCTGTGCTACTTCCACATATTTTCCTTGAGTGATTTATTTATGTTGTTGACTTCGTTATCATCATCCTCATAGAATCATCGACCACGCAATCACCATCAACAGAAGCAGCAGGAGCAGCGTTCTCTTCATCTTGTTCTTCGAATTGTTTGTTGTTGTTGTTGTCGGCGTGCACTGGATCTACCCTGTCGGTGCTCTTCTCTGTTATTGCTGCGGGCTAATAATATCGAGACATTGAGTGTATGAAGAAGTGATGATTGTGGGTGTTCTGGCTGAAGACGAGGAAGATATGAAGGGCCGCAAGGGAGGATATGACAGCTTCATGGTAAGCGACATAACACCTTATATATATATATATATATATATATAATCAAGGATGATAGACATCTTATATATATTAATGTAGTTGTGCGACCGACATTGCAAATGGCATCCCATTCATATATACATTGACTATCCTACATTGTTTTTTTATTAATCCAGATTCTACTAATTCAATTTTTTCACCTTTGCCAAGTGTATATAAACGACGACTTTAAAAATATAATAGATAACAGTATACACATGAGTAAGATCAAATAAACGTCCACTTTGTACTTTGTGTCGGCATGGGCGTCAGGGTACACAACATAGTGTACAAGCTCTCTTATATCGACTAAGAATGGATATTACATATGGATAATTCAAACGCACAGTTCATTACTCCCTTAAAAAACCTGTTATAAAGCAAAGATAGTGATGAAAGCAGTGGACTGCATAATGGTCACGACGTTTCGGTTAGATCGACCCACCCCTTTACCCACATTTTACTTGTCATCACCCTCCGTTGTGGAAAAGTGAAGTTTCGCACATTTTGTTCCCACCTTCCTAGATTCTCATTAAAGCCGGAGCCGTATTCTAACATAGCCCTCGTGCATCTCTTGGTGATGTTCAATGCGATGTGCGTTATGTAGGGTCAGGTGTATCGGATTTGCGGTCGGCTTGCCGATAAATATCAACAAGCCACTTGGGCTATGAAATTTCGATGGGAAGGCCAGCGAAATGTCATAGCCTTTATCCTACTCATTCCGTATAGGAAACATATCTTTAACAGCTTCAGGTATCTATGGGTTATTTGGCTTACCAACAGCCTATCCTTCAACGAGTACATCACGGATAGAGTTCTATGAGCAATGCTCGCTAGCGTTGGAATATGAACAGCAGCAAGGCTTTCTATCCGCACGGCATTGAATCTGTTCGAAAAAGGGATATTACGCCTGTGGCTTCTAAATCGCCTGAGAGGACCTCTCTTTAAGGACAGCTGGAAAAGCTTGACCGAATTAACCTACGTTTTCTGAAGCGGGCAATGGTTGTACATTGCTCGCTCACAAATACGTTTATGCCCTGGGTGACACGCCGTTATTCGTAGAAGACCTAAAACGTCAATTCAACAATTCAAAAGGTATATCACCTCGAAGAACCTTGTGAAATACTTTGGTGATCGCTCTTTTTATCTTATTTTTTTTAATACGAGAACTTAAGCGTTGTAATATTTCGCAGTTCCGTCAATAAAGAAATAATTGAATTGAATTGAATTGAAACCTCCACACTAAGCCTGCCCACTCAGAGCTCATCAACAACTGGAAGAAAAAGTTGGGCGGGATCACCCTAAGTTTTAAATTCGAGGGCGTATAATAACATATGGCATATAGTAACAACTGGTTATTATATATTCCAAATGGTACGTACTTCCGTACAAGCTACGGGAAAGCACGCCTGAAACACTATGCAGCATCATTCATCAACGAAACGTCGCCCGACACTCTATCTTTAATTGATCATCTCGCTTGCATAAGTCCGTAGCAGCCGTTCTTAGTTGTTATTGTGCTCGCGCATTTGTCAAGCATATTAAGTGTCTCGGTATATCAAATGAAAAGCTGACATTTTAATATCATGTTCATCAATATCGGTGACATGTATGAGATTAAATTGTATTTTGAATATGGAAAAAACCTACCCTTTGGATCCATTTCGCTTTTTACAGATGATTTCTGGGTATGAAGAGTAGGTTGTCTACAACCATGTCATTATCATGTCAGGATCATGATCGAAGTATGGGGAGGCTGCTCACACCGTCGTAAAGGCTGGATTAAACCCGAATAAGTTTATGCGCTGTATCTGGTTTGATCGGAAAGGAATCGTCTATTATGAGCTGCGGCCGCCGAACAAAGCGATTGATTCGACCAAGTAACTGCTCACAATCCGCTAAATTATAGCGAGCAATCGCTTAAAAGCGGCCCGAGTTGACGAATAGAAAACGGTTGTGTTCCACCAAGAGAACGCTAGAACATACGTTTCTTTAATAGCCCGCCCAAAGTTAGTTCGGCTTGGGTCTGATGTTTTGGTGTGCCCATCGTATAGCCCGGACCTTGGCCCTTCAGATTATCACTTGTCCCGAGCGCTAAAGAATTGCTTAAATAATTAAATAATCACTCAGACATGTGTGGATTATTTTGTTTTATTATTTTTATTACTGTACCGACAAAAAGGATGATAATAAATTTGATTGTACATGTAACCACTATTTATTTAGTGTAACCACGTAGCTGCTTACCACTCTAGTAGACCGGGTTCGTTACTGCAAAATGCTGAAGATAAAAAAATATGTATGACGCATTAACGTCTCCGATACTCTCATATAAATCTGCGGTCACATCAAATCTCCTCACTGAAAATTAGGATTGTTCTCTACTTCTATGGAATCGTATATAAAATAGAATAGTAGAAACCCTTTTATTTTCATAAAAGTGGGTGGAAGGTGGCGAGTTTGCAGTTGACTAATTGACCGACTCCTTCGAATTAGCCTACATGCGTAGGGAACATATCCTTATTGAGGAATAGTTTAGACATACGCCAGGAGAATACGTTATTGATGAGCGCAGTTTGAGCTGTAGTTTGAAGACTGATAGTGTTGCTCCTGTGCAATTTGTTATGCTTTATGTTAGGAGGTGATCAACCATACTTATACGCAACCTACTTTGCTTCAGAGCAGCAATATTCTGTCGATGGAAGATGGTAGCAATCGGCTGTAGATCTATATCATTCCTTTCAAGTGAACAGCCCCACCTAGGTGTCTCAAAAGTATACTTTGAACACCCTCAATCATTAACCAATTTTTGGTAAAGCTCTCACGCAGGAGAACAGTACATTATTTTTGGTAACACGATAGCTTCTTACAAACTTATATACACATCAGCATATTGAGCAATAGGGCAACGGAAGATCATATGTACAACAATGTTGGCTGACTTGACCAAGTGTGCAATATAATAACTAAAATCAAGTACGGCGGTAACATTCACTCCAAGGTGACATGTAAACTGTACACAGGGAAGTGTTTTGTTGTCCATATTAAAGTCATATTGGGAGGGACCACCCTTAAGTACCACACACTTATGAGTTGACAGCAACATCCCATCCCCTTGTACCCTCTGTCGACTCCTCAATAGCCCCTTGGGGGAGATCATAACAGTTGGAAGAGTTTACGAGGCCATAAATCTTCAAATCATCAGCACACTCTAGGTTTTTTACACCTGAAAGCAAAGAATGATTTATGTCCAGAACAAAGATTGCATACAATAAAGGAGAGGCACAACCACCCTAGAGGAATGGGGTGAGATTGAATGACAGAATTGTCAATATATAGACAATAAGTCAGATACGGTTTGAACCATCTAGCATATTCACATGGTACTCCAAAGCTGTCATTTTCTTGACCGAGAGTCATAATCGACTCCGTCAAAGGCACTTTTTTTAATCAAAAATTAGAAGCAAGAATCTTCTCAAGGATGGTTGAGAAAATAGCGCACTGCCGTGACACGGGGGCTATAGATGGCAATGTAAAACTTTTAGAATATGTCTTATGTATACGATTTTTGATTCAGCTTTGTCACCTTTACAAATAGACCAATCAACTCAGTGAAATAGCACCCCAATTGGTATTTATTTTGGTATTTGTTTCATGTTTGTTTTCCTTTTCTTCTTTTCCTGTATATTTTTTCTTTGTAATGGAATGAAATCGGAATACAATGTGTGGAGCTTTTTAGTTATTAGCAATGTTTGTTGATACGTTCCATTGTTTATTGTATATTGTATAGTGTCAGTGTTTTTGGCATAATGTGTATATTTTCCAGTACTATGTTCTAATTGTCCAGTACTTTGTAACTCTCTATTATCCTACCTTCAACGAGAAGTTGGTGTTACCTATACTGCAGTTCTGTCAATAAACCAAAGTATTGTATTAAATGTGTACCATATCAGTAATTGCACAACATCAGGAACGGTGGAGTTCAGAAGGCGAGGCAGAGTAGCTGCCGACAACACATTCATACTATAGATCCCTCGTTTGACCTATATCAACACGTTGAGGTGCGTCCTTTTGTAAGCAGCTGACAGCCTCGAGAGGGCCTACTGAATTTGAAAGCGACTTCTTCTAAAAATCACGAGGTCATCAGCATATAACAACGTTCCTTGACAAACAAAAAACATAACTTGAGCGGACTCCCAACTGGTCCCATTATGTGACAGACCTTGGCTCTGAACCTTGTATTACTACTAGGTATCATATGAGTATATGTCGGGGCCCCCTTTGTTTTACTTTCAACTTCGTCGTACCTGGCAAGAATCCACTGATAAAGAGCTGACAAAAAATCCAAAGGCTTTGGGAAAGATTTGAGCCCAAGTAATATGGCCTTCCTGTCTAGCAATCCAACTGACGGATTCAAGCTCTGGGTACCCGGACCGTTTCTATGGACAGGCTTCCACAAATATCCCGGACGGTCCAAGTTGTTCTATTGTTTCTTGCACTCATTTGCAAGATTGCTCTTACCAAAATGAAGCGTTTACCAGATTTGTTTAAAGCAATTCATTTTGCTACGTTGGTTTTGGCGCCCTTCTAGTTCATGCTGTGTCGAATGTACGCCTTCGTCGTCCTCGTGTTCCGACATATTAATTACTACACGATGAACTTAGTTATAAAGATAACTTTTAATCTTGAATTTTATCTCACGAAGTTTCCCAAAAATCAATAAATACTTCGTGGTAGGTGGCTCTCATTCTACTGTGCACGTGGTGTTTGAACCATATGATAGGTACATTAAATATTATTTAAATTGTAGAGGAACGAACGTCGATACATGTCGGCCATAAATAAAACGTTTGCATTCCCCTTAAGGCAGTCTTATTCATATGACCTTGAATTCAAGGCCACATTTAGGATTCACAAAGATACCTGTCGGTATGCTCGAAGCGATCGATGTTAGGGCACACTGGCCTTGTGTGTTGACGAAACGATCGTACGACTTAGGTAGTGCTATAATAAAAAGGTTGCTTGATTACGATTCTACCCTAAAGTGTAGACTTTTTATAGTTCTATTATAAATATTTGTATATACGTTGTCTGATTCGTCAAGATGAAATAATAATAATAATAATAATGTCTAAATTAAATAATTATCGGGTCTCCTTCGATTGTCGATTCACCAACCTCCAGGAGCCGTGCACGATGCATGTCACATTTACAATCGCCGTTGCGTTGCTCCTATTATGAAGGAGAAATCGTATGATGTATGACATTTTTTTTGAAGGACAAGAGTAATGTTGATAGCAAATGTGACGCAAGGGTCCATTGCGTGTCTGATATTCGAAAAACTGCTTGCGAACCACATCTACTCCTACCAAGCAACAAATAGCCTACTTGATAACGGAACAGAATGGCCTCGTGGAAGGGAAATCTACGGAGACACAGGTGGTTGAGATCATTCATGACTGGGCATCTATCCAAATAACAAAATCGACTCCGACTGTGCATATTTCGATCTGTTTAAGACATTTGTCAGCCACTCTACTATCTAACACTATACTTAGCTTATTTATCGTTAACAATCCAAAATTTTACGTATAACTGTTTAGGAGTGTGGTCGTTTCGAAAAACTCTCATTTGGAGCGGTGGCTTCGACGTCCAAGTTTGTGGTTGAAAATAGTCGAGAGCCACAGGTTCGAGTGTCACGACCTGACATACAAGAGAAGCATTGTAAAAATTGCAGTTCCTTTAATAAACCAATAAATTACTAATAACACTACTACTATATTTGTTGTGCAGTCTGCAAACCGTATTTGAAAAAAAAAGACAATTGTCGAGTCCAGTCTAGGTTTATCCGGCGAGTTGCAAAGCAATGTGACGTTGAAGTTGATATCATTTCCCTCATACCTACTAACAATTTACATGGTCCTGCTGATCTACTATAGATTTTATGGGCTGCTAAACAACGTCACTATGGCCAAATTTCTCGAAAATAGTCCAAACATTTTGCGAAGTGGGTTATCTGTGAGCACGAAGGCAGTCGCCCTATCGGAACAAATAAAGAATATGTTCGATTAGAGCTCGATTCGTCAGGGAGCTCGGCAGTCAAAATAACAAAGAATAATTATATCATATAACTACATCTTATAAACTAATTTATAATCTAAAACAATACAAACTTTACCGTACCTTTTGCCAGCGCGGTGACTTGGACGGCTAGGTGGTTTCTGGCTGTCGGTAGCCAGGGGCCGCAGGTTCGAGTCCCGCTGCGTGATGAGGACATATAAGAGACCTTAAGCATTGTGAAATTGCAGATATTTTAGTAAACCAACAAAGCTTTACCTTTATCATAAAGAACCAATCACTTGAATTGAAATCTCAGCTGACTTTACGTTGCACGCCTCGGTACAGCGGTGTAGTTTCAAACAGCTGTAGGTTAAGACGTAGTATTACAAGAAGAGTAGGTTAAGATAGGCTTGGAGTTAGATAAATGTGCTTTCTCCTAAAATGCTCTGCGTGATAAAAGTCCAGGAATTATCAAAATAAAAACTTGTTCCAGTTTAAGGCAAAGAATATACACGCATCCCTACTTTTAAGATCAACCTTGAGAGTAGTGAAGTTCGACATACTGGAACCCCTTATACACGGGAGGGCGCTCTCAGTGATTAGAATCTATTTCAAGATTTCAATCAGCGCTTCTGTTTGGAAACTATTTAAAATTGTGAATCAAGTCCTCTGGGTACGCTTATCTGACAGATGGAATATTTTTAAATCGTGACATGGACACACTAAAGAGTCGACTACATTAGCTACGTTAGCTTTCTCGTGCATTTCACTTTGGTATCCGCTTCCTGACTTATGTAGGAAAAAACATTTTCAGAGCTAGTACAATTAGCCCCCAGAAGCATTGATTTTATGAACTTTGTCAAGCTGTTAGCACTATTGTGGCTCAGATCTTACCATATAGTTGTTCCATGTGGATACTACAACGGATCTTGCTGATCCGTTTCGTCTTTATAAGTATGTATTTTTAGTGATGGGTTTGAGTCAAACAAAGTTAGCCCATGCAGCAGTATATCTCTGGGAAGAAATAATGTACCATATTTTAAAATATAGTTATACCTTTAGATACGTACTCTTGTCTAAATTCGCCAATACTTAGAAGCGATTAATTATTATCTAATCACGTTAAGTGACTTTGATTGATTGTTTTGTTTTCAGGTGTCTGGTATCGGCCAGCCTTCAGTGTATCATGCGGTTGTTGTTATTTTCCTCGAGTTTTTCTCGTGGGGTTTGCTGACGACTCCGATGATCACCGTGAGTATCTCAGAGTATAGAAATGGAGCGCCGTTGGCTCAATTGATACACAGATTTAGTATGTTCAATGATGTTATGATCATTTAGAATCCTAGCAATTAACATACCAAGCTCTAGCATTCATCCCCTGTCCCACAACCACATAAAATAATTCAGCTAATATTTTATTGTATTGTAGTATTGCAATATTGATGTCGTTCTCCTGATTATGAATGGGTCGATATTAATGAACATTATGGCTGTCAACAATTGACATTCCCCTCAGCCATCCGATTACAAGTTCGGGGGTCCTGATAAATTGCAAATTGGTGCAAGTGAACATGAAATTAGTGCAAGCCAAAGGATACCAAAAGATGAGCAAAGTCGAAGCGAAACTGCTTGGCTCTCTGACTGCACACAGAATTATGCTATGGCACGTGTCGAATAGCGACAGCTATTCGATTCACATCACGACTTGTAGCCACACGATCCCAAGAGATTGTGGTTTGCTGGCCTTACCAATACTTGACCAATACTACAATTGCTCGCATGAGCCCCTTCTCCTAACAGTACTCCTGAAGTAAGGCTACAGGAACGATGAGCGTCAGATATGGATAAAAAAAATCAGATGGCCAAATCCGCTCCCCGAGTCTTTTGGAAGATAATTTTATGTGTTTTTCACAGTGTACACGCTCAAACGTCTCATTGTGTCGCTCGAAACATTTAATAAATAATATGCTTAATTAATAATATGCATTTGTTTCAGGTGTTGAACGACACGTTCCCTGACCATACATTTCTGATGAATGGCCTAATTGTAGGTATCAAAGGTCTGTTGTCGTTTCTGAGTGCTCCACTCATCGGCGCACTTTCGGACAGCCTCGGCAGGAAGTTCTTTTTGCTGATAACAGTAGCTTTTACCTGCGCTCCTATCCCGCTCATGATCATCAATACATGGTTCGTGATCATTGCCTTACTGCATGCTATAGATAATCTCTATGTACAGTTAAATTAAAAACAATTCGTTCGCAAGCTACTCGTTTAATCGAAGATTCATGCCATTGTTACTTTTTTTGACAGCACAATTGGCCAGCTGTTTTCATAAATTCAAATTGTTCCTTACCAGAGGTTATTTCTGCTGACACTATCTGGCCACTTCGTGCATCTCTCGCATATTTGACAAATTTATTTTTATTTAGACAATCTATTATAGAGTTTCATGTTGTGAAGGTTGATAATAGTTTCAGATCCTTCGAGGTTGAACCCCGCACCTGATAGATAGGCTATTTTTAACATTCGAGCTCCTACTCTACTAGTCATATATATTAAGAGCTACTTATAGTGTTATATAAATGACCGTTGTCGAATGTTTTAAACGTTAATTTATAAGAGCATCACTAATTAATTAAGAAGTATATCGATATGATAATCGGTGCCACGTGACTTTAAAATGTCTCTTTGTCTTCTCTTAATTGTACATTAAGGAATTAGTAGTATTTGATTCAATTTGTTTTGTTGCTACACATTATTCGAATCAGTCCAGAAAACACAAAAGTTTTCAACTTACGGCCACCGACACACAAGAATATCAGTAAATCGATGACGACATGTATTTTTGAGTAAGATGACCCAAGATAGTTTAGGCAACTGGACCAAAAGTGCAGTCATTTTATCACAAAGGTACACTGAAGCTCCATGAGAAGACGTCGTTCCCTCGTCTAATGGCCTGCGACACGCTTAGCTATTTCTGAGGCGGAAGACACCGACAATAGACTTAAGGTGGACTGATGTCGAGACTGCAACCTCCCGTCTGAGGGATCTGACGGCCTTTGAGCCCGGGTTCACCATCAATGTCACGAAGGACCTAGGAACACGCAATCCCCGTTCGGTCTGAATGAACTTCATCATTTAATTGTCCTTCGTCGCTTTCTTCAATGATTGCAAAATACCCGACCGCTGTTGTTACAGTTTCGTCCTCTTCCGATATATTTTCATTTTTGGATAAAATTCTGTTAGAATAAAATATAATGTTTTCTACTAAGTTCTATTTTGCTTCTGATCTTACTTTATCTACAATAGAATACATAACGATGCGAAACCTAGTTTTGTTTTGAAGGTAACATAGCCATTACTACAGATGGCTTTTTGAAAATACTGCAGCTTTGAATCAACCTAATAGAACACAATTATCAAAGGTGAAGTCAGTATACTGGCCGAGAGATGACTGTGTATGATTCAAACTGTAATCATATTTAATAAAGGCTAGTAATATGTTATACAAGTAGTAGTAATAAAAGTGGCATTGTACATACAACATCTATTTGAGGTGTGTGTCTGTGTGGCTCTTGCTAACCGTATGTAACAGCGTACCCTTCGGCTCTGTACAGGGCCAAACGGCGTGTTTGCAATTAATGCAATGTAAAAATACGAAGATTCATATGACGATGTCAGTTTCTAGCGTAGCTTGAGCAAATACATTGAATTTACCTGGAAAGCTCCGATTTATTCAATAGTAACTAGTGGTGCGGATTTTAGTACCAATGGATACCCTTCACACATACACACAACTTTTCAGGGATGGAAACTGTCCAGAAAAGAGGAATCAGCTAAAACCGAGTGTTTCAGTAGCGTAGCCTCTATATGCCACCAGTTGAGAATGAAAAGCCTAAATGCCTACATGGTTATTCAGATAATAAATATTGTACAAAAAATGGCAGACGAGCAAATTCCATTAGATAAACAGTCTGAATCTTTCATAAAAGCTTAATAATGATTGCTTAGTCATCTTCTCTATCACTACCAAATGTCAAACATAGCAAATTCAGACTTCATACATCTTCCGTGATATTGCCAAACGATATTAACAAAATAGCACAATTCAAAGTGAGCAAAATTAAGAACACGGGCGGGGGGAGGGGAGGTAGGCGTATCTGGCGGTATCTTTTAGCGCTGATTAACCTCATTTGTGTATTATTCCGGATGAATCATTGTTTCAGGTGGTATTTCGCGATGATTTCTCTATCAGGCATGTTCGCTGTCACCTTCTCGGTTGTGTTTGCGTATGTAGCGGATGTCACAACGGAAGAAGAACGATCTACGGCCTACGGATTGGTTTCGGCAACTTTTGCCGCCTCTCTGGTCACGTCACCGGCCCTCGGCGCATACTTAGCACGCCTTTATTCGCACAATCTTGTAGTTATCTTGGCGACTGTGATCGCCGTACTAGACGTGCTGTTCATTTTATTTTGCGTTCCCGAATCAATGCCCGAAGCTATGCGTGCTAAGATTTCATGGACTACAACGCTGTCTTGGGAAAAGGCTGATCCATTCAATGTAAGTTTACATTATTATTGGTAATATGCTGTATATATTGTACTTTACTTCGGCCACTTTTCAAATCGCATCGGATACTAGACGAAATAGATGAATACGGAACACAATATTTGGATTCATTTAGGTGGCACTAGTTGAGTGTCTTTCCAGCTACGATGTTTCTTTTCGAGTATGGTCTCGTATAACATTAACGGGCACAGCCAGTCTCCTCGAAATGTCCCCAAACATTGCGTTCTATGTTTCGAGTCGCATCCGATTTGGTTTGGAACTCTCACTTTGCACTGTAATTATTTTTACGGTTATGGTACAAAGAACGCGATTAATAATTCTTACCATACAACTCAACCTTGATGTCATTGAAGCTCGCTATCGCTATTATTTTTGCGCGCTTTCTAACAAGGTCTCAAGAATCGCGCACCGATTGTGTTGATAGTCTTAAAATGAATAGTCTAAGAGAAATACACTCCCAATGACGACCTTCGGAATTTGGGTGCGAATTTTTAATCCCACTTCCGAATAATCACCTTGAAGACATTTGCAACGCATCTAGATTGCTCTGTTTAACCTTGTCTGTTCCATTGTATCAATGTTGTGTATTGTATTGTAGTCATTGCGTCGAGTTGGAAAGGACCAAATGATTCTCCTTCTCTGTATGGCTGTTTTACTTTCGTACCTACCGGAAGCGGGACAGTATTCCTGTTTCTTCGTTTACCTACAGCTGGTGATTGGATTTACCCCCAATGAAGTCGCCTTATTTATTGCTGTAGTTGGTGTCTTGTCCGTTGTGGCGCAAACACTTGTGCTCGCAGTCATGATGAAGGTCGTCGGAGACAAGCGAACGATCATGGTGGGGCTTCTCTTTGAGATGCTCCAACTTCTCTGGTACGGTTTCGGCTCCGAACGATGGTAAGTCACGTATTCCCGTGTTCCTGTTGCATGTTTTGTCTTTTCTTTAACCACCATAGTCTTACGGGATGTAGGTTTATACAGGAAAATCTGTGGCACACCCATACGAATTCAGTGCCAATGATGGACAAATAATCAAGTGTTCGTGATAATGCCTTTTTTCTGTTTCAGAAGGGATTTCTCTAGTGAAACAGAACAAGAGACATCTGTGATAAAAGCGTATATAAATCTCTTGATTGTGCAAATGTTTTAACATTAATATAGATATAACGCCAGAGCTATACAATGTACACGAACGCTTTAATGTTGTCAAAACGAAACACACTGAAGGAATAAAACAAAGACAATAAAATGTATCGATCGGTGTCTTGTGATTTGCATCACCTCACACATCGACCCGACACAGAGTACGCTGAAAGGCCCACCGCGATTGGTCTGCAGTTCATCTTAAGTTATAGCCCATACATTATTGGCGCGGTACGGCAGAACGACCGCTGAGTGTTGTATTACGCTATGGAACCTTTAAAATGCAATGGTGTCCATCTGCAGTGAATGCAGAAATTGACATAGGAGCTACAATGGCAACAGACGCCACATCCACTTGGGCGTTTAGGCGGAACAACTCCATGGGGTAGTGTTGCATCTTAGTAAGGTTAGCATGGCCCAGTGCCGACCGTACACCTCAAACTGGCCTCGAGCGACCATTGAGATCAACGTAACACGCCTGCGAAGCAGGCATGGTGCGACTCTTGACGACAAAGAATCCTCCGACCAGTGACCCGATGATTGGCTTAGAACATGTGTAGGAGAATTTTCTTCGTGGCCTCATCGGGCGACATTGCATAAAGCTCGAATTACTCCTCTGATTTCTTCATCTGTTTTCGGCCAACGGTAAATGAGGTGGGCTGTGGCAAAGAGTAGTGTCATGCCACTACTGGCCCAAAAGATCTGTCTGTGCAGGGGGAACACCTGATATGCCTTCAAGTGGCCCCTTAAAAGGCCACAAGTGCATATGTCCAATTTTTTGGAGAAGTTCAAGAAGTCGTTGTAGGTAAGCACAGAACAACTTTAGCGAACTTGTGATTCCAATACCATAGAAAGGAATTGGAATCACGAGTAACACTATGCATGTTCGTAGATTACGCGACATCCTGTCGTATCTCCTGAATCCCTGACGACGCTCCGGCAATGAGAACCTCATCCTTTGAGCCGTTGAACTCTCGAGAGACGGAAATCCGCGGATGCTAATTGCGGTGTTAAAATGTACCAAACTATAGAGCCGAACACGGCATTTAATTCACTTCACGCACGGCATTTAATTCACTTCATCAGTCCAAGGGCTGGGCCGAGAAGCCCTGGGGTTACAAATCCCAGAATTGGCTTTACACAGACCATTTTTGGGTGGGAAATAGCTCTGTATTGAATTTACAACAAACGTGTATATCACTTCACACGGGTTGAACCTGCACCCAAAAGCTGTTTACAGTGACAGATTAGGTCCTCGACCTGATGGGTCAGAACTGCAGAGAATCCTGGCCCAGACTAAGACTCTGAATCATCTTGTAGTGCAGCATCCCCTCAAATGTGCCGATACTTCTGGCAAAGTTGTTGTCGGTCGTCGCCTGGACAGCACGGATTTACAAACGTGCGATGCCTTTTATGCGTTATCACACTTAGTAGTTCTTCGTCTTGAAGGAGATTAGGGAGAACTGTTCGGCCGTCAGGGTGTATCGACCGACATCGAAGAGAACAGTTGTTCTTGAACAACACCTACTTCTTGATGTGAATTTTTTAAAGCGAAATTGTCGTTGTCGCCACTCTCTGAATTACTTCTCTGAGACGATCGGGGCAAGTAAGCGAACTCATGGCGTTATTACCGCTGCCATCGCTGTACTTCGCGTCCGACCTCTCCCCGATGATCTCAAGGAAGCAGTTTGTGTGGCGACAACGACAACCTCGCTTTGAAATATTCACATCACCTCACCCGATAGATAGCGCCTCGAAAAGTTGCATGAACTTCAGAGCACAGAGCCAGGACCAAGGCAATATCCGCACCAAGACAGCATACGTTGAACCACCTTCTTAAGTTAGTACATAATTTTCCCTTAAAAACGGCCAGCCAGACAGCTGAGAGACTATCGTTGTTCGTTGGGAACCAACAAGACTGGACAAACCCACAGCAGAATAACGTTGTCGCTGTAACGCACTTCCGAAAATATAAATATTATAATATAAGGGAAACTTAATTTAAGTTAAGCTAATTAATTGGTTAAAAACTGACTGCAGAAGGTGACAGAAAAAACAACAAATTATCGTTCGTTAGATAAAAGTTATGAACAGATGAACAGATGAACAGATGAATGTAATGCTTGCTGAAGGCCAAACGACAAAAGGATGGAGATAGTTTCACGCGATGCTGAACTCGATAACCAATAAGGAGATACTGACTGCTTGTTACTCTATATAGTTGCCCTCGTAACGTGTGATGAGCAAAGCGGTGCCGGTAAATACAACGAACATGGAACATATGGGGTAATCAACCTGAGTGGCTTTCCCATCGTATACAGAGCCTCTTTAAGCAGATGAACTCCGATGAATGTGGATGTGGGCACATCCACGCGGAAACCATGAGCTTTATGTTAAACCGAAATCTCGAGCTAACTAATGTTACTCAATAGTGCATATGATTCAGGGGACGATGTGGATCCACCATGCAAAATAGCAGCATCCTCTGGTTTTATATTATAATTTCCTTATATTAGGTTGGGTCGAAAGTTCGTTCCGTAGTTTATTGTTGCTGTATCTTTTGAAAGAATAAACGGATCTTAATCAATATAGTGTTCCTTGCTTTCTATGACTCTCGCCCATGTCTCAGCCAAGATCGGCAATAGTACTGCGGGTCGCCGAAGCGACATAGGCATAAGCGTGTTATGCTGCAATATCATTTCATGTCATCCGTTTGCCCCTCCAGGGCCGTTCCCGGTCACATTTTTGGATTGATTTGCTGATCTGTCTTGTGGAACGGTCCGCGTGGACTGTCCCACCAAGTTTTGGCAGTCCATAATAGAACATTCCCTTCTGATCCCCATGATTGAATGGAGTACTCCCAGCTGAGCGGCAATCTCTCGAGTTGACTGGGCCTCACTTTCATTCAAGAGATACTGCCGTTCGTCGTCGTCTGTGCTCGCGGCCGTCCGGAACGTTTGTTGCACTAAAACCGCTTTCGAAAGATCTCTTTCTGATACTGCCAATTCCCCTTCGACTTCACACACAGTATTCGCAATCTCAGATGCATTGTCCCAGCAGGAAAATTGTGAAGAAGAGCACATTATTGAACGTCAGATATATGAGACTGAGCTCCGTGAAGATTATATGTCGCATTTCAACCTGGAACCAATCGTGGTGTCCGGACAAGTGTTAGGTATTGAATAAATAACATAATGCTAGGTATTAAATACCTGGTATATATGGTGTATTCTCTAGTAGTACTAGGTAATTCAAACCAAGCCGCCTTATTTTCAAGAACGCCTTCTGCAGTTATGGCTGTGTTGTTTTCAAATCAGAAATAGGTATAGGTTCGCACATACGTTGAAAACCTATGGATCGCTCTAGACCCGAATTTGAACCAATGAATTCGAGAAATAGTGGAGACTTCAATTTCTCTGAAAAATAACGATGTGTCATCAAATTCTTCTTTCTGTAGGACCACCTAATTCACTCGAATATGGTGAAGCAATTGGACCCTCTCGGTGAGATGTTAGGGAATGGTGTGCAAAGTATAAAGCAAGGGATACGAGCTGTCAAAGTGTAACTCGAGGTGATCGAATCGATGCTTAAAAACGACAAGAAGCAGTGAACAAAGTAAAAGTGTATTCTCCGTGTCTGAAGCTCTGATCCCGTGGTCGCTTGCAAGCCACACAGAACTCTCGTACTCTTGATTTGGAGCACCGTCAAGGACGATATTTAGATGAGAAATATTCTGGACAAATGGGTACCTCGCAAGTTGTGGCCAAAACAGAGAGATTTTTTTGTTGCTAGCCGAACTTACGGTGTTCTTCTAAGCTGAAAGTGACCCTGAAATGTACTCTCACGATTGATGAGACATGGGTCGAGCTGAAGGTGTCTGAACTGATTTACGGCAACAAAGAAATGCTGATTGTAGTTATAAAATGCTGATTATGCTGATCATGCTGATTACAATGATATTTCGACAGAATCTCCTTCTATCGGCTCCTACCTCCGACAAGCGCTGTCACCGGAGAGGTATATAAAAACGTTTTAGCAAACAATCGGGATTCGTGGTTTACCATGTACGAGTACGTGGGTTCTCCACGACAACGCTCGTCCCCACAAAGCTGCTGTCGTCAAGGAGTTTTTGGCCGAGAAGGGAATCCGGTTGTGGAGTCACCCCACACATTTTCCAGATATAAATCAACCACCAAAATTGGAACAAGTTCGAGAAAGTCCCTTAGAGATAGTAGATGACCTCTCACAGAGAAGTCATACTGAAGAAATAGCTTTTTATTTAAAAAAACCGATGGCTTTGGGTTGACCAACCTAATCTACAGTAAAATAAAAAGTGCACCTCAAATAGTACTAACGCGTGCCGGCTCCAACCAAACTCCAGATTTCGTCCATCAGATAGTAAATAATTGTAAATGTAACCAGTATAGATAAATATGTCAGCTGTCTTCGTGATCGCAGCTGAGATCATCAATGGTAATGGGAAGTTAATATCCGAATAAAATCTACGGACTTTCTTTCAGACTGAGAAAATACTTTTAATCTGGGAAATTTATATCAAAATAAGTGCCTCCAAGGTAGATATATGAGAGTTTGACAATTATTTCATTAATTAAATTAATTTAACTCTACAATTATTTACAAAGGGAGCCTGAACATTTTATTACGAAATATTGGGTCATTGGCATTTTTTTTGTGACGCACGCTATGAGAAGATATTGTTTGTAACATCAAGGATAGCAAGCTCTGGTGTTCTGATGAATTGGATACATCTATGCATATCTTTATGCTATCAATGCTTAGCATAGTTTAATATCAAACTTTTGTGGGACATCGAATAGAGATGGTTAAATGGTCTTAGAAAATGTTGATAAGTCCGATCGATTGGCCCCCCACTGTAACTACCGAAGAGCGTGACATCTATAGTAGTGAAACAAGGATTTGTTGTTTGACTTCGTTCGTGGGATTAGAATAACATTCTCCTCTAGAGTTACGCGGGTTCCTCCTCCACCTCAGATTCTCCATAGTCAAGAGTTTATACGTTATCGAATTTAACCCAGCATCACGGCACTACGTGAAAATATGATAGCAACTAGTAGCAATCTTAGGTTTTTCTTAGCTAGGTTATTATTATAGCTAAAGATTAATGAAGGTGATATTATGTGCTGTGTGTTGTTTGCTGTAGGATGATTTGGTCAGCCGGTGGATTGGCGTCTATCTGTTCAATCACGTATCCTGCAATCTCATCGTTCGTCTCCACCCACGCTGAACCAAACAAGCAGGGACTCGTACAGGGAATGATCACAGGTACGTTGTACAATATTCGTAACATCGCAGTAGATTAGAGAGATTAGACGGAAACAATTTTCGCAAGTGATTTACCAAAAACTATAGCACTTTTTCGATTTTGTTTGATAAACAAGGTGAAAGCCTGGTTTTGTCTAATATTGTCTGTTGGTCATGCTTTCAATTTCACACAGTCCTCCTAAATTTTCGATGAGTCGATGAATTGTTTATGCCACAGACACACCAGGACGAGGAAATGCGCGATTGACCTAGAAAGTAAAGAGAAAATAAATAGTGTTTGTACAGGGGAAGGCACTACACAGTTCCCCTACATTTAAGTTTGTTCGATGCAGCGTGATAATACCGAATATAGAGTAAGTCTTCTGCGAGAATTCCCCAATCGACCGTATTCTGTCTGCAAAAACATTTTAGTTCTTACCAATGGCTGAAACATGCCACCAACACTGAATTAAAAGATAAGTAATGAATTAGTAAAAAAATTATTTTAATTTTTCTATGATAGTGTTATTTATATAAACCCCCCCTTATATTTGTTTTCCATCTGTAAAATTGCATACAAAATAAGTTAGAGCTGTTATTGCCGTTGATTTCTTATTTGAACAAGCAGAGATGGAATTCTTCGCCTAAATGTGAATTCAGCAGTTGCTCCATCAAGCTGGTCGTTTAAGCAGGAATGCACAATCGAGATCATTGCATGATTTATGATACTGCATGATATTCATCTACAAGTGACTCTTTAAATGTTTAATCTGTGAACAGATTGAATGTTTAAAAACGTGTTAAAACTTTACGCGCTCCCTCAGGGTGCCTCTGCAAAGATGATCAATTTCAGCAGAAAATTGTCCGTAGATACACAATAGAAGGCACTGCGCTTTCATCGTTCGGTCAATGTTCTTTCTGTTCTCGCAAAAATTTTTGGATCGAGGGTGGAATACGTTCGCTTTTCTAAGAAGTTCCTTCAAGGGGGTAATCGAGTTGAGCCTTGATACTTAAGCCTGAAGGTAGAGACGTACGAGGTCATCCGCCCCCCCCTTTCCCTACTGGCCCAATATATATATATATATATATATATATATATTGAAGTCATTTTTTCTTAATTGTCTTTTTATTGTCTTCCGCAGGTATGCGTGGCTTGTGTATGGGTCTGGGGCCCGCTGTGTTCGGCTTCATATTCTATTTGTTCCACGTGAACCTCAATGACGAAGCTAAGAGAACTCCGAATCTCACGCCACACTTCGTTAATGGATCCGAGATAATCACCGAAACGCCGCTGCCTGTGCACTCGATAGGGGTCTGTAATTTCTATAATTACATTATATTTACACTATAATACAACTTGGAATACTTCTGTTCATCAAGCTTTGCGAGCTCGGAATTAGGACAGAGAACATTGTACCTGCGTTTGCGAGGGATTTTATAATTAAACCTTATACCAGAGATTATGGAAAAACTAGGCAGACATTAAATGTGAACGATATGATGATAAGATAATCTTTGTTACTTAAGACCTTTTCAAAAACGATTTTTTATTATGAAAAATACTGATTTATATGGTTGGTCTCAATTTAAAAGGTGATCTGCAGTAGATATTTCTTACATATTATACATTGCACTGTTCGAGATGGTGTTAATATTCAATAGAGGAGGTTACAGTTCAACTAATGTTGCCTGTCTCACATTTTTGGATTCCCACCGGTGATATGTTTCCTATCAATGTAGTTGATTCCGGGTCCTCCATTCGTATTCGGTGCCTTGATGGCCTTGGGGGCCCTAGTTGTTTCCATGTTTATTCCGGAGGGCCCCCCACGAAATGCCCACTCGCTACAGGACGTTGCTGGGCCGTCGCACCACAGCGGGCACGACGGAGCTCGCGGGTCGCTGACTTCAGCGTCACACAAGGACCATCATCATAAGGAGCCGCATTCAAGAAGGTGAATGTAGATCAATCTTCTACATCTTCTGTCTTTTTTTGTAGTACCACTGAAAATGTAGCCATACTATTCAGATCTAATTGTACTAGAGTAGTTAGTAATCTCATCGTTATAACTAACATTTGTTGAACGCATTCATTGAGTTGCATACATTTTTAACAAATGTAAACTAACGTGAGCCTATTGTGCTGTTTTACCCATAAAATGCCGCTTGGTTTTCTAGCTTGGCAGCTTTCTTTTGTGTCGATTATTCGGCTTTAGGCCAACGACACTTGGGGCAGTAGTGCCTAACAGAACATAGCGATTTAAAATTATGTCAGATATTTCCTTCATCCTTAGGTGTTTTTCTTAGAAAATATGTTAGACATTTACGTGTACCTTTCATTTCATACTTACATTCTATTGCAAATGTATTCCGTTCACTCTGATTGATGATTAGTCTCTAGTAAAGTATAATAAAGTCAACGTAATCCTGCCATCAATGCCATCGTGATCCTACATTTGTCAATTAACAATACCTGCATTACACAGTACAAAATAATGATTAGATATGATGCCTCGATTTTCACTCCGTCAACATATGCATGGTCGGCTTCATTTTCTCTCAAATTGTTGCAAATTCCGTGTTTTCTTAGTTTCATTGTCTAGTGTTTGAGTTATTATTTTAGACTTGCTATTTTGAAAGGAATTAAGGCATTGACATTATTAGTAGTGTATTGTCCATGATTCGTACTTGCGATTTATGTATTATACTATTCCGCGAGTCGATTCCAAGGGGCAAATTGTAGGTTATCTGCACGACTTGATCCCCCCCCCTCTGATATTTATATATCTCGTTTCCCTGTCAGTCAGCGAAGTAAGTTATTAGTCGATTAGATAGATGATGGTGTGGTGTATTCACATTATAGTGATACAATTTGTTCATTTCGATTATAACTTAAGTTGTATGCTTTTCCTGGAAAGCACATCGTTCTTCTCTTCAATTTATAGTTTATTAGGTTTTGAATTCATTTTCACTCGTAGAATATATTGAGTGGGGATTGTATTATTGTCTCCGTTCTTGTGGGGTGGGGGCACAGCCGGTTTTAAGAACGGAACAACATGAAAGGACATCTATCTATAAAGGAAAAAGTGAATTCAAGATCACACATAACAGTAACAAAAAAAGAAGACTTATCCAAAAATTGTACATTCGTGATAGCCAGCAGTGCGAGGCCCGAACATGATGAACATTGATTAACATAAAAACAGATCTGCTAGAATCTGTCTTCTACGTCGACTTTGCATAGACATCCACTCCACACGATGAACTATTTCTCTATTTCGCAGCCTTATAGAGATCCGGGCCGAAATTCAACAAATACTCACTCAATATATTCTACGGAGTGAAAATCATGAATTTTTTCAATGGGGGGTTCGGTAATGCTTAATGCACATGTGTCACCCAGCCACCGTAACTAGTGGGGAACTCACAGACACACTAAACCCGGGTTGCCCCCGACCCCCACTACTCGGAAATTGCTTCGATACCATGGGAGCGGACCTCCGACTCTTATTATCTACTCTACCTTATCCGACCACATATTTGCATGATTAGATAAGACGTTAATGCCTGATGAGCACCGGTGGGTGTCTATTTAGGCCATCGACGTTCAAATTTATTCGATTCGCTTGCTCAATAACTACGCAGGACACTGCATATAACGAGCCAGCGAAAACGTAAAGTGAGTGTGACGAGATGATGATGATACCCACCCTTCAGGGGTAGGTTGAATGTGTGTGGCAAATGCGCCGCGTAGTGCAGAGTACGTATGGCATGTTGTTATTACGGTGAAGAGCTATGAGTTATATGAGAAAATAACAAAATGTTCATGAGTTCGGGACCTTATTACCCCTGTCTTATTTCTTGGTAAAATATTTATTGTATTTGATATGAAAACAGTAGCAAATGGCAACGATTCCATATGGATGACGTTATCAGTCCTAGTGTCATAGCTGCACGTTGATGTGAAGTATGTGTGTTGATAGCGGTGATTGTCGTCAACAGTGATTGTTTCTATTCAACGAATGACTTAATAATTGATGAGATGTTGGGCACTTTGTGTTCATTCGCCTGTCTAGGGAATCGCACCAATCGCATACGAGAACTGCTTCCCTCAGCTCGCAGCGGCTCAAGTCGGATTCGGTCTGCTCCGAAGAGATCGTCACCTGTGTAACAACGTCGACAACACACCGCCGTCAATCATCATATGGCGGCGGCGGCGGGAACAACGACTTAGCAGCAGGAGCTGTAGTTCGATTCCCACTTATGGCGGATACTGATCCCCTTTAGATATTATGAATTACATTAAATCAAACCGCATTAATCGAAGGAGTGTGTTGATATATTAATGTATACCAAGTAACCCGCATATCCCCCTTGCGGGCAGTGATATAGCAAGAAATCATTCACTGAATGATGCCTCTTGTGTTGTATAGTAGAATCTAGAGAGAACAAGAGAAAGAGCGGTAGGAAATAATATCCCTGGCATCAGTTCATTCAGGGAGACCACTAATTAAATGATGACGTTTAATGCCAGTGGTTATTGTATGTGTGATTCCTCCATGCACTTACGTTGCTTATGACTTGGATCGTATGGCCATGTTGAGATGAAATGTTGAATTAATAATACCTGTACTAATAATATTATTATTATTATTATATTATTGTAGAAACAGGAAAGTTTGAAATAGAGGATGGTCTCAGCAATATTCTGATAATGCTGCGCACCGTTGACGAACCTTGTTAGAGATGATAGGTTCAGATAACACGTACTAGGGCATGTATGATGACAATGATAGTAATAATAATGAGTAATGATAATAAGATAAAACGAGGCGAACATAATTAGTAGCAGTACTAGACGTAGTAATCCTATGATAATGACGATCATAGTAATGATAATAGAAATGAGTATCAGTATCTGGTTTTCTCACGGATGCTATGTGAGTGTGTCCGGACTTGAAATCGATGTATTTGCAGTTAAATACCCAAAAAAGAACTGACAGCCCAACGCCTTTAAAAGCGTCAAATATGTGACAACGTAGGACCGAAATTTAAAATCACTGTTGTTTGAAGGCAAAATACTGAACCTTGATGAAATACAGTTGACCCAATATTCAATGATTGAGAATAGTAATACTATGAACTGTAAATACACAGAATAGTATTGCACTGTGGTGGACACAGTTGAACACAACACACTGAACTTCACCCAAACATCTGCGAATAAATTGTTACAACGTTGCTGCAATTAGAAGTGCAACAAATGAATATAATCGATTAATTGTCGATGTCGCCCGAGTCAATGATCTTCGTGTTTGTTTGTACGTCAATGGCGGCACCAGAAGACCCCCCGGCTAACAAACTAATATTATCATTTGTATGATGATGCTGATGATGATCGCGGTGATGGTGGTGTCTGGCAGTGTTTTAAATACTAAGTTAATTAGCTCATAAAATGGCGTACGATTGCAGATGAACTGAGTGTATGTATGTGTTGTATGTGTAGTCTGTTGTATGGTTGTATTACCATGCTTACTTACTTAGCATACACACACACACGTGTGTAGATTTACGGAAAATCTCACACCTTATCTATTTATTTACTTATATATAGCATTTTCGGTGTGCAAGTGATGTTGTTGTTGTTGTCATTTTAGTCGCAGCAGTTGTGAGTTTTTGAACCACGGGTTCGTACATTGTGCGGAGAACTGCACTTTCACAATTTCGTAAATGACTGATTTCGCACTATAGTTCATTGAACGAGTAGGCATATTCTCGCTCTGTTAATAACACAGCACACATAACGCGAATGATTTCAAATTTAGGCTAAAGAAATACTGCAATTATACGTCTTGCCTTAACAATAAACAAGGCATAGACCACTGATAAATGGACATTAAGGTAATACCTTCTGTTTTTCAGCTTCGCAAATTCACATAAATATCGAATCAAGCAATCAACAGATGATGTTTGCGAAGCGGTACAGTAGAGAGAAATAGGCTTGCCGACGAAGCTCGATTTGATGCTAATGCTTCCTTAGGGAAACTTCACTACAGTTTTCTTTTTCGTATCCGTTTGTTGACGGCTCACGTGTTGTATATTTGGACTCTCCAGAGTCCAAATTTTGACACATTAAGACTTACGCATCGTTATCCGCCTTTTGGTAAAAATGAGCTTTTTGTAAAAAAAAGCCGCGTGTGCCCAAATGTGTGGTTCGCCCAGCTGAATTCAAGTGACTTGTTGACTTTCATTTGCCAGTTCTGAGACTGTTATTATTGTACATCGCTGCACTGTGCTAAAACGAGGCCTGCCATCCTGCCGTAAAAGCCTTCAACGTTGAGTGCGCGAGAACGCCGCTTCATATCAATCTAGCCTTGGGTCCCGTACAGTTGCTCCATATGGTTGCTCTTACTATCAATGACGAATTTCATATTCTGCAAATTTTTTAACAGTTGAGCATCTGGTTAGCGAGTGGCCATCCCCTTGTCCCTCTTTCGAATAATAAAAATTCCATAAAATAATGGCACTCGAATCGAATCGAGGTTATCACTAATAACACTAATAATTACTAGATGGATACACTACAAGTACATGCAAACTATAATTAGTTATTAATCTATCGATGGCCATCAATGTTTGGTATGCCTATCGGTTTAAAATTCAATCTGTGTCCGATGAGTGTCAACCTGTATCTCTTGATTCAATCACTGTTTCTCTTGAATGAGTCGCAAGAGCTGTTGCAGAAATGGTTTGTGTACCTGATGAAGAAAGCATAGCTTACAATGTAACAGCAACATCAACTATTATTCACAGGTCCAGTGGTGTCAAGTCAAGTCAAAAACGCCTTTATTAGTTTATGGAGTGTGAATATTTTTCATTATGCCTTCACACAAACCTTAGAAACAATACAAAACTGAGTATACTCGTGACAGTATAAATGACCGAAGCAACTCGTACTGTATTTAACTATTATTATTTAACTGTACAACGATGATGGCGACAACAATAGACAACAGACGAATATACTCCTCTATTTGAGAAAAAATAAATCCACGACTTGCCTTTTTGTCCCAAAAACCTGCCACATACTTTTAGCATAACAAACCCACGCCACTTGACTCTTAATATATGTGTATACTAGTAGCATATATGTATCGACATATATATATATATATATGACAAGTCTGCGCTAAATTGTCCAAATGTTGTACTTATTCCAGTTCTACAATGCGTATTAATTTTTTGTGCTTTAAACTAACGCAAATGTGCAAAATATATCTGCCTTTTTTATTTTTATAATGTGCGTCCGAACGAAGAGTATCAGTAATATACCCTATATTTATAAGTTACACCTCGCATTTCAACCTATATCCTTCCCCCAAGAGATCGCAGAGTGACTGCAAAATTCATTATTTAGCGTTATCCTCTATGGGAATCCCAACCGTTTGCCAAACCTAAAAACGCGTTGCGTAATCTCCGTTGTGACTGTCTTGTGAAAATAATGAGAATTTGCTTGAACTGCCGTGATTTTTACACAAAAAATAATGTAATTACATTCATTGCTACGTCTCGTTTTCGCACAAAGGGGAAATAGCTAAAGGTCAGGCGAGTTCAGATTTTGAGATGAGAGTTCAATTCAAACATTTTCAAAAAATAATACATGATATGTGGTTTGGACAAATAATGCAGACGTTCTTGAACCAGAAGTTAATTTTCTTCGTTGAATCTTATCTTGGTTGGCACGAATTCATTGAAATGAGAGTGATGTTTGAACAACCCGTCGCGAAGGGCAGGACCTCAATTCTTACATATGGCCTTCATCAGTAACGTAAGGCGGGATGTTACTGGTATCAGCCCTACAGAACTTCAATAGAAAGGCCTCCTCCTGGAGTCTCCATCATCTTGATCGGATTGATTGTTATCACACACCCTCGATACACAGGGGTATCCTCCTGAAAATCCTGTTGTGTTGTAATGCAGATATAAAAATATATATACATTTATGTCTTTATTATTGCTCTTTCTGATATACCAACAAAAAACCAATAGAAAAAATAATTGAAACAAGCAACGTGATTGGTGGATTTGGCGTGGACTTGCCGGTATATATATATGTATATATATACTTGTTGCACCACGGACACGTATATTTAAGTTGGAACCTCCTTAGATATAGGAAGCATATCCGTTCGCATATATACGTATCAGCCTTGAATTGATTGGTCGCAGCTTTCTTCCTTTGGTGGTGCGGCGGATTATTGCTATTTATCATCATTTGGCCCTTGAGTGAGTGACTGGCAAGTAGAGTAAAATCGTTAAACACCAACGATTTCAGTCGCGACAGTTGCAAGTCTGATACTCGTATGATCATATATAAATATGAAATGCTTCCGTGCAAAGGGACCAATGACTACTTTTTCTGCAATAGAATAATCCACTTAGTTTTATAAGAAGAAAAAATTATGTCTTCAGTGATTTTTACTATGCTCGAATTATTAGTGGACTTACTTTTCTGGACCAAATTTAGCAAATGCCGGCATTGTGCTTTCTGAGTCAGCACCATGCATTTATATTAGCTTGGGCCCTTTTGCAAGGAAAGGCTATTGTTCATATGTTTGCTAGAAAAACCCTGAAATATTAAGCTTCGTATTTACTCTAAACATGAAGATCTTACGTGGCAAATTAACTCTATAATTTCATATTTTCCGCGTGTTGTTTCATATTTTTAATTAATTCAATTTATTTTTTTATAAATTATAAAGCGACCAGGGAAAAATGTTCTTCGCATGAGTGGACACCACCAGGAGGATGTTTGAGACAATCCTTTCTATGCGGGCCAAACTATAACTGGGGATGACAGTGGATGAAACCAGCCTCTTACCCACTAAAACCGCTAAAGTCGGTGTTATTGAGCCTGTTAACACGCCGCTCTTCGGGCAGTTAAGTAATTTGATTAACCTAAGCATTCTAAAATTTGGTTGAAAGAAACTATTTCCGTTACAAGAGTTCGTGTAAAATATCTCCTCAGGCATCTTTGCACGGTAACTGGTCTTAGATATTGTTCACACGGAAGTGTATACGTGGAAAGCGCATACTTCAATCAAATTTTAGAGCGCGTAGGTTGCAAATTTCACGAAAATACTCTGGTTGACTGTAGAGGGCACATCGAAGATGCCAAAAATCAAAACATAAATCAAAATCGAAAAAATAATTCAGTTGTTTTTTGAGGAACGACTTAATGTGTCGAGATGGAAGTGCAAACAATTCGCTAATTACTTACTCCCTGATGAAGGTTTTTAGTTACAACTACGCTACATTAAATGTTACACGATGCAGCATTTGAATGAAGCGGCCAGCATTGCCAACAGCGATGCAAGGCGGAGTTAGCTCTGTGACTGCGAACGGAACCGGGGACGGTTGTTGCAAGGGATTTAATTTTATGTATATATCTAATCTATCTATCACATTGCGCGATAAAGTTTAGTCAACTGCAATAATTAAAAGGGTAGTAACTCCGATGACACATGAATCAGGTGTGTTGGTTTCTTTTTTTACTATTTAAGAAACTTTGCGAGGAATTTAGGAACAATAATAGTGGTGTCTTATCTCGCTTTGTACCTTCCCAGTGCAAAAAATTCTAAAATATAACAATTCGATTATCTCAAAAGGTCCATTTCATTGACTAAACTTACCAGCCAAGAATGGTAACATATATTTTTTATGGGGTAAGATGTGCTTTTTCCCAAGTTATCTTACTCATAGCGGAATGATGAGCTGAATAAGGTGTCACTTAATGCTATATGTCGATTCAAGAAGACATATTTTTATTACCAAACGCAAACATCTATAAAAGAACGATGCTATCTAATCACAAGTTAGGTATACGTTTAAGAAATAGCTACAAAAAACGTTTAAATAATAATTAAAATGGCCCTTTATTAAAGTATATTTTCTCAAAGGAAAAAGGCACATGCCTCTGCGTGGTACCAATAATGTCAACGAGACAGTCTATATCTAAAATCATCATCAACCATAAACGGGCTACCACCATGAGGCATGGAGCGAGTTAGGGGTATAATCTTGACGCGTTTATGGTACAATCGTATCGTGACTGTGCGGTCATGATAATAATCGTTAATAAACATAGTCAAACTAATAATAATAACAACAACAGCAACAACAACAATCTAACTTGTGGATCAATTCGTAGCCGAATGAACAAGACAAATTTGGCAGATTATTCGTGCACGGTCATGTTCAATTTTTGTATTAAAATTAATAATAATCATTATTGTTCTGGCTTTTGGACGTGCATGAAATATCGTACACCAAGTATATATTGGGAGGCGTAACAGCAAATGAAGGAAGGAAGTCCCCAATGTCCTTGTGATTTGTCTGTTTTAAATCTGTCGTTTGTATTATGTCGTCATGTCGTCGTAATACCGGTGTGGCACCCTTGTTGGTGATACCGATCGACTTAAAAGGTGCAGCCTTCATTCATGAAAATACTAAATAAGATACCCGGATGTATGTGGTGCAAGTTATCCAGTGTCGCATATGTATGGCACATATGCCGGTGGTCTGCGAATGTGTAATACCAGTCTGTGGATGGCAAAATAGTTTACTTGTCGTGGAGTTGACACTTCGGATAGATCTTTCCTGATAGGTTGCCTTTGTAGTTACCATTAATCGTTAAGTGCAATACTAGCCCTGTATTTTTATTTAGATTACCAGAAGATCGATCTCCCGCGAAGTGTTACCACCCAGAGCTTGCCACGAAATAACAACAGTTAAACAAGGGACAATTTGTGCGAATAACGCAATAATAATAATAATAAAAATACACGTTGATACAATATCTGCTATAAAGCGCTATAGTGACGGTTTATAAAGATGTAAATTGTGGAGTAAAAATGTAATTTTGATATTTACATGTGACCATTTTGAATTATTTCCGAGCGAATTTCTTAACATACCGAACGGTTGGTATAACACAAGAATGAAAATTTAAATCCCCTAATGGAACAGTAACGTCAGCTTGCCGATGTCCAGGTGGTTTATGGTCAGCGTGGAAGATCGATATAAATATATGGTTCTGACCAAAAGAAAACAGAAAGTTTTATCACGGAATACTTGGAATGTTTAACCTTGATCAAGAGACAGAGAGAGAGAGCAAACACATTTGCAACTTTAGATTCTGTCCTTCCGCGTAGCCCAGCGGGATTAATCAATAGACACGCCGCGGACGGAGCTATTCATGTTGGGGATAAATGTTAGGGAGAACACGAATAGAGAACGCAAATTAACAAAATGAACTAAGAAATAGCTATTAATAATCATGGCAAATAAGGGGACAAATACATCATTAGTAATATAACGATAATAATGACAATAAAACACAAGCATAGTCTAACGGTAACAAGGATTAATATTATAATTAACATAGATCTGGATTGGTTGGCCCATAAGTGATACACAAAGCAGACATTTACTATTAATAAAAATAACAGTAATAATGCTTAAATAATTGAAAAAAATACCCGGTGAATGTATTTTATGAAATCGAAGAGGTCTAGCAGATGCGTGACATCAGCGACTGCGGTTGATTATTATTATTATTATATTACGAACAGAGAACAGGTATTTGAAGTTATTTATAATGACCTAAAACAAGGCGACATGTATGAAGCTGATGGTTGGTGAGATCGCATATGTATAATATCTAATATGATGACTTTAGATGCGTATTTATTTTCTTTGTTCGAGAAGTATTATGCTTGTTATTAAACACTACCAGCGTTTTGAAATGCTCTATGTCCATACGAACGAAAGGAGCAAGTAAGTGACAAAGTTTGGGCATCAATATTAGATTGAGCGCATTCTAATAATCACAACCCTAGCCGTCAATTAAATAATAATAATTATGGTGTTAATAGAGAGAAAACAGTGGTATAAATATTAATAATATAATTGAATCGTATTTGACGTTGTACTGTTGTACATACATAGATTAGGGTATGATAATAATGATACAACAAGAGAGCACTGCGTTGCAGAAACAATGAGATTAAAACATCGCCACTGCGTGGTGAGTTGTAGCGGTTGGATTTGATCTCATTATAGAGATAGATAGACCACGATGACGACAGTCAAGTGAACAACAAACGTGTAACAGAAAATGCATAAAAAACAGGAATAAAAAGTGGAAATGGATTATTCTTTGTAGACAAAAAAGATGAACATGTGTTTCTGTTTGTGTTGTATAACATAACCGAGACATGCTTAGTATTAACTTCTTAACTTCAAACATAACTCCAATTTGCTTACATAATGAAGTCGTACTATAATAATTATTATTGTCACAAATTCGTAGGTTACCTTATTTGGTCCCGAAGCCTTGTTCGGCTAACAAAAGAAGGAACTCCAAGTCAACCCAACGTTATATATATATATATATATATATATATATATATATATATATATATATATATATAATGTATTTAATATACTATATACATAATAATGTACAGTGTTTAAGTATACGAAAAACACATTGGAGAAGTAGTTGGAGAGAGGGTGTCAGTCCTAGGCCATTATGGTCCTGTCGCCCACGACCGCCAGTGAGTACTCGACTACGAGGAGCCCAGCGGCCTTGCCCTCAATTCCGCCAAGTGCGAGGTCTTCTTCTTGGACTCCCACCCCGCCTTCCGGCACTTGCTCCCTGGGTGCCACCTTACCCCAAGGTCGTCGCTTGAGGTCATCGGCGCCCTTCTTATGGACGAAGCCATCTGGCCGGTCCTCGATTGTTGTCTTGAGAGGACTTCGGTGATGGTCGATCGACTGCATATGTTTGGGGTTCACCATGGGCTCATCACTCTCCGGACCTCCTTCTAGACAGTGCGTATACAGCACTTACTCAGGCCCAGCCCTGCCGGGACCGAGGTAACTGGACGCATGAAAACCCTCAACTTTTGACTCGCCACGGCAGCGTCGTTGCAGGGAACCCTACCAATCAGGGCTCACCAGGCTCGGTATCCCAGCGTGCACCGCTTAGCCGACGTTTGTTACGCCGTCTCACTACGTCGGTCACCCATTCTTCACTTCCCATGAAGGTGCCCTTGACCGGGCGGGCAAGGGCACCAGTCAAATCCTCTAATAAGATGCTAAATCTCCCCAGACTACGAGTAGTGAACCATCACTATGCACACGGAATTACTGACAGAGCGTCGTTAACACCATTTCAATTCTTCGGAATCTGACACTCTTGTTAGTGTATATTTATATAGTTTATATATGTGTAGGTAAGAGAACAGAGGGAGAGCAGATTCTGGCGGTGCATGAAATAGAGTTACAGCATTGGACACCACAGCCTGGATACGTAGAATGCATTCGCTTCCCAATTTACTAAAGGATTTCTATTGACTTGTAGTTGGTTAGTGATGCTCTATCACTGAAAATAACAATGAGCTAAATTGTCTCCATGAACGACTCGAGTCGTTCGCGAGGCATGGCGACGGTGAGGCGAACAGTCTTTAGATATCCTGAGCGTGTGCTGGTAAGGCCACGGGGTATGATAAACTTCCAGATATTGAGACTGAAACTCTGTTCCTTCATCAAAAAGTGTGTCGGGAATCTTCTGGGGCCTGAAATACATAGCAATAACGTTGCTCCCCTTTTGTCTAGTAATACCATGGTATCGTCATCAGGTATCTTCTTAATTTGAGCATAGCTGATCATTATGTTGTTGACATACCAACACTCCTACGTTTGGTCTACCACTTCCAGCTGGGTATGCACCTAGCCCATGAACTATGTACAATACGCTCAAATCGATAAGGTCCAACCACGTTTCTGTACATATGGTCACATCAAACTGCTTAGTCTTGTTTGGAAGTAAAGTACTTGATTGGGTCCCTTAACAGTTGCTCTAAAGTATATTAATTTTTGCGTACTACCAGCACAGACAGTTAATAATGTGGTAAAATAAGCTCACAATGGGTTTCCGTCAATATTTCTCCCTCGGCCACGGTGTAGATAGGTCCTCATTGGAGTTGTTCAAGGCCCAAGGGTCCATATATCTCCCTAAATTTAGTCAATAAATACATTTTGTTTAAGCTATCAGTCGTAGATATAACAATCTTTGACTGAAGATTCTGATCAATTCTGAGCTGAAGTACCCTGCAGACATCAACCAAGCGTAGCTCGAACTCCAAGGTATCCGCGCGACAAGTCAATCAATCACGAGTGTTTATTACTTACTTAAGTGTAATCGTCCGATTACACAGACAAACTTTTAGAGTAACCTTAAGCCATTAAGGCTGAGGAAGAACAGTCCAAGACGGACGCTCAAGTGCCACAACAACAAGACTTCCAGCCATATTTTCGTTGCCCTCGATTACAATGGTCTTGCGAATGCCCGTTTAGTAACTACATTAATTTTAGGCGCCACAAGCTCAGAGACAACAAAGAGTGATGTAAACTCACTTATAGGAATACTCACGCAGATCTTGCATAATCCAGAAACCCGTATGAGACCAGTGCTTCTATTAACAAATTACGATCCAAAAGGATATAACGAATGTATTGCAGTCAATGGAATTTGGACCGAAATGCGAACTGAATGTGGTGATTCATTCGTCGAAGGAGGCCATTGATTGAGTTTTATCTAGTTATTTCAGTATCTCATTGAAGTCATAAGTCTAAGATTTCCAGAAAGATAAACGTTTTAGTGGTTAATTGACGAAAGTGCAGTTTCTACAACGCTGGAGTTCTTAATATGTCACGTGTTTTCGAAACGTTTTGCTAAATATTTTCCATCGAAATGATGTACTTCATCTGGCATACGAACAAAATATCCAAGCTATAACGCTGCACATGGCGATCGTTTGCGTTGATCATTGACTCCTTTTCTCACGAGTTTTTTTTTTATAAAAAGGAGCTCGGTCATCAAACGTGCATCTCAATAGTGTTAACCCGAATGTCGGTGGCCTCTTTTCGGGTATAAGTGTCCAATCTACACCCTCTTACACTCTCTAATACAATTTGGTATTTATTCTGGTCCCAAAATTCTGCTGAGTCGTGTTTCTCTTTTAACTGAGGATGCTTCGTGCTTGTCCTCTGAGTTACAGATCGTAGGATATTTATCATAGCATAACTGAATCTAATGTCCCTTCGAAGATCATATAAGTTCCGTATACAATGCAAAGTTTTGGTTTATTAACGAAATTGAAGTTTGTTTATACGGATTTGTATATAAACTAAATCGATTGGAATACCACAACGTGAATTGCTATATCCTCCTGAGTCGTTTTTGCAATTCGATCAATCTTTGGTCTTTTGTTGCCACTTGCGTTGCCCGCTTTGCTCGGATCGATGATTCAACCCAGACATGAATGCACACACACATTGGGCACATACAAGACATGAATGCATTCATTGAGTTTTCGTCTGGTGCAGACGATAGGCGAGGGCGAATCTACTGCCGTAACTAGGGCCGGAGGGAACAGCCCCTGTCAATATCCGTCCGTGCTCTGCTGCTGTTACTGCCTCTCCCCCCCTGTGCCTCTGGTCGTGGTTTGTTTGGGCCGATAGTGTTGGTAGTGAAAGAAGAATTGTACATCTATTCGATTATAATTGCCTATCCACTCTGCGGAGAGACCACAGTCACCTAAGTAGAGTGATGTATCATGTGTCATTATGTTTTGACGATGATGATGGTGGAGGAGCTGATGAAAATTGAATGACTGTGTACTTAGAGAGTACTGGCATGAGGAGTTGCTTGACAGCTATGATGTTTGAAGGGCCTCCATAACAGAGATAAATGCAAGAGGATAACGTGGGCCCTCAGGGGGTTGCCCTGAAGCCCCTTGAGAAGGACCATTGCATTTCTATCGGACCTTTACAGGAGTTTCTCCAAACCGACAAACTCAAAAACGTAAGTGAACTCCGCTGAAACTCTGTTTATTTTCATTATGGCTTTCATCAGCTGATAGCAATTACGTTCCCCTTCCTCGGTCCAATCTCTCCACCAGCCTTGATGGCATTTGAAATAAAAAAAAATTTATATATATATAATAGCTCAACATTATAAAATCAATCAGTTAATAGACCGTATAAGTATGATATAAGGCGTCCGTTATACCGGTGGCATTTTTGTTCCTTGCTAACCGTTTGTACTACAATATTTGTTATAAATATTACTAATCTGTTTGGATATCCATTGAGAACAATTTTACTTAGATTTCGATTCAAAATTATGATATTAATTCGCGGATGCGTAAACAAATACGATACCATCAGTACCTTGAATGACTTAGTAAATTATTTCCCTAAATAATTATGTACTCATATTTTTCAATGTGCTAATTTCGTGTCATTTCGACTCAGATTTGTTTGGCTGACATTGATTAACGTGAACGAATTACTCCAGCTTTGATCTTATGCTTGTCATACCTTCTGTCTACTGTAATTTTCTGAACATTTACAATTATTGGTTATTATGTTCCTTATATTTACCTGGTCATAGGTTATAAGAATTTTAAGTATCCTAATGTAATATAAGGATGTCGTTGTACAAAGGGATGTTTAATTAAGTATCTAATCGAGTATGAGCTGAATTGTTCATAGAGCAATTTTTTCGGTCTTGTCATCTTGTTATCCGTTGGGAAATAAAAAAGGTAAGTGTGAAAGTAAGTGCAAGTGTCGAAATATTACTATACCTAATAAAAATGAACGGTAGACTTCTCCATGAAGTGAAGTTTACAAGCTGTGAAACAGAGCCATTAAGATCACACCGTTCTGTTGTCGTAAGTAACCAACTGACGTGACCAGGAAAGCTTGCAAAATGGATAAAGGAAATTGTTCAAATAAGAACAAAATGTCATTTAATGGGCGAATAGTCATGAAATCAATACTCGAATTATTATTTTTAAGTGGATCCGCACATTTTCACACTACGTTCTGTGACCCCAAAAAGGGTTCGAAGTACGTGCGGCGTTTTATTGTAGACTTATCTTTATAATCGCTTTAGCCTTAAGTAAGACTTTAGGCTTAGTGTCAGCCTACTAATTATAATGGAACATAATCGATATTGGACATCACAGCTAGAAGGTACCTCTTGCATTAAGCTAATAAGTAATTACACTCGCTATTTGCATTCAACCTGCAGTAACTGTATGCTTTTAACAACTATCTTATATAATTTCAATTGAATTTCCAAAGCACTCACAAAAGTATAAGATATCTCACTGTTGCAATGTATTACAGAATAGCTGCATATAGTCAACAGGTCTTTAGTATATGGATACTAGATTGGACGAATTATTGTGCAGAGTTGCTGCGAATGATATGACTCTGGTCTGCGGTGTTGTATACTTGAGTTTCATATGGTTAGGTTGGGACAACAAAGGTTGGAAAATTTGTCCGTATCGGACTTCATTGCACGAAAGAATAAAAAGTCCGACTTCTGCTATGTTCCAGGCAAAAAAATTCATACGTACAGAGCCGCTGGGTGTGGCTTGTCCGCATCGTTGTCAGCTATGGACCGACATATGCCGCTACCACGCCAAAGTGCCTCACAGTGGCTCATTCTACATTGACGAAGCCGGGTTAGTATAATAGCACTATTAGTGGGAATTGTGGTCTGTTGTCTCATATACAGTCCGTGTTGTTTAAACTGGACAGAGCTGTATTTGACAATTTTTTGTCAACTTGATATTAACAGCAGCAAAGCATTGATACGTACGAGACACTTCTCTTGATGCAAGTGTGTGTGTGTATCACTTATAGTTGGGTTGGTCAATAAACGACGCTTCCTGGGATCCTAACCAAGTGGTTGATGAGTCGACTTGCGCCACGGCACTACACTATATGAATAATACAAGGGTAGAGAAAAGAAGGACGTATACCCGTAACTGTTGTTGGTTAGACAGACTTTGTAGAATGCGATAAGCGATACCGGGAAGGGTGGTGCTGTTGAACATCGTCAACAGTTCCATAAGGGGGGGCGGCCATAGTGTTGGCATGCATTAGCATGCCAACACCCCCCTTTAAAAAAAATAATAAGACAGACTTTGTACATACATAGCAATTTAGCAATGCATCATATTATGTTTAATATGTTTTAATCCGTTTTGGCCTTCAGTGTTTGTAACGAAATGAAATATTTTTGTTTTTGCCTATCGTATCCAAGTGGGCGTTGTAATGATAACAATAATATTATCGTAAATAATAATAATATCGTAACAATGACCAAGGCTGGGTGGTGGCCACTTCGTTCGTTTTTGATGCATATATCTTCAATTTATGGACTGACATTATCTGGACAAGTGTTCATTATTACACGCATTACAAGAGGGTAAATTCAATCCTCTATTCTCACAACTAAATAAGTCTAACATACGGTAGTAAACTCAGCCAATAGATTGGTACACGTATAACTAATTATACAAACTAGCAAATTGTATTGATATGCATCCCGTTTAGGATGCGGGGATACACGGCGGGACTGCAGCTGTCTATGAGGTTGATTCAAATGAATTCGTCAGACCTTTTTTAAGTATGAAAAATATTTTGTCCATACTAATGAAAGATTTTTGTGTATTTTATGTATGATCCCTGCGAAATGTTTACAAATAAAATGTTTTACACTTCTCCGGTGATAGAGGTTTCTGGAGATAGAAGGCAGTTCCGTCGAAATCCATGGTTATAATCAGCATCCGTTTGTCGCCGAGAATCTATTCACACAGCTCTCGTCACAAAATCCATTGCTGAATTGAAATTCGTGTTTAGACTAGTCCACACAAATATACTTTATTTATTCAAACATAGAATAATTTGGAATTATTTCTGGGGATTATTGGGAGGGGGGTTATTGCCTGGAGTGCGGCGTACTTCCTTAGCTTGGTCCGCTCCGCACGCGCTACCGCGTAACCGGGGGTGGTTGCACAGTGGTTGACATAAGAAGGTGCTAGAGTGTCAACCACCGTGCCGTCCCAAACGAGGTGCTGGTCTCGGTGGAAGGGGATGAGAGTGAGGCCGGCAGGGCGGAGCCCGTCAGAGGTGACGAGGCCCTGTGACTCCCTTGTGCAAGGGATACCGGCGGAGTGGAGGGCCCTCACGAGCGTGTCATTAAGCATCGTGTGTCGCGGATGGCGACCGGCGCTGCGCTCGCACGAGAGTCCGTGGTGGCCATTCATTGCGACAGAATCCCCGCAACGCTCGCAGCTGTAGGGGGTCCCGAGGCGGAGGCCCACACAGAAGCGGAGGGAGAGATCGTCGAGAGCAGTGCCAAGGGACGAGGAGGGCAGCGCGTGGAGCCATGTCCCCGCACCAGGCCTATCGACAGCCCGGAGGCGAGCTTGGTCAGCATCGTGTGGCGCTGAGGCCAGGAGGGAGCCCGCAGCTCCTTGTGGAGGACAGCAGACCATACCCGCTGCTTGCTCTGCTTGTCCTGAGGGACCCGGGAGCGGACGCCCGTCTGGTCAAGGGCAGTTTCACGGGAAGCGGAGAAGTGGGCGAGAGCTTCGGGGGGAGGACTGTAGCAACCATGTCGGCGACCGCCGTAAGCGACGTCAGCCAAGCGGTGTACACTGAGGATGCCGAGGCCACCGAAGCGAACCGGAAGGGTAGCCTGCGACGCCGCTGCCGGAGGAAGCTGGAGGTTCAGGATAGTGGTCAGGGCGTCCAGCACCATGTCGTCATAGGCGTGAAAGGCTGAAGCCTCAGTGCCGGCCGGGCTTGTCCTAAGTAAGTGCTGCATGCGCGCCGCCGAGAAACAGGACCGAAGGAGGAACAGCCCCTGGCGAGCCGACAACAGGGGCAGTCGATCGAGCATCACGGCAGTCTGGGCCCAGCGGGTCCCCCTGCTAGACCCCGCACTCCGAGCTGATGACGGCGTTGTCCATAATCAGATGGGAAAGGCAACGATAGGCCAGGTTAACCAGAGGGAAGAGGCCAGGGACGTGCTCAGCAACCTCTCGCAGAATGAGACCCCGCCGGACCGTGTTGAAGGCGTTGCGGAAATCGAGCTTGACCAGGGCCGCGTCCGGATGAGCGTGGATGAAGGCGTGAGCAGCGGTCTCAGTCCCAGACGCCTGGCCGCAACCCAACTGGGTTGGGCCGAGCAGGTTCACGACCGTGTCCCTCTCGCTGGCCCAGGCGATCTTAGCAGCCAGGCGACAGATCGTGCTAGAGCAGGCGATAGGCCGTATCGAACCATCCTTTTTCCTGAGGGCGATGAGGCGCGGGCCGAAGAGTGTTGGCCGTAGCGCCGATGGTACCGTGCCGGCCCGCATGCAGTCGACCACCTTAACGAGGGCTTTGGCGAGGGCAGTGGTGACGGCTCCGAGCGCCGGGGAGAGCAGGTCCCTGAAATGACGCGGCCGAAGGCCATCGGGGGTCAGAGGGGTGCTTCACCCTGAGGGCGTCGAGGGTCTCAGCAGATTCTGTAGCCGAGTCGGTAGAGCACAGGGCACGGGCAGCACCGGAGATGTCACCCTCGGAGAGCTTTTGTGCGGCGAAAAGCGGGCTGTTTGGAAGCGAGCTGTCCACAAACGTATTTTGAAAAAATAAAACTACGACCGCTGCGATTACTGCGGAGGGCTTTTTGTAAAGGAGTTTTGCTGTTTCTCGCGCGAAAGAATCTGGTTCGTCTTTGGACAGCGGCTCGCGGAGCAATAAGATACAATGTTTTCGTTTCGTTAACGGGACTGTAGGTTTTTAACATAGTTTCTGATATGTCACGAGGTCGCGGGACTCGAACCTGCGGCCGGCGACTTTTCGAGTCAGAGACTTACCAGCCCAAGCCACCGCGCTGTTTGGCAAACAGAAAACAATCCGTCGAAACAAATGCATGAGCGTCCGAAGCGCTTTAAATTCACATTTAGAGCTTTCAGTCTTGCCTCAACTCTAGTCCTTTAGTTGATTCGGTGTTATGATAACCTGTAATAAACTGACTTTCTACAAATAGTAACTGCTAGCAGCATCGCGCGTCATTATCAAGAAAGGCTCTTTTAGATTTGTTGAAACAAATAAAAAAAACAACCGAAAAAAGCCTTAATTTAACAGATTTTTCTCCCTGAGTTTTATGGAACTGGTTAGTGGAATTTGTTTAATAGATTTTCCTCCATTAGTCTGCAATTGACTGTAATTGTGGAAGCGCGCTGTTTTTGATTTTTATCTCTAAAAGGTGAAACCGTAGTGAAACAGGTAGTGTTCTTTGTCAAAAAAGAAGATTTAGCTTTATTTTTAATATTGGCGTGCAAAGCAGTTACGTTTGGCTTTCGTGAACATCATTTAACTTCTGACGTCTAATATATTGAAATCTGTCTCCACTGTGCCTTGTGTCATGGGTCTTGGGAGGGCATGCATATTTACTAATGGGCTGACATATTATAACGGCGGGCTTTTAAAGCTCCACTAAGCTTTCGCCGCATGTACATAGATATTTAAATCTATCCAAAAACATTTTTCTGAAACAATTTCAGTGGCCTACCTTTCTATAATGGATGCACACTGGTCATTTTCTAAGAAATTACACACTGCTCACTTATTATTTTATTTAGTTTAAGCTGTAATACATACAACAATGTATGTCCCAGGGCGCAGGTTGAGATCATGCCGGGACCTCTAGGAAGTATGAATTTTACTTCCAACATTTCTCGTAATGATCCCATACGGATAAGTAACGAGAAAAATTAGAGAAGCCTGAGGGCAGTGACCGAAAGTGATTCACAGGTTCGTTATTCCTTGGCTCAATAATGCGTCAAGAGGGTATAAAACACTCTCTGGATGTAGGCACTCCGGAGATTTGTCCTATCACACCTTAAAAATTATATTGCAAACTTGAGCCAACTTGGTTCTGGCCGGGCCATACAGACCAGGCACCAGATCTGGTGTCGGCGTTATATACCGCATATATATAGTGTTTGTACATATTATTTATACAAACATGTTATTCGTACGTTATACACTAGTATCATACCTAGAAATATACAAGAAAGTATGATCATCCCCCAAAATGAGCTTGGTGTAAATTTCGAGAGAAAATTGTGTATTTTTGATTATTTTTTTCAAAGAATAATTTGCATTAAACAGGTTCCGATTCCCAAAGATTCCATGGGATAGTTGAATCTGTTCTCTGTCCGTGTATATTCATGGATTGAGTGTTTACTTTTAATGTTGAGCTGTTTGGTCGTCACTCCATAGGACGCATGCTTTTGTTGCCATATACGTATGATCATTTCCACACAAAAATGTTAGGTTAATCTTAAATAATCCAATGTGGAGTGAAAATGAATCTGTGAATCTTCAAAAGCAGTTCGGTCTCCTTAGGTAGCATTTGTGATACTACAAGCTTTATACAAACGAAGCCGACACTTTTTGTAAATTTTAATTTTTGCGTTTCGTTTATTTTTAAATGTAGTTTCTCCATCATAAGTGGTAAGTGCATGTTTGACACTTCGTATTTATTCAATACGAATTTTGTTGGTATTTTGCTGTATCCAGTAAAATGTACGTATTTGCCTTCAAACATGTACAGGTCTTAATAATAATGAGTTGATTAAGAAGTAAGCCCCGTGATTCGACATATCCCTTGAAATAAAGGGATATGACTTACAAACTTCACTTGAATTGCAAAGCTTTTCACCGTCATGTTATATTGATATCAGGACGAAGAGTAACTTTAGCATAAAATATACGATTACGAATGAGCTTAGAGCAATATAGGTATTACACCGTCATTGGAGTGTCCTGGAGAAAGAAAAGCGGAAATTCGAAGATGAGAAAAATTGCACATTCAAAAAGCATAAGTTGCATACAAATTTTTGATCTTCTTTTAATCGGCCTGCTATAGTTATGTTAATTTTTTTAATCACGAGGAATGACCTCGTGAGTCTGCCCAGAATATTCTGCCAATTTCATTTCGGTTTTGGTCTGGGGCTTAAAATTATATTCTCTATAAGTTCATTACAAACTATAATGAAATGACCTTATAGCGTTCCAGAGAAAATAAAGTACATTTTTATAATGACCGAAGAAACTTGCCCAGATGATCTAAACTTGGAATATTTCTTGATTTGCGTTTGTCTTGCAATATTGAATGCAGCGTTTTGACCGAAATCAAATAAGAACTTTGGGAAATCAAGCCTTATCCATCTATCTATGAGTTCATCCATGGAACTTGGAGTCACATAGCGGTTATAGACCCTGTGGTCGTTTCGGCACGCAGATGTAGAAAAAATAAACGCAGTTCACATTCTCTGTATTGGTTTCCATTATATTCCTTCTTTTCTATCAGCTTCTTTGTTACTTAACCTCACTTAACTATTGGACAGACGCCGGTACCAGCTTGACGCTGTTTGGGCCTTGAGGCAAACTTACAGCTGCGAGACTTCGAGTGTACTGTACTGTTGATCTTTTTTTGGGGGGATTACGAGAATGTCTGATGCACACACGCGCTGAGCGACCCAACTATAGATCAGCACCTGTGTGGGACTTTCACCCCCCCCCATGGCTCGGAACGTTTAGCACTGTACTGTTGACCTAACAGTCGTTTAAATGAACCGCTGTTGTTGTACAAGCAGCCGCGATCCAATTACCACATGTAGATAATCTAGCTTGCTTCTTCGTCGTATAGTTGAGATCAATCGGTCATATAACCAGACAGCGTACGGATGGTGCTGTAGAAGTTGGAATCCATGCAAACGCGCTTGGTAAATTACAAACATGCAGATAGGAAATGCGGTAGTTACATAGATCAAATTGCTATCTTGGTCAGGAGTTCGAGAAAGGTAACATTTTACCGTTTGAACATGTAGGCCAGGAACGCATTTAGTTATCTTGAATGTATTTATCTAACAAGTGTTAATTAGCTAACATGCCGCTCATGTTTTAGTCTACCGTTGTGGTCTATCTAATACGTCTGTATACGTTGTTCGAAATTTGCGTGTATGGTGGTAAAAATAATGAAACTTTATTTCAGGAGCGATAACATGGCTACCGTGTCATCATTGCCAGCCTTCGTTGATCCGATCTTTGCAGATGACTACTGGTTAAACGATATGGCAAAGTAAGTCATATTTTATTAGTCGCATTATATTATCTAAGAAACGCAATGAAAGGAAAATATAATTTCTAGGGGCGCTGATGAAATCTATAAGAAGGTGTTTTTTTTACTGTCATTTTAAAGCCGGAAAAAACTGTTACTGTTTCTTAGCCGGGTCGGATTAGCGAGTGTAGGGTATTATATTCTTGGGCAATTCTGATGATGTGCGCTCGGCTGCGTGGCGGCTGCGATGGGTTTTGATTTTGAGGGTAATTGAACGCTGGGCTCTGGATTTCCCTAGATACGCCCAAATATAATAGGTCGAGGACGGGGAACCTATTTTGTGGATTTTCTTGGTGTAGCGGTCTCTTGTGGATGCGACTGAATGTATTAGATTGGTCGATAAGTAGACGTTCCAAAAGGAAAAAAGGTACATTCTCGCCACATGCTCTTCTATGACCTTCGCAGCGGCCAAAAGGCAGCATGACAGCCAGGGAGATCTATGCTGAGTACGGTGACGATGTTACCAGTGAAAGGATAACATGTATTATTATTATTATTGAATGGCTAAGTTGAAAAGTGGCATTCTGGACCTTAAGGATGCATCCATCCAAAACGACCATCTGACTTTTATGAAAAGTGTTTTGAGACGTTGTTGAAGGAAGACGGCCAGCAGAACACGCAGGAATTAGCCGAAATTATGGGCGTCAGTCAACAGACCGTAATGTGTCTTTACTCAGTTAGATTGGAAAGGCATGATTTACTGGAAAATGCTGGAAAACAACCAGACGATAAACCAGCACGTCTATATGGCCCAGTTGCATCGCGTAAACGGCGCTCTTGAAGACAAAAGGCCCTATAGACACGAGCGGTGATCCTGTTGCACGCCAGATCCTTCGTTGTGTTAGTTCAACGAGTCCTGGCGCTCCACGGAGCAGGTAGACCAGTTGTTCCTAGATTAGACATGGGGTCCTAATAAAGGCGCTCTCGATAACGAGGCTCAATATAGGTGAAATTATCAAGCTGCTATGCCGCCATGTGTTCCCAAATTAGTAGCACCTCGTATGACGCACTTTCAGATCAACAGGAGCGAATGGTGGATCTTGCCCGGCTTATCGAAATTTGTGGCTGCGATCGGTACATTTCGCATCCTTCGATTTATATCTTCTCCGAACCATCAATCAGTGGGCGTTACTGTTATCTTCAGATAGGTGAAAGAGATAACCTACTTAATCTCCATGTTGCCTAGTTGTAGCGAATGGTAGCGTTATTATAAATTTGATTGTTTGGAACTGTAGAATACCCAAAATATTACTTTTAGCAATATGCACATCACCATATCTCGTTAAAAAATGTACCACCTTCCAGATATAAAACGGCTTGGAAAACAGCGAATACCGCTGAATGATGTGATTCGAGTAATATTTAATCAACATCGACAAGTAGCGCAGGACACTCTAGGGTAGAACATTTTAAAATTTTCGCTTTGGCTACAATAGCCCAAGACTTAGTTAAGTTCATGGCCGAGACGTCCTTATATTTTTTCTTGCACTCGTATTTAGTTTTAATATTATCAGCTGATTTTCACATTCAATGTCACCTCAACTTCAAAAGTGGCCCTCTGGCACAGTCTGCAAACCCTTACAAAGTAAATAAAATTAAACCAACTCGGCTATATTCGACACGTTGAAGTTAATTAATACCAATTACGTGATATAAAATAATCGAATTTTGTACTCTGACAATATTAAAATGAATGCAATGCTTTACGTTGTGGGGCCTTCAAAGTGTGCCTTCAGTTATATTTGGTTTCGGCGTCTTCAGATTTCGCTGAATACCATAGCAAGCTTATATTACTATATAAATATTATATATATAGCTTAACTATTAGTGCGATGTAACAGTCCAATATATATTCTTAGTTGATCTGTCACTCTCAGATGTTGCTTGAAGTTTTTTTTGATGGAAGTTTGAAGGTTTGAAAGTCATAATATTTCTTTCACCTCTTCCTCCATCTCCTCTCCGAGGTTCAACGGCTGAGTAATCTCTGATACCTCTGCTGTCTCTAAAGCTTTCATCGAGTACTTCTGTCTTGCGTCGATACTGATCCGCATCGATGACTCCTTATATATTACCATCCTCTTTATCTTCCCACCTACACCACTGTCTCGTTTCTCCTTTACATATGCCATTCCGACAGCGTTGAATATATCCTTTCGAATGGTAGGCCTTCTTTCCCTGTTGTCGACCACGTTCCGGCAATGTGCCAGACAACTACCACCCCCGTAGGGATAATCGATCAATCTCTGCATAGAACAGGGTGAATTCCTTGACTCTCTCAAACGTATTCGTATCACTCCAACCGTCGAAGGAGGCGATAAAAAAGTTTTGCCACTGGACACCAATCGCTGTATTTCCCTTGGGGAAAACCGTTGAAAGGGTCTTCCTCGATCAGCTGAGTTCATTTCTCGCCGAACACAACATCTTACCTCACCCCAAACCAGTTCGGATTCCACAAGCATTGTAAGATCACTCTCCCGATAATTCGACTCTCTGAATCACAATGCAGAAGAAAGAACTCCGGTAAGCATTCGCTTGCAGTCTTATTTGACTTACGTAAGTCTTTTTACTCTGTCAGCCCTATTATTCTGTTAAAGAAACTCCGTGCCTATAATCTGTCTGAAGATGCTGCACACCTTGTACACTCTTTCATCTTAAATCATGGTCAGCGCGTCGTCATATCAAGCTTGCGCTCTTAGAGAAAACAAATTAGCTTAGGTGTCCCCCAGGGAAGCCCTCTAGGCCCCACACCCTTCTCTATATAGTCGATGTAGTCGATATAATCGATGTCTGTCAACATTGCCACGTCCTTCCCTAAGCGGACGATACCTCTCTGCGCTTCGTAAAGTCGACGAAACTCTTCTTGCCTGGTTGGCCCAAAATTGACAGGTACCATAGCTAGCATTAACCGAGTTCGAAAGTTTCTGGAGCTTGGTTCTTGCCTGCGCGGTATCATCCCTTCTGTAATTCTAGAATTTTGTAATTCTAGAAGTCTTGAATATTTGGCCTCAGTTATGCCAAATAACGTCTATCTTGCTCTTCATAAACGCGCCCTCACAACCATTTTTCGCTTATCTCATCCCGACGCTCCACAGTGATTTTCATTTATTTCCTGCTGCTGATCTTCTGAATTATCCATGGGCTCACCCAGAACATTAGGTCTCCTTGAATAACACTCGCGGCAGCAGCCACTAACCTATTTTCGTTGGCGCCTCGTAAAAAAAAATTATGGTCGCACTATTTTTGCAGTGCGTGATGCTCCTCGTTGAACGTCACTCTCTGTTAGCATCCATTCATTAAATACTTCGGTAGCAAAATTTTAATTCATCCTGGAAAAATATACCTTTGAAGAGCTAATCAAATACGATCTGCCGAGGGAATTGTGCGGTTCCCTCATTCCACTACCTTCGTAATTTATTACTTTCATTCCAATAATCTCACAAATACATCATATTTTCGCTTCTATAAATTCTGTATTCAATATCCAACTAATAATTTAATAATACGCGTGGCGCATTTTTTCTATACCTGAAAACCTAATTTTGTCGTTGCAACTGTAGTTAGTGTCCCAAGTTCACGCTACTAGTCTTGCATTTTAGCAAGTGGCCCTTGTTTATGCATCAAACTGTCTACAAAGAACTTCTCTAGTCTGTTATGGTCCCACCGAGCCCCTGGCTCATGACATATTTACTGATATATATATATATATATACTTATCTACATGCAGTGCGTAAGCACAATTGTTAGTTATTTATTCAGCCGAATTGGTAGTCCTTCGTTTGCCAATGAAACAATTATCAATTAATAATAACAAAATCTGGATCGTTTTAACATTTTACTACCCACTGTGGGAGATAAGCTTACAACCGCTAATTCTAAACAATAAGAAAAAGGAATGAAAAATGAGGCGAAGTTCAACTCGAACTATTAAGTGTATACAATAATGCAATACTTGTGATCTAGTCAGTTGGTTAGAGTTCGTCGTTAGTCTGTGCACTTATAAATGTATGCATACCGTAGTTGTAAATCAATCAGTAAAGGGCTATTTCATTTCACATTTTATATGATCTCATATCATAATTTTTACATTTTTGTTGTTGCATTTTTATTGTCCTTTGGTTTCTTTCTGGACCATTTCGGCAGTATAACCCCATATACATTTACAAAGGAAATGTCTACTATGCGGTACACTATGGTTGATGATACTTAAGCACATGAAGAACAGACATACATTTATCAAATATGTGTACAACAACGTATCAAAATTATCCAGTACGCATTTTTGAATTTGACTGCCATTTTACATTGGAATTCTCTAGGATTCGTCGTTCAGTTGTTGATATAATTCGCATCACTTCAGTTGTTTCTAGGAATAATTGCTATACTGGACTGAGATGAATAATAGTAAACAAGAAATAATTGCGTACAGAATCGCATGCGTCATTTTGACCATGAACTATATATGTATGGTATATATAATGTATATATATGTATGGTAGCACGGATATTGTAAGTGGAACGTGTGTGTGTATTTTTAAATTGCATTGCCTTCAAATGATCTTCCAGGGGCTGGCTGACACGTATCTTGAATACGTTGGCAGCGTCCCACTCGCACGTTTTATACGCGCCCTTGCTTTACCCGTCAACCGCCCTGTTACTTCACTATTTGCCGCACGTAGAGGCCTACAAGTAAGTGGATTACCGATCTGAGATAATACCTACCGAATGCGAGCGTCATCACAAAAGTAGAAGTCCTGTATACATACATGCGCAGCAGCTTGATTGAGCTTAAATAATAATAATAATAATCTCTTGAGAAGAATGCGGTTCCATGGTTCGCTAATTTGGTACAAACCTGTTTATTAATGAAACGGCGGTCAAACGACTTTTTCTGTGTGTTTCAGGGCTATATGCTCCCTAATGGAAAATAATCGAGTCCATCATATGGATCAAACACCGAACATGTACACGAAGTCAACACTGACTTTTCAACGATTGACGAAAAAGCTCTCGCCGAAAACTTTCAAATGGGTTGAAAAGTCACTCTCCGCCAAAAACGAAGAGGTACGATATGAATGCTGGTTCAATATTCACTCAAGTGGGCCCCTTTGCTCCACTGATCCCTATCCTTACTTCATATGCTTTTTGTATTGATATATATATATATATATATACATTAAAACTACATATGTAAACATATTTGGAATGCTCTAGATAATTTCTTCGTGAAACCCTACAAATAGTAATAATCCCTATTATTGTAGTATTTGTAACACATATAATGTAATGTGCAATACAATGCACGTCTTAGATAAAATAATTAAAAAAGCTAGATCAGGGCTTGTGAGACCCACAGTTGTGTTGAAAGAGCGCTCAACATGTATGTTACGATGATGGTATCATGAAGTACGTCTAACATTATGTGCCTTGACATTCAATTGTAACATAATAAATGCGATATTTGTGTAGTTGATATTGGAATTATCTGTTTTACTCTGAGATAAATCTCTGTGGTACTGTTTAGGTGAGCGCGTTCTTCTTGACATGGCCCCTATGGCTCTTCCGGGGGCTTCCAGTCGGCTACTTGGTCCGCGTATTCGACAATTATTTGCTCGAAGGCACTCGAGCGCTTTACCGAAGTTGCCTACTGATCCTCATACTCTACTCGCAGTATGGGAGCACTTCGCCACCATCATTGAACACTCCGAAAGGTATAAACTAGCACCGTCGCATATATATATATATGTGCCACGTGTGTTTATAGTGCTTGTAAACTATTAAGGGAAAAATTGATTCAATTTGTGAGGATATCGTAATAACTACCCTGTCTACGAAAATCCAGAATGTGCATGGTGATAAATAATGGTATTCCATAGCGTGGTATCGTACGAAGAAACTTGTGAACGATATGTGGACTGTATTGGTGGAATCGACGCATGCAAATATTGATAACGCATGCTTTTCTGGCTCCATCAGAAATGTATGGATATTTTTATTTCGTTGGCGATTATCATATGAAATAAGTTTCGACTTTCTCCCACGAATCCCTCTTTCGTTGATCCTCTGTCTCCATGAAAGCCATGATGATGCGAACTGCACCGGACATGAAGGCGCAGAATCGAGCATAAAAATGTCATTTTGAGCCCACTATTTGTACTCTATTTGCACACAATACAAATGGACCCTTTTTTCAAGGGCATACACCAAGTTAATTGTTAATATATATAATTTTGGTAGTAACGGGTATGTTTCACTGACTCCTTTGCTCGTATGAGGGATTCTAGCAAGTTGCTCCGTCTTCTTATCTCCTTTTGAAACAAACACATTTTTCTAACAGATACATTTATCGATAATGTATTGTCTAGATTTGGTCATCTTCGCCCAACGCCGCTGTAAGTTCATAAGACCTATTTATTCAGAATATGACGCCCATGCTCCTGCTATACAAATCTGTATTGACCAAATACTATCGAATAGCTTGACTGTTTATTTATCAGGGAGATTTTAGAGAGAGAGCGAAAACAATCTATAAACTGATGGAGAGAGGTCGAGACAAAACATCGGAGCTACGAGGTTCGCTATTTTGCTTGAAGCGATACTGCAGGCCGTGTGTATATTATCTTTATTTATTCCAAAGGAAGGCCATCCCTCGTCTGTTTATCACTCTGGCCTCTTTTGAGTCAGAAGTGTCTTCAATTGGTCCAATTGTTCACAGAATATGACCGCAATCATCGTTGTATCGCGGAGCTACGTGTACCAGATCACAATTCTCTTCCAAGTCTACTACATTTACAGCTTAGCCTTCGTGGGTGAGAACCAACACTCACAGTTGCTGCGAACAGTGTCTCTGTTTACATTCGATCTTGTTTCTAGTTTCACAGACCGACTCACTAGAATACATAATCATTTGCAGGTTGAGCGCACTTAAAAGCATAGGTCTTCCTTCAAGTACCTATGGATGTCTTTCTTGGGTATTACTCAGTGCTATACCTAATTTGAAATGTCTCGCAATTATTAGAGTGGGAATTACATTAACTGGATAGAACAAAGTAAGTCATTGGATTTCGAATCTAGGAAGTTGCTATTTGTATTTATACAGATAGGGATCGCTGTGCCAAGATCCGTGATGCGACGCATCTATACACACTTTATGTACAATAGAGAAAACATCTTAATCTTATCCGCAGAACTTCTTGGAATGGACCCCAAACACGGCATTTTCGTTGCATATTACTTTGCTTTCCATGCACTGTAGATTGTCAACAAAGTCAAATCTGGCACACCCATCCATTGCGGCGAGGGGGGTTAGACTAGTTTGTTCAAATTAATAATGAACATCGCTGCCAAATGACACTCATGAGTGTAAATAACTATAGGTCTGAAACTTGGATTATAAGCATTACTCCAAAATATTGAAGTAAAACACCACAACGAAAGTTATAGTCTCATTTGTTTCATTCTTAGCAGGAGATTTCTTACTTTTTTATTCTACTAGGTTGACATAATACGGAGCAACTCCCTTTGTATAGAAACTCTTTGCGTGAATCCAGCGTGGCCTCAAGGCGAACAGCATTTCTGTAGACCGTAAATATTATCCTGGACTAGTAGCACAGGTTCCAAAGTGTCAATTTAAGCATTCGCGTGTGCTTTGGTCTAATCGAGGATACCAAGGGTACACTGCAAGTAATAAGTCTTTATTTGTTTATCGATTGCCGTGTCGCCTTAGGTACTGCCCCGAGAGGTAGGATACTGCTGAAGCCTGCGAAGGGCGGGGTGCTTCAGAATACTTTAAACTGGATCGCTCTCGTTCTCTAAGAAAACCCTATTCTGATTGAGGATGGTCTCGTTGGACTATAAGACCTCCCTCTAAACGACAGAAGTCGCTCGAGGATACTAAGCCCTGTGCTATTCTCCGGCCTAGTGGTAGTCTCTCCAGCTGCGTCGGGAGATAGAACGTCTAGGATGTTTAGAGACGAGCTTTATGTATACCGATTATGTTGTGATATATAGAAAGTCCAGGTTGTCAAGTCCGTGCAAATCAAACTTGCGCACGTCATGCCAAAACCGATTGGTTATCTGCCTGGTTGGTTACTGGTTATTGGTTACTGCTTCTCGAACACGCCGCGAAGTTATTCCATCTACCAGCATCCCTTATGGCGGAATAAAATGGCTGATGTAAACCCTGGCCTTTACTAGACAGATGCTTATGAATCTCGGTATATCGTCTGGGTTACCAGTAGCGTTCACGAGTGCCAATCATCATGTGCCTTTACGATGTGGGATCTTGTGTGCAACATATCATACAAAGAATTACACTCGCATCCCTCAATAGCCCACGCTATGGTGTTAGATAAATACTTTCACACCAAATTTCGTCATTCGCAAATCTATCGGCAGACGATGAATTTTATTATAGAAATGGCATTAACAAGTCCATACACAAAAATGCAAATATCAAAGACAAGAAGAAGACTCGAAACCGATGATTATAATCTGGTACTGCAATTAAACCTATTGGTCAAACGGAGCGATTGAGCGAGCGCAGGATTTGGTATAAACCTGCTATAAAAGCTGTAACGGTTGAAAAGATGCGCACGCAATCTGAAGAATTGGGAAATTTACTATTTGAGAAATTTACTATATTATTTTTAGAATACTGCACTTGGAAGTGGATTCCAGTTTGATTTCGTATCATTTCTAAGCTGAATAGCAATCTGGTACTTCTTTTAGTTTTCCTAGTTTCTAACTATGCACCCTCCTTGATTCAAATTATATTTTTATTTTTGAAATGTTGCAATTTTGTTTTTTTTTCAATTAGTGTTTTTAATTTGTTTTGTGTTATCTAACGTAGAGCATTCATTATAGTTTAACAATTTTTTTAAGTTGACAGTTTAATAAGTTTGATTCCCCCGGTGGATTGACGATTGGAAGCAGATTCGAATGGAACGATGATGGATTCTAATGCCTATGGTGACAGAGGAATCCTGCAACGCAGAAGCCTCCGGGATCGATTAAGGAGGTCATTGAGGAGGTCTGCTCGAGGTTCGTGAAATGACTGATGAAATTCTTCTTTTTATCTCACACGTGGTGATTTGGGACATTTGGCACTTCACTGAAGTCTTACTGCACGCCTACAGTCATTTAAAAATGTTAACAGATTTCTGTGTATTGTCAAGCTTATTGGAATGGCTTTATTTTTATACTTCCTATTCATCTATGATTTAACCAATGTTCTTATCCTTTCCAGAAGCTCAGTTACCAAAAATTTCATTGCTTAAAGGAGGACGTAGAAACTTTCTTGGTCTGGCAGAAACTGCCCTGTAATAATTATTTTGTCCTCAAAGGGTGCGCCTGCTGTTGCATGCATGCATTTGCTGAGCTTTGTTACTGGCCTGTGGACCTTGAGCTAACGTTGTCGATTATTATTAATTTTTTTGCTGGTTGGAAATGAAATTGTTTGTACCATTGTAGACCTCGAGGTCTCGAGCAAACAACAGGACGCTTTACCTCGAGTTTAAAAGCTAGCTATCGCCTTGAACAAATCTAGATTATATAATAGTATAAACTATCTTTATTATTGCTGAAATATTCAGCCACCGCTGGGCGTTCTGGCGCTGTGTGTCGAGCCACTGTATACTGACAAATTTAATAAGACGCATGCTACAGGTATCTCGACCCCTTTTTAGGCGTCTTCGGTAAAAATCCACAGAAGGATTCCTATGAGACAAAAAATACATAAGTCTGTTGAGAAATACATAACCGTTGGAGTTACTACCTACTTAGCTCCTCACTATTTTTAGTGCTACCAATCTTCTCCCTGGAGACTCGGCTTTTCCCCATCTTCAGAGTATTTAATATAGTTACGTTAACTATAACAAATTTCACTTATCTCGCGGTTACCAATCGTGGGAGAGACTATTCGGGGCCACCAGCACTGATGAGAATGTTGATATCTTCCAATCCATTCTCCCGGTAAACTACACAGTCTTTTTTCTGTTATTACTCTATAAATAGCCCGGGACGGCAAAGGACAGTGATAGAGACCACAACGCTAAGCGTTGTGAGTGACCATAGCTCTTAACGCTACGCGTTCAGTTATGACAGAACAGAACAAGGGGTACTTTGTTCCCGTCACCCAAATAGATCAGTTGCTAAAAGACTATACCTGGTATCAAGACATACCACTGAACTTTCACCACTATAGTTCTTTAAATGAACGAACTGTAAGTCACTAGCGACCTCGCTTTAGCTAACAACCACATTACTAGACGTGCCGCCATATATCTCCCAAGTAGATCAATCATAACCTGCTATTTAAAGGCTCTATTCCGCTCCTAGATTTTCTTCTTCATTTTAATTATTCCTGCTAGTTTCAGATTGGTCTACTTCTTCCTGAGTGTGTACATGTTATATACACCCTCTATATTACCAATTTAAATCCCTGTACCAATTTTATTGTTTATTCATAAGTCCTTTTTCGTTCCCTTGACTACTGACTGCTGTTGTGATCTGGCGTGCTGGCTAAAATTTGAAAAAGCTACGGCAGCTCCAGGTGCCACACTACGATACCATTCGTGCGATTTCTCAAATATCTCAGTTGCACCATCGTCCCTCCCCCATAATTGTGTTGTGTCAAGCCGTAACTGTACGCTCTGCCTGTTGACCCCATACCCTCTCTGACCTCGTGCACCTCACTGACACCCAGACGTCCATTCCCAATCGCTTCGCGGAGGTCCTGATTTCCAACTCACTTAGCATGGAACTCTTTCCCTGATTGTCTCAAAGAGCTGCGACTTCCCGAAGATTTAAAGACTGGACGATTAGTTACCTTATTATTTATGCTACTTCCTTTCCCGTGTCACCATAGTAAGTACATTTACGCTGCTGCGTTTAGCCTTTCTCCTTTTGAAGATAACTAGAAGAAATTGAATTAAATAATTAGCCGAAATGCTCGAACAATTTAACTGAATGGTTTAGTTAAATTCGTGGGAAAACAGTGAACATTTCTGCGAGTTCCATTATCGAGGAGATTCCTTGGGCTAAGCAGGGTGTGGTAAAATTGACAATATATATATATATATATATATATATATATATTATATATGCATATTTAGTCGCTTAGTGGTAACTGGCCGCTTCGCCGCGATACCAAAGTTTATATTGCAGAATGCACGCAGAAAAAATGAGTAGCGTAGTGGGTGATTGAGGTTGAGACTAATTGATTTCTACTTATTAGTCTCACATTATTATTTATGTGTACTTTTACGTTGCTACGATTGCTACTACTAAAGCAGGGGCAACCGTAGGCTGTTGAAGCTAAAATGCACATATTCATTTCCAAAAAAGAGAAGCATTTTCATTTATAGTGATTACTTGAGAGAAAAGGAGACCATCAGTTAGTTGGTTCACCAGTCTAAAATTGCTCTTAAAGTGCTCAAAGGGAGTTCCGTCTTCTTTATTGAACGCCACTTGGTCAGGCAGGCAATCTTTTCTCACGGAACATCGGAAGAACTGCTGCGGTTCAAGACACTTGGTATTGGTTCATTGTGAAAGGAAGTCTGTCTTTGTAAGACCTCGATAAGCTTCGCTTGAGATACCGTTTTAGATGAATCAGGGTCAATCATCAAGGTGATTGAGAATAAGGTACTTGTTACCAGTTACGGACAATCTATGAACATTTACGGGATTAGGACTACTTGGAACAAAACACCACCATTGTAGAAATCGTGTTTTAAAGAAATATCGTAAATTGCCGGTACATCTCAAAGTAACTAGCAATCACTTGGAAAAAAAAAAAAAAAAAGCAATCACTTGGAAATAATACCCATTGTGGCTTTCCAAAATGAATGTCCTAAATCGAAAGCAAGATTGAGATAAAGGACAACAAAATCTCCTGTCAAAAGACCTGTCGCGTAACATTGAAAAGATGTGTACTTGAGTGAGTTGTTGACTAGTGTTGCTGTAGCATTTATCTATAATTAGAACATTTTATTTTATTTCAAATGAATACTTCATTTATTTGGTTACACATACAGGAAACAAACATACATGACAAGACACACACAAGGTAACCGATATAACAGGTATACGGAAATAGAACAGAAAAAATATGGCATAGTTGCGTTGCTATCATAGTATGATTTTTGCCAATGTCACAGTTGATCTGATCCTCTTCGCATCATTAGAAACTCCATAAGAAATAGAGCTCAGAAGATTGAATCAACCGAAACAGCAGAATACAGCTCACTACGGTAGTACGTGAATGTTCTGATCGAACGACTATTACGAATGTTGTCTTGCGTCAACAAACGAGTATTTTGGCCTTATTGTTAATTTCTGGGACAGTTAAGAGATTGATACAACCTCTTTTATTTCATTCTGTATTTTCCAAATTATTTAATAGGTGTGTAGTTTTGATGGGGTCTAGGTTTTGATGCTTCGTAGCCAAATGCTTTGGTCTCGAGGTTCTGAGCCACAAGGACTAGCAATAATAATTTGTGGCCCATATGGCTTACATTCATTCTTCCATAATTCGTGTGTTGTTTTCATCTGAATTGCTCGATACGGGCGTAGCTACTCCAAAGGTAAGGCGCAGATTCGAGGCCGCAGCGACCATGTTGGATGGACTCATCTCGTTCGTCCGGAATGCCCTGCCTACGATGGTCACCGAAGCTCAGTTTGTCGAAAAGGCGTTCTCCATTCGCGGGTTTTCCTCTAAATTACTTTTCAATCTGTCAAAATTTGATGCAGTAGATATTCAGCAAACTTCAGGGAAATTGCCGCTCAAGATCTCATCACGGGAGATTATTGTTAAACAGGTAGGTGCTTGGTTGCAAGGTAACCTTTGTGTAAGTCCTCAGCTAACTCGATTTTAACATATGTGATCATTACATTATATAATATGTTAATGCATAATTATAATAGCGGAACCGTGACAGATACATTCGACGAACTCGATTCAGTTAATTAAGCGACTATGTAAGAAGAGCGAGTCAGGTCGGATACTATCCTATGAGAACCTTTGAATTTTAAGATTTCCAATCATCATGAAAGAGTCGCAGTTCGTGATGCAATGCACTGAAGCCTGCACTCATCGTTATTTCAGATGGATCTAAATACTCTAGACGTGGCGGTGCTGTACTACGTGTCTGAAATTAAATCTTCGATTGCAGCGCAGGCTAAATTAGAGCGACTATGGCCGCATCTTCCTTCAAGGTTTACAGTGGTAAAGCCGTATATAATTTTCTCATCCAACGAACACGGCACATCACTCAGGTAACGTACTGAGCATCTTATGTATTAAGCTAGGATATAATTTTGAACACAGGCTATTTAACTTTCGACAGAATGTATGTGTGAAAAACGTATAAAGCAGTATAGATAATGACAGAGAGATGACTCCAGTGAACGATCCGACTTGACTGGCTGAATGGACTGGAATGAGATCTACAGCATCTAGTTTTCCGTAATTCCCAAAGGTAGCCAAGGGAAGTCAATATATTATAAGCCAATATAAGCTAATTTTTTACTTACATTCAAAAGAGCTATCGAATGAAAAAGTCGCTTTAAGTACTGAAAATTTAAATAATTGTTGAGATTCGAAACCGGCGTCAGGTAGAGAAATCTGGTATCATGGGTGGATGTTACTTATCTTATATTATGTCTAATCAACGTGAGCAGACGAAGATACAAAGATTGCCTTATCACTGCCAAATACGCTAGAATTTTGTACAGTTTGTTGATACAATTCTAAAGCTACCCCCCCGCTGTTTTGTGTTTTATACCTCTCATAGAAACTTTCTTCACATGGTGGACGAGGTTGAGCCAATTATCATCCTAGTTAAAACAACAGACGCAGAAGTCTTCGGAGCATTTTGCTCCAGTGCCTGGGGCGAGCGAAAACAGGATCGGAAATTCTTTGGCACCGGGGAAACCTTTGTCTTCACCTTCGGAACTGGAGATACACTCAAAGTCTTCAAATGGATCGGGTATGGCGCCTCTTGCGACGTAAGTATGATATTTGATCGGTTATCATCGACACGAGATGTTTCAATTTTTGGGAGGACGAAATTAATGCTGATAGATGCGATGATGACCTCGGACAACCTTCAAATATTTGTTTCTCTAGCTTTGCTGTATTTATGGACATGACGAGAAGACGATAATACAATTGAAAAATACGATGGGTCTTGAGTTTAATTATACGATTTTATCTAAAATAAAAAACATCAAACATCTGTCTCAATGGATGCAAATCGCCATCGACTGCTTCAGGTCGTACCTATCGATGAAATGGCAGGCTGTCAAGGTCAGTCGCATCGAGTCGGGATGAGAGAGGTTAGGATGAGGACACCCCAAGGATCGGTTCTCGGGCTTTAGTTGTTCACTATTTGTATGAATTTTTTTCTGCTGAAATTTTCGACAAATAGGGCGTGTACAACGATTGTATATGCGAACTACACCTCCTGGTTATTTCATCTTGATCCGACTAGAAAATGATGTCCGCTCCTCTCTCTTACATACTGAAGAGATCATTGAGACTTTTAAAAAATTTTGTGTTACTGTCAATGCTAATAAAATGGGACTAGTACTATTCCGCACGACACAGAGAGTTGTCGCGGAGATAATACTCGCTTGGACGCAGCTTAGGCTCTATAAGACTACTAAATGTCTGGAGACGATGAAAGGGCAGATTCTCTCTTGTTAGCTTGAGGAAACTGGAGTCCCACTTCACAAACGATCGCGTTTGAAATACTGTTTATTATTAACGAATCTAGTAGATATGCCCTCTCCTAGCGTTGTTGTTGTTCTTTGATGCCGGGCTTCGTACTCCGTGAAATTCAATCACTAACTTCAGTGAAGCATTTGGATCCATGTTATCAAAATGTAAACTTAAATCGCGATGTACGATAATGTGTAAATAATCATGCGAACTTAAATACTTTATGCAATAATATGCAATAACACTCATTTTGCCATTATTTTTACGAGATCCTAGGCGTTATCATCAGTGCAGTTCCATCAATAAACCTCAAATTTTGTAATGTATTGCGACACGATATATATATATATACAATACATATACGCTGTGACGAGAATATATATATACCCGCCACTGCATTGTTATTCGATATTTATTTGTCACGGGTATATATCCTAAAGCGATTCTTATCATACGTATCAGCTCAGGTCAGTTTTATATAATTCCCTGTTGTTACAGATGAATTTGTCGGCCGGTCAGCAGTTGTTCCAGTGCGCAATGGATGGTCTGGATGTTGGCTGTGGAGCTTTGCACATACTGCCAGATATGAACGCAGGCAGGACGGACAAGTCAGCCACATTCGAAAATGAACCGCTCTCTCAAGAGAAAGAATTTAGCATTTTAGCCGTCGAGGCTATAGCCTTCGAGTGATCTCTTAAGCTGAACATGACAGAATAACTGTACGTAGACGAGTTGATGATGTGTGTACTCAACACTATGCCACCAATTCACTAAAAGCGAGGCTCCTATATCGGGCTTTGAGTGGATCGCCTGCGAGGTCTAGCAATCAGCGAACGGAGCACAAAATAGTCATGAGAAAGCGTCAGGAAAAAGCAGTAGAAGACAGAGGAGAGACAAAATTGCTCGCCTACCTCATGGATTAAAATGAAGTTCAAAACTCGAAGGCAAGAAATAGGTTTAGAAGGTCGGTCTAAGAAAGTGAGGAAGATCGATGAAGAAAATGACGAAGGTTTTTCATTTGCCTCAGAAGAGCCCGAGGGAACTCGATCTCTTGATGTATGCAGTACGTCTTCAACAACACCAACAACAACAGCAACAACTGTGAGAACATCTAGTAATTACACGTGCACTTCCATAATAATTCTTCATCAATGCAAGGATCATATCATCATCGTGGATCATAATGATTTTGCTGGTGATGACAACGAAGATAATTTTGTTATATTTTGTTAACGAATTTTTCATTCTCTCACGTTCTAACAGAATAGCAGCGTTACCAAGTGCTTTACACACTGTGGTATTGTCTTCGATGCCCATTTTGTGAAGCTACCGTTAACAGTGTTTTTTTTTTGCGCCAGAGACTTCATGTCTCTGCATAGTGCGGTTTTCACGGGATGAGGTGTCAACTCCACCCTTCGAGATTCACGTTGATTCAGTATGTTGTTTCTAGCGCCATGAATGTATACGTAATGGACTATGTGTCAACATTTGTCGTGTGTTGGTCTTGCCATTTGAAATATATGTTACGAATGTTAGGGAGCAAAATATCGCGAAATGACAGGGATGAGAAGTGCGTAGCGAAGCATAAACTAGTGTCATCGAAGATAGAAGACCGAAAGATCTGAAGAGATCTGTAAAGAAGATCCAAGTCGTTTCCAGTAAGCTCAAGAGGGGCCTTGTTTGCATACTCTTGTGGAGGTCCGGTTCTCAGTGAAATCACCTTTAGGACATCGCATTGGGCATTTCCGAGTGTTTCTTCAGTCTTTGAGTCTGTGATGGTGACTTTGAGTTTCGTTCAAAGCCCTATAGCGTTATCACTATTAGTTAAACAATAGTACAATTAATATTGTTATTATTATTATTATCACGTAGCGGTATGTAGCGAGAGATGAGACCTCTGGAATGAGCTAATAACAAGTGTAATTATGTGCGGGGAATCTTTCTCCATACTGTGCACACAGATATATATATATATATATATATAAATTACCAATGTATCCTGTGCAATATTGAGCAAGGTTTGCTTGTCGAGTTCACACTTTACTCCTTACGCTCAGATGCAACCATGTTAGTTTTCATCGTACATGGCCTATGACTTTATATATATATATATATATATATATAGAAATCATAGACCTTTAAATAATACAATAACACATTATTTGCATTGTGCACAAACAGACTGACAAACAGAATAACATTTTCATTCGAAAATGTTATTTAATACAGAATCTGTGTTGACCACAAATACAGAATGTCGAGATCCGAGTATTGGTCGAATATTTAACGATATTCAAGTGAGTGATTGGATAAATGATTATCTAGTCGAACACAACATGTTCTCACATATTTTCGTCGGATAAGTTTGAAATCTCTAGGACAGACGCAATTTTTGACCTATACTCATTCTATTCGTATCACTGGCGTATACTTGATTTTGACATTCTATATCTCCTTGTGTTGCTCAGCAAAGATTTTATATTTTTGAAATGACGATGATTTGTAAATTGAGACGGTCTGGTTGTATTCATGACATCTAGGAGCAGTCAACGAGAAGCCACGATAATGCCTTCGTCTAAATTTGTAAGCCATCAATATTCTTAACAGATATCGCTTTATCGTGTTCTACAAAGTACCGAGAGAAGACACTGTTCATAGTCGGGTGGGAAGAGGGGGATGCACAAAGTAAGCATCAAGAAACCTGATAATTATTACTCTTTTATGGAGTTCATTTAGCTTTAAATTTAAAAGTCCATCGTAGTCTCAATTTTGGACTAAGTGGCGTCAACATCTTCAAATAGACAGCACAATCAGCAAATCTGGTTTGATAAGACTTCATAAGAGCATGCCTTAATTAGTTTTGCCTTAAACGTAACCACTTCAGTGTAAAACTGGTGGATCCATCAGCAAACATTATATTATTGTACTTTAATATTTTAAATGTCTATAATAATGTACAAAATGAGATGATAATGAAAATAATAATGATGATAATGATAATAGTCGTGTTGTTGTGTTGCTAGAACTCATTCATTCGTGCCCATGCTGCTGCTGCTACTATAAACCTTCCCCAGGATCAACGATTTGTTTTCTATAACGTTTTGCTGAGGATGGCATTTCTTGGCACAAAATTTACGTGTTACTTTGTACCGGGCGTGTTGGGTCTGTTTTACAATATCAACTTTCTCAATATCACTAAACGAACCACTGTGTAATGAAGAGCGATCAGCATTCAATCAGGCGTGGATAGCGGCACCTAGTAGAATGAACATAATTAATTGGTCTGTGCCATATTTAAAGTGTTTCATTTTTTCCTTCACATGGCCCTTAATGCCGATTTTTACTGTGGTGCCGCGTGCTATATAATAAAAAAACAGGTTGACTTGGCCTAGAGAGCGGCATGTGCAGCCTCGATGACTGAATCTAATAACAGCCATGAGGCAGATAAATAAACGCTACAAAATGTGCATGTATATCTATTATCTCTGATTGTCGCTCTTCTCCTAGCAACGGCGCTGACTATAATAATAATAATAATAACATATGAACGAAGAATATGAGATTTTGTGTGTGATAAATGGGAGAAATGAATGCATACTAAATGGCAAAAATAATTGAGTTTAGTTGAGGTCGAGCCTCGTACGGCACAAGCAGCTAATTAAATACAATTATAATAGAACATTCTATTTTACAATTAAATCGGTGTCACCAATGATCGAATCATCGTAGCAACCTCAGCGTGTCACAGCGTGTCAGTGAGTAACAATAATAATGTATAGGTGGTATCATGTTGACGTATCGATCGATTGACTGATGTGTTGTCTTGTCGAATACGAATTCTGGGTTTTATGTTGTGCTTAGTAGAGTGCAAACTAAAGAGAAGCATCGGCAAGTCATCAATTTACGATTGCTTCCATCTATATTAAGTACCTACGCGTTGTCGTGACAAGATATCGCCATAGTTGATTGCTGCCTAAGTGTGTAATACATGTCTGTGCGACTTAGTTATCTATTTAATAAAGAATTAGTTCTTTTCAACTGAGCAATATTTGGAGCAATTTCTATCGATTATGGAGTTATGCCTGTTCACGCAAAAAATCCAAACTTCACCTGGGCTTGAAGTTGATTTTAGCAATTCTGGTAATAATTTACAAATTTCATGTAGGTGACGAGCATGCAACTCCATACTAGTGTAGTGGCAATTAGTAAAGAAATAGCTAACAGCGGTCAGTTTATAATTTAACTGTATCAATTCACGTAAATAGCCCTATTCTTGTTACAAGTGTGTTGTAGCGATAAACATCGCACAGCGTGGCTACTTGACAACAATTCAAAGTCTGCAAATAATTGGCGATATTTGAGGGTCACAATATTCGGTAATAATTTCCACTTTATATAATTATTTAATTGGTTGCATTTCGGTCACTGCTACGAGCCATCTGTGCCCTCCGAGCTCCGCAGTACAACTGAGACCTGCCATGGAGAAGCAGCTGAGGGTCTGCTATTTAAAAAAACTCCGCAAACTTCGACCTCTATTTTTTGTTGAGGTTGAGGGCTAAATGCGGTATGCAGACCTGGCTTCACGACTAAGATGTTCGTCAGGTACTGTGGGGCTCTCTGGGGAATTGGAGTCCATTCCCGCTCGCTCGCTTGCGCACAGCGGTGCAGGGGAAATCCCCCGAGGGTTTCGAGGGGCCGCCGCGCCTTTGTCTTGTTCGTTCTTCGATCTCCTATGCTTGAATCACCTTCTACGCACACAAGGTGATTGCTTGCCAAGCATTCTTCCTTTCGAGAATGTTCATCACTATGCTGTCCACTGAGAAGGGCCGTCGCAGTCTTCTTTCAGGGGAGGTTTTATTCTCCTCCAAGCGTGCACCGCTCTCGAGTTTGTAGGGTACGTCATCGCTTTCACCAGTGTCATAGAGCACACAGATCAGGCTTGCTTCCTTGCCTATCCTATGCAGGTATGCTTCGAGACAGTCATGACCTATCACCATCTGGGTAAGGTGGTATGGTATGTGGCCATGGAATCTCGCAATCCACAGCCTGATGTCGGGTATCAAGTGCTTGGTCTACCTCCATTTGCAGCTCTCCACTTCAGCTGCCGCTCATGAAGGGTCTCCTCAGGGCTAAGCGCAGAGTTCTTGTGCACTTCGCTCTTTATCGTACTGCGAGGTCCCACCACACAGCCCGTGCAAGGACCAAAGCCGTCTCCGTGGATATTGTGCGGTGGCCTTTGCAGATCCTGAGGGGTAATTTGGTACTCACTCAGTTCGATGCACAGTACTCGACACTGCCTTCTTCCAATCAAAACGATGGTTTTCGTCTTGTTCGGAGCGAGTTCCATGAGGTGCCGGTTCATCCACTCCACAACCAGGTCCAGGGCTTCGTAGCTCTATGCTCCAGGGTCGTCTCATTCCAGTAGCAGGTGTCCTGCCGCTTCCGGTAGGATATTGTTCGGGCCCTGCGCCTTTTCTGCTTTAACCTTGCATCCGGCATTTTGGACTTCTTCCAGGGTTAATGGTGGTCCACGACCTCGGTTGCCTCTCTTTCCTCAGATGCCTGTCTCAGAAATAGCTTTTCAACTACTCTTTCACAAGGTTTTTCAGAGACTTTGGGCGGAACCCCTTCCAGCCCCTTCGTGGCAATCTTGTACCCTTCTCCCAAGGGTCATGATTGATGTTCTGGCACAGCTCTTTCCATTTGGCCTCCTTACTGTTCTTGATCAGTTTGCGCATCTTCTTGCGAGACTCCCTGATCTTAGCAAAACTGCTTCTCCGTAGCGATGGTTCTTGCGAGACCCCCTGGTTCTCGCGCCTTCTCGTATGCTGGTCGGAGTATTGCCATGCCTCCTCCCTCTGTGGAATCGTCCGGCAGCTCCTGGCATACTTTAGTAATCTTCCTCTTCAGTGTTTACTGACAGAGCTTGCTAGATAGATAGTGGCAGTTCGCCCCGGGGACGGGTAACTGGCGTGGGGTAGTCTCTCAACCTTCAAGCTCATTTGCCGGTGGTCATTAGCGCTCAGCTAATCTTTTTGAGTCCGTCTTCTGAAGCAAGGCCGAAAGCAGCACCGTAAATGTTGGCTATGAGTCAGCCCGGAAATTTTACTTTTAGTCTTCTTGAATTCACCATATCGTCACCGTGCCTGCCATTTGTGTCGAGTAGATCGTGAGGAGCAGATTCTGCTCACTCCAAAAGAGCAGACTCTCCAGGGCAGGTGTTAGAGCCTCCCCATTCCATCGCCGCTCCGTTGAAGTCACCGGTAATGACGATGTTCCCGTTATCCTGGTTTTTCACGTTGGTCTCCAAGACAAGACGAGAAATAAGTAAGGTTTCGGTTTGGGGAGAAGTAGCAACTGTAGGGGACGGGACGGCCGTCTAGCTCTGCCCCGCCCTCCACCACCCGCGCTCTCACGGCCATGTCTCTCTCTCGTCGGCACTACCAGATTTCAGCGGCCTTGGCCTCGTCTACGGTTTGCTTGCCTTGAGTTGCCTTGCTGATAGCTAGACTCCCGTCGGGTTCGTTAATGAGGCAGAAGTCAACATGTCTTTCGGCCACGGTGGCCACGGTTCAACCTCTATCTTCTATACACTATGCTAGAGCATGGTGTGTAAAGGTAAAGGTTTATTGGTGTATTAAAGGAGCTGCAATTTTGTAATACTTAAGCCTCTTATATGTCACACAGCAGTGCTCGAACCTGCGTCCTCTGGCTTCCGATAGTGTAAACCGTACAATCCAGTCGAACGGTGCGCTCTTGATTCCTATCGCTCATTTCGATCGTTCTGTATGCCCCTAATACTTCCGGCGCCCCTCGTGTCCTGTGTATCTCATTCGGGCTGTTTTAGCAGGTCCGGATATTCCCCTTTAGGAACCCCTAGAATCGCGCTAGTAAGGTGGAACTGTAGCTAGTAAATGATTGCTTCGGTTACCAACGAAGACAAGCCCATGAGCTATACAGTTACAACCGTGGTTCTATTCTTAATGTGCTTTGTGGCATTTAGTTTATCTTCTACTGTTTCCGCCAGTAGCCTTCTGATTCTACTTCTTTCGACCTTTCTCTGTGAATGCCTCCTCCGCTGTCCCGGCGCCCATCAACCATCGACTTGTTGTTCGACAAAGTGACCTCTTTCCTTTCCTTGGCAGTCTAGGAGGCTCTCTAAGACCTCCTCGACTTAATATGTTCTCTACTATTGATCTTGCGGGGTTCCTCGTGTTGTCGAGCGACGGGCATACCAGCAATGTACCACACGCAAAGCGTTTCAACGTAGAGAGGTAACTTGCCACCGACAAATCCTCCATAACCTCTAAATGTACGGCGCGGACAATCGCAACAGAGCCACCCAAACCTTGCGCTCGCACCGATCACGGCCCTCTTTCACGATAAACGGACCCAGATAGTCCAAACCAACCGTTTGGAACGCACAATAATCACTCTCGACGCGGCCCGCGGGCAGCGTGCCCTCCAGCGGCTCGGTCCGTCGGCACTTCAGACACGCGTGTATGACCGACTTCACCAGAGAACGCATCCGCAAAATCCAATAACGTCCGCGGAGCAGACTCATGACTGTGTCTACCGTGAGTGGATCATTCACCCCCCATGGGCCTCAAATACGAGCAACCGTAAGAGCAGGTAGTCTGCCAACAACATCGGATGCTTAACGTAGAACAGCTCGCGCATCGTTTACAATAGCTGATGGCGCGCCGCCGTAAGCTCTCCCGCCAGGAGCTTGTTCGATTCGGCCAGTCGTTCAAGAGGCGCCGACGTCGCTGTGATCGGCGTGAACCAAGCCTCAACCGTTTAAAGCACTCTGCGGTTCGCCTCACCCAAACGAAGACTCGCACCGCGCGCTGCAACGTCGAATAGCTAGACAGGTACTGTATTTCCGAATGCTCTGTCGTCACCGCTAGCACTCGAACATCTGGAAGCTATATGCCATTGCGAGCTGCCGGGCAAATTCCGGATAGTTGTCCTCTGGACCTTGTAAGAAAGGCGGTCCATTCAACCGTATCGGATTGGTACTGAGATCCGCCGCATCGATACCGCGCGTGAGCAAATCGGCCGGATTGATCGCGCCAGGACAATGTCGCACTGCTTCGCCGACGAACCAGCGATAATTTCGGGCGACCGGTTGCGAGCAAACAACTTCCAACCGTCCGGGTTAGCTGAGTGTATCCAGTGTAAGGCGACGTGAGCGTCCGACCAGAAATACACAGACCACTCTCGCCCTCACTGATACAACGTCTGACCTGACTGAAGAATCGCACGCCTAACAGAGCAGCGATCAACTCTTTTCGTGGCATCGTGAGTGCATCGATCGGCTTTAACAGCGCGAGTCGGACCGTGCTGGCCAATAGCGTGATCGTCGTACGCCCGTAAAAGTCTACCACTGTAGAGTAGACTACAGCAGCGTACCCTCTGGCGCGTGCGTCAACGAACACATGGAGCTCGCCAGACGAATCGCCCCTCTTACCGAGGTAGCGTGGCACCTTGTACTGTCGCATATGTACCAAGCCATCGTACCATTTTGACCACCGGGCAGCGGCGTGTCCAACCGAAACTTAGCTAAGTGTGCGTCCTGCACCATTAGCTTCAATCGCATAATGTACGCCGATAGGAAACCCGTCGGGTCACACAGCGTTGCGCACGCCCTCATGAAGGTGCGCAAGATCGGCGGTGCCTTGTGGACAAACTCGATCATACTGTCGGGATTGAAGAAACACAAGAAGTTTCTCGGGTCGGGGTCTATTCGCACCTGCAGGTAGGCCTTGCTGATATCGGCACTCCAGGCCACCAGATGATTCCGAAATCTGGGCAGCACCTCAAACGGGCAGGGCAACAGGTTGGGTGTGTTTGCTATACAGTCATTCAACGACAACTCACCGGTACTGACCGACGACGCATTGAACACTGGTCGCACCCGATACGACTCTTTGCTAGGGCTAATGACTGGAAAGTGCGACATAACATACACCGGCAGCTCTCCCACTGGCACCCGGTCGGCGAAACCACTGTTAATGAACAGCCTTATTCCCGAACACAGTCAGCTCTCAATTCGGCTTCTTCGCTAATCTTTAACGCACCGAACTGACTCAATACCTGCTCGCTATTGTCTACCAATCGCAGTCCGCACAGCCTGAGGTTCATTCGGACTTGGTAGTAACCGTCAGCGGAGCGACTGCTGAAGGATGGCAGACGGGACAGGTAGCGGCTGGCCGATTAACTCCTCGAGAACTAGTGCCCTAACCGCAAACGTACTTCCTTTGCTCGTCTGCAACTGAACCTCGATGCAATGTATCTTCCGCAGGCCTTCCGAACGCCCCCCGCCGAACACGTGGAGGTACAACCACTCATAACCGATGACCGATGCTTGAAGCAGGCTCACAAGCCTACTCGACATACGTCCGCTGACTGCCACTGTCGCAGAGGAAACGAACACAATTACCGCTACTTTTATACACTACGTCTACGTGCAGTGTGGGAAGCAAACCACTGCAGCCAGCCTCTACTGCTGCATCTTTCCTATCGCACAGAATTTTTAAGTGGTTACCCTGGCAATTTACGCAGGATATATCACGCTTACACTCTCTAGAATTATACCTTTCGTCTCATGTCAGTTATCATGGTGTAAGCATATGCTACAAAGGTTACAGGTCGCTGGCCGTCATTGAGTGATAAATGATCAGGTTCGCGCACGTTTAGCACACCGACAGCAATTTCCTTTTTAAGCATATTATGTTTGAGGGTGGACTAAGTTCGATGCAGCTTCGTCAAGTGGACATTCTGGGATGCTGCAGACCGTGTAGTCCAGATGAGTCTACCTGACTGCTAGAGTTATGCTTAAAGGCATGCTGAGTAGTATCTAACGTCGCTCGAATCCTACCTAGAGTAAGAGATGCTTCCGAAGGCACCAGGTGCCCCCTTGCCTCTGTAAGGAAGTCGATGGCTGTATACGCTGTCTCGGTTTAGGCCGATTTGGCACTTCGAATCAAATACAACACAATATAATACAATACAAACTGCGGTACAAACTGCAAAAATGGCTCTTCGTGCGTCGTTCTGAATGGTTTCTCCTTTGCGCAGCTTTCCCTGAAAGCCGCCACCCCAGATTGTGTGACCACAGGTAATAGGAAGCTCCTTCGGGATGCTTGCACGTTCGAGTTGCAAGACGTCTTGCAACCGAACGTGCCGGGCATTCAGGACCGTCTCCACAGAAGGCCTCCTAGTCTTGTCCGGAATGCTTTCTTGGAACCTTCTCGCGGGTGAGAGGGGAGAACGTTACCTGGATGGCGACTTGGATCCACCGAGAGCTAGGAGGGCACATTGGACCAATGGAAATAAGAATGGAATCAAACCCAGCCAGCCCATAAGCTAAGGGCGCCTGGACCGAACTCGTGATCCCGGACGTACTGAGCTGGTATGATAGCAACGGTGGACGGTTAAGCTACTGGATGACACAGGTGTTAGCCGGTCACGGCCAGTTCCAAGCGTGCCTACACAAGATAGGGCCCGCTCGGACATTTGTGTTCGGTGTACCTCCGGAGCTGTGGATAACGATATACACAAGCTGTATGGATGGACTGCTCTGCAGGAAGAAAGCTTCGATGGAGCTGCAGCCGGGATCCGTATTTTGGTGGGTATCATGCTTCGCTCTCGCTAGCTCGGGTTAATGGTATAATGAGGGGGAAGGACGTCCTAGAGAAGGCCAGACAAAGATCAGTAAACTCCTCCGGATAAGACGGTCGGGTTTCAGAGCTTGGGAGAAGGAGGGTCCAGGGGCAGGTGGATGGGGTCCTCCTATTTGAAAAAAAAACAAGTACAGCACAGCAAAATTATTGCCTATTGCTAACTTCGTGATAATAGGTTAACCTTTGCTAAAACATAAATGGACTTGGTTGATTGCGTCATTTGTGCGTAATATTCCGAACGCTCATTCCAAATAACTACAGGTCACAAATTACTGCTATCTAAGTTGCCAAATTTCAATATCGTTTATTCAAACATACGGTAGGTCGGTATTTCTAGGGAGGCCGCAGGTCGCAGGCTTCCCTTCCAGTCCGCTTCGGTGGCCTCGGCATCCTCAGTGTACGCCGCTTGGCTGACGTTTGCTACGCCGCGTCGCTTACGGCGGTTGCCGACATGGTCGCTACAGTCCTCCCCCCCGAAGCGCTCGCCCACTTCTCCGCTTCCCAGGAAGCTGCCCTTGACCAGACGGGCGTCCGCGCTCGGGTCCCTCCGGACAAACAGAGCAAGCAGCGGGCGTGGTCCGATGCCCTGCACCAGGAGCTGCGGGACTCCCTCCTGGCCTCTGCGCCACACGTTGCTGACCAAGCTCGCCTCCGGGCTGTCGACAGGCCTGGTGCGGGGGCGTGGCTCCACGCGCTGCCCTCGTCGTCCCTTGGTACTGCTCTAGACGATCGCTCCCTCCGCTTCTGTGTGGGCCTTCGCCTCGGGGCCCCTGTAGTTGCGGCCCACAGCTGCGAGCGTTGCGGGGACCCCGTCGCAACGAATGGCCATCACGGTCTCTCGTGCGAACGCAGCGCCGGTCGCCATCCGCGACACACGATGCTTAACGACACGCTCGTGAGGGCCCTCCACTCCGCCGGTATTCCTTGCACAAGGGAGCCACAGGGCCTCGACACCTCTGACGGGCGCCGCCCTGACGGCCTCACCCTTATCCCCTTTCATCGAGGCCTGCACCTGGTCTGGGACGGCACTGTGGTTGACACTCTAGCACCTTCTTATGTCAACCACTGTGCAACCATCCCCGGTTACGCAGTAGCGCGTGCGGAACGGGCAAAGCTAAGGAAGTACGTAGATCGTACTTAGATCCGTAGATCTAACTTATGCATAGAATTTTCTGTGTTAGACCACCACATACAGCTCATATGAGTCAGTCAGAGTATATGTGTGCTAGATTTGAAGATGATCTTCTCACACAGGGTGACCTATAAGTTCTATGCCTATGCTTGCTGAAGTTGTAGGTACCGACTCGCCCTACAGACGATAGGCTGTTACTGCAGGCTGCATATGGTGCTTGGTGTCGTCGCAATGACGTGCTCCTTTCTTTACCAAACTGCGCTATTTTATGTTCTAGTGTTAATACAATGATGAATTCTCTATTAATGGTGATGTATAATAATTAAGAGCACCAGCTACATGAGAGACTTTGGCGTAATAGTCACACATTACCTGAACAGCGTTCAGCCTCGCTGATTTGTAAGACGGTTTTCGTTTGCTCTATAAAAAAAGTAAGTCATACCTAACTACCTTTATAGTTCATTGTTTTGCCTAAAGAAAGATATCGAAGCGCTTGACAGAGTCCAGATCAGGTTCATTCGTAGAGTAAATTAATAATGTTGATAATAATAACACTTCTTCATATGAAAAGAAAGCTAAGGGGAAGGTATTCGAATTGAATTAGCGCCATCTTGATTTGTGTATTCCTGGAGAGTTTACGACTTTTCAAAACGGTAATTCGAGCAAGCGTACTCTTACCCTGAAGCATCGTCGATCTCATCGACGATGGTTCACTTTAAGAGACAGAAGTTCGCACCGCACCTCTATCGAAGTCGCCGATGTGTTGCTTGCCTTTGGCCCCTTATTCGACACCTCTTCTCTTGCAGGCCAATACCTACCTAGACACACATACGTACACACCAAGTGACGAAGTCCCTCCACCTTCGTTCGTGTGGGCATCACGTCCCCTGCCCGCCCCTCAATCAACACCAATGGCGGGATGCAACTGGGCTTGAAATGAGTGGTATTTATAGATAGTGACACAGAAGAGAGGAGAAGCGCGATGTTCCCGTTCTCCTTGCTTCCCTCTGCACCCCAGTTTCTAGTTCCTACCTTCATAGCCCTTTACCAACAGGGGTAACAACTCGCCCCAGCATCCGACCTGACCCTGCCTTCGTGTTGCCAGCGATGACCCGGAGCCTGGGCGCGCTCAACTACTCGCTCACTTAGAGACAACTCGTTCATAGGACGTGCAGGTGACAGAGTTGCTTCGGCTGTGAAGTTCTTTCCATTTGTGAAGAACGATGATAACACATGTTTCTTTTTGAGAACCAAAGTATCAACTAAACGCACAGTTTCAACGAACGAATAATAGGGAGAAACGCCCTCGAGGTAGTGATTGTGCACGAAATTTGTTTTGGCCATGAAGATAGGAGACAGAGCCAAAATCGTTCCGCGACCTACGGATAAATCGATGAGACGAGAAAGCAAGCAACAAGTCTGACTTGAAAGTGTTCAGTGCACTACTTTGCGACAAACATAAAGCTTCAGGAAAAACCTTGCAGGAGACAAGAGTTTGTTGAGTGACCTCTGCCTTTAGCAACTGTATCGGTGACACCTTCTTTAAGACGGCGACGGTGTGGTCAAGAAGTCGTCTCGGTGATGTATCCTGGTCGCTAGTGAGCTAAGTTTGACGCAGTGGGTAATTATATCAAAGGCCAACGAAGGGAAGATGAGAAAGCGAAGAAGAAGGATATACATATGGCTGAAGCTCTCCTTGAAGATGTCGAAGATGCTGAAGACGATAGCGACTACGATGGAATGGATGGACAGGATTCGGACGGCGGCTCCCATGATGACGGCAGTGGCATGGTAAGTTTTGGGTGTAACAAGTGAACGTTTATTTATCCGCTTCAATTTACTTCATTTTTTTTTTTGCAAGTGAGTGCTCGATAAAGCCCCATGTTAATCCCTATCTGAACTCATTATGCGGCATATATATAATATATATATATATAGGTGGCAGTGTGACTGGCATTCATGTATGTGTGTGTGAGAACTTCGGTTTGGAACGAAGTTCGTTTTGGGACGTCGGCGGATCTAAATATTTTGTAGGAATGGATGCAATGCGAATTTTTAGATCGTTTATGTATATACCACCACCCCGGAAAAAGTTCATCACCTCTGTCCTTCTAAAGGTTACTACAAATTCCGACTCGGTGCAGGCTGGCTTGAAGATTGCTGCAGCTCACAGCCCATGTCGAATGCTACATACCAAAAATCAGCGGATACTGCATGGGTATCGCTCTAGGCCTACCAAGAGTACTGCGAATAGTTTCTGGAACTACTAAACTAGTTGTAAAACTGGTTTGACCGAAATCCGTGCCGTTCCTCTAGAGTGGGAACATGGATAACCCTAGGTGCATGTGACAAGCGCTTCGTGAGTAGCTGAGTCAAGAGCTTGTAACAGCAACTCTTCGTTGTGATTCCCCACCAACCCAAAGGGTCGGTCGTGTCGCCCTTAGAAAAGGTGTCTGTCTTTCAGCGCGGTGGCTTGGACGGCTATGCCTCTGGCTGTATAAAGCCAGAGGCCGCAGGTTGCGAGTCCCGTTGTGTGATGCCATATAAGAGAACTTAAGCATTGTAAAATTGCAGTTCCTTTAATAAACCAATAACGCTTCAGCTGGAGCCCTACAGCTCCTCAACCAACCATCCAGAGTCGCCTAAAGAGAAATGAAGAAAAGCATTTGTTGCAACGTCTGTTAAATCAGCTTGAATTGAGTGTGGACCAAGAGCTTTATTTCGATAGTTTTTTTGAATTTTAGAAATGTCAAATGAATGTATTTGTGTACCCAGAGTAAGCATTAACTGCATTGCATAGTAGCCGGTTTTCTGCGGGCTTCCTCCCAAAAGCACTGTATCAGACCACAGCATCATTGTCCGTTTGGCCTCCATCGGAGCGCTCGTTTCAACAATATCGGGAAGGACCAGAATACAGGCCAATGAGATACCAACATCCTTGGGGCTAAGTAACCATATATCACAATTCTGCGGGTATTGTAAACCGTGACGTTCTACCACGTCACGCCTTTGATCGCACCATAAAGGCAGCTAGATTTTTTAAGAGTTAGCGTGCAGCTTCTACGCTAGGGATTGAAAAAGCAGCAGCAGCAAGTCGGGAAACGCCGGGGGAAAGCCGAGAGGTTTAGAGAGTGGTAGCTGGAAGCACTTGCGGATATCTTCAGAATTCACCAGGAGCTCCATCCCGATTCAGAATATGCCTCGTACGAACTCGTTCACTGCAGTTGGAGTCGTTCACTATAGACAGAATAAATAATACCAGAAAATACAAGGTATTAATAACGCTAGAGGATCATACAGCGTTACTATATAAAGCGCCTAAAAGAATGCTAAGGCGAAGTCCAATTCGATACCCAAGATCTCAATATAACGAAGCCCTGCCACTATACTCGTGAGGCTTAGACTTCCAATATCAGGGACACAACATTTTAGCTACTTAAAGAAGATAGACCTTCATCCACTCAACAGTACCGTACCAAGGAAGATAATCTACGACTTGGATTTCGACCCTTACCAGGCGATATAATCTTAGTGAAAGATTACAGAAATCAAAAGAAACCAACTTGGACCAATGGAATAGTCTTGAAAAGACTTGGCAAAGTTATGTACCTGATAAAGGTCGAAAATATAATATGGAGGAGACATATAAACCAACTTCGCCAGCGACTCCAAAAACGATCAGGCATCTCACCGCTACTCTATTACGGAACAGTAGCTAGGACACCTGAGTATACACCAGAAAGACGTCCTATTCCGCATTCTACAACACGTCATCATAACTCCTCTGTCAACAAGACGTTCAACTTGAATCCGGAAAGAACCCGATCGATTACAAGTTTCCCATCAAATCAAACAAGACTTACGTCTAATATTTCGTTAACTACGAAAAGGAGGAATGTTATGACCTTCAATAAATAAGAGGATATCTATAGACTAGATAGTAAGTATCTAGTAATAATACCAGAAAATACAAGGTATTAATAACGCTAAAAGATCATACAGCGACAGCGTTACTCTATAAAGCGTCTAAAATAATGCTAAGGCGAAGTCCAATTGGATACCGAAGATCAAGATCTCGCAAGATCTCATGGCATGCTAATGCATGGCAACACCATGGCCGCCCCCCCCCCTCATAGAACTGTTGACGATGTTCAACAGCACCAGCGGTACCGGGAAGGGTGGTGCTGTTGAACATCGTCTTGAAAATCGACTTCCAATATCAAGGACACAACAAGAACAGCCTCCACTAAGAGGTCAATACAGGACTAAACTCCTCCGTGAGAAGGATAGGCTAGAACGGGCGCGGATAGCTGAGCTGGTCCGAAGGAAAAGTGCCCGGAACCCACCCGCTGCGGCTGGGCGGGAGGGTTCGCCCTAGAGGAGGAACTGAGGGATAGGACATGGTTGGAATCAACTGCCGGTCCCTGCAAAGCACTGACTGAAGTAATACTTTTGACAGTCCCAGTCAGTGCCCCAAGTCAAAATCGGTTCTAGTTTTAGTCTGACACAACAAGGCAAATACCTTAGTGCGAGGCCTAGGTCCATGCAGAATTTACCTTTAACCTCTTAAAAAAGGAGCAAGAAGCAAAGGAGGTCCCACCCGATCAGCTGTCTCTCCCAGGACGACCGAATACAAAAAAAGATATCGCGTCCTCCGTAAATGCGAAGACAGGAACAACAATATGTGCCAAAGTCTCCTCTCTGCCCCAGAGACAGTATACGTGCATAGACACTAATTTTTCAATAAATGTGCTGGTGCAGTCTCATCGATAAACCTGATAGGCCTCTAAGATTTAAAAAAGATGAGACTCAGGATCAGTCGTGGGTTCAAAAAAACTCAAAAAAATGAGTTTTTTTGAACCCACGACTGATCCTGAGTCTCATCTTTTTTAAATTGATTCCCCCCGGGTCTTCAGCCACTTGGCAGTGCTGCAGGGTTCGTCTAGGAGGGTATTCACAGAATATATGAGTCCACTCAGAGCGGCTTCTGCCAGGAGTATACACAACACAAGTGGGGGATAGAGCAATGAAGGGGGATGTGGAAGTTACTGCCGGAGGGTCGCCAAACCTCATCGGACTTCTAAAACTACAGAGACAAGCCAAGTGGCGGGCTGTTTTAGTGTACAACTTCCACAGAAGCAGTGGAAACAGCCTCATATCAGTCAGGAATATAGGCCGAAGCTTAATCTTAACAAAAAGTGGCTAGATGTGCCCTTTGGCGTAGATGGCCTTCAGCATCCTACTAACAGCTATTAGTTTCAAGTAGGGACAGACCTTAAGCTGAGCGCCTATGTTACCCTCACGAGTATAATCGTCACAAAGGATATGTGTTTGCCACAGTCATCCACACCCAAAATTGGAAGGAAAGTATAGGAATACATATCGCCCCGATACAACATGGTCAACGAAGAAGCTCAACTGGCGTGCATTAAAGTTCACAATCGAGCTACAGGCAATTTAATCCTCTTGCACTGACTTTGGTACCCTGGAAGGGCGGGAAACGTCTGGTGCGGAACGTCCCCGTAATGTACTACATTTCTGACTCATATGCATCCGAAAACGCCAAGTGTTTTTGCAAGCGCTGAAGCCTTTCAGCACCACTAACCCAGCAAAGGCTTTGCCTACTTTGATAGCTTTTGTTGCTGAAACTAACGTTCCGTTCTTAGAAAAATTGCCATCTAACCCCTATCCCATTCAGCCTGATGTCTATTGATCAGATATCCCCTCGAACTCCGAACATTGTCTCTAGAACTTGCACAATAAAACGCCGAATTCGTTTCGAGTTACATCAAGTATCCATTTTAATGTAATTTATATTATAACACTGGCATAATTCACTTAGTTAAAACAACCAAAATGAGAAAAAACTGAAATAGGGTATTTGAGGTTTATATTTGAAAAAGTTCATCTGAAACCCAGTTACTGACACGTATGAGACAAAAATACTTTCACAAATAGGTTAAATTATTTGTCAGTATAGTTATTATTGTAATTATATTATTATTATTATGTAATTCATTTGCAATCACATGATTATATAATATTCCATCTTCGTTCCTTTATGGTTTTCGCGGTGGACGTAGTAATTACAACCAATTATGTTGGTTACAATGATAATACAATACCCGTTATTTGATATTATTCAAATAGGGATTAGCACCTAATGTACCATTTACTCCCGTACGCTACGTGCTAATCAAGGAGACGCGGTGGAAAATGACTTATAGTTATTGGTAGTCATGGTACATCCAACTGGATATTCTGTAGTAAACAGTGTATTTTGTTGTCTGTAGTTTTACATTCATATTCTTCATACGTGGGCCGAGTCTGATTATTTATATTCCATCTCTGGGGAGATATGAGTGAAAAAGATAAGGTTAATGGTTGTATTTGACATGTATGCAAGTTAATGGTGTAAGGTGGTAAAACTTACGTTAATTTATAGGCTTCATACGATCGACCAATATTGTAATATTGACCAATACCAGTACAATGTTTTCTTCCCAAATTCGAAAATACATTTTCTTTACAAGTGCTTGTGTTGATGTCGCGTACATTGACATCCGTTAAAATTATGGGTCATGGATTCCTTAAGTGCACCATACGCGTGGACAGGAACAGTAGCTGTCCCCCAGATAAGCACTGACGTCTTACCGACCTCTCTGCCTGCTTAGCGTCGTGGCGAAGGCGTTCGAGGCAGTGATAGCGAGACGGCTAGTGACCGAACTGGAGGAGGGCAACCTCCTCTCGGACGCCCAACATGGTTTCAGGAAGAGACGATCGACGCAGACCGCTCTGGAAAGCGTAATGAGACTGGCGCAAGAGGAGAGAGAAAGAACGCCGAGGACAAGGAAATTTTGTCTTGCGGTGCTCTTAGACGTGAAGAACGCCTTCAACTCCATCCCCTGGAGCACGGTGTGCGAAGCGCTGGAGAGAAAGGGAGTGTCGCGATACCTCCAGGAGGTGATCAACAGCTACCTCAGCGAACGGAGGATCAACTGGGACGGAGCAGAGCACGAAATGACGGCGGGCGTACCACAGGGATCGGTCTTAGGGCCGATACTGTGGAACGTGGCCTACGACGACGTGCTGAGGCTAGACTACCCAGAAGAGGTCACACCGGTGGCGTATGCAGACGACCTGGTGCTCATTATCAAGGACAAAAAGGAAAGCGACATTAAAAGGAAGGCGAACGAGGCCATCGCCCAGGTGGAAGCTTGGATGACCGCCCACGGGCTTCGCCTCGCACCGGAAAAGACAGAGGCCATCTTCCTAATAGGGAGGAAACGGCTGAATGTCCCCATGGCCCTGATGCACGGGACCCAAGTGGTCACCCCGAAGAAGGAGGTAAAGTATCTGGGGGTCATGCTGGACCAAGGCATGACCTTTAGTGCTCACATACGATATGCCACCAAGAAGGCGGAGCAGGCGGCAACAAACCTCTGCCGGCTCATGCCGAGAACACGGGGTGCCAGCGAGGGGAAAAGGCGTCTGTTGGCAACCGTTGCAGAATCGGTGGTGCTCTACGCATCGCCGGTTTGGCGACAGGCGCTGAAGAAGAAGTGTAACGTGAAAGCGCTAAGAAAAACGCAGCGTGTCCTGGCACTGCGCGTGTGCCGTGCATACAGGACCACGGCCACCCTCACGGCCCTGGTCCTGAGCCGGATGGTCCCCTGGGACCTGAAGGTAGAAGAAAGGGCCAAGTTGGGCAGAGACCTCAATACCGGCCCAGTCGCTGTAAGAGAGGAAAGCATCAGAGAGATGCAAGCAGAGTGGGAGCAGGGAGGGACGTCGAGGTGGACCAAGTCCATCATCCGCGACCTAAACGGGTGGTTCCACCGAGAACATGGTGAAACCACTTACAGACTTACCCAGTTGCTCGGCGGGCACGGGTGTTTTGCGAAATACCTTCATAAATTTAAGAAGGTAGAATCGCCGTTTTGTGTCCACTGCGACAGCGGGGCAGAGGACGACGCAGAACATACACTGCTGAAGTGTGAAGCGTTCCAAGAGGAAAGACTCAAGATGGAGCGGAAGATAGAAGACAAAGTAACCACCCAGAACTTAGTACAGCACATGCTGCAGAGTGCAGAAAAGTGGGAAGCAGTGCAAGAGTTTGCAGAGGAGGCCATCTCGCGCAAGGAGCGTGCGGAGATGGCCCGGCAAGGGCGTTCGTAGAAAGAAAAGAAGAACACAGCCAAAAATTACGAAGTAATCATGTACATGTTCCGTAATTTTGTCTTAATAAACTTGCCACCCACAAGGTCGTGGGTGGTCCAAAAAAAAAAAAAAAAAAAAAAAAAAGATAAGCACTGACGTGCCCCGAGTCAAAATCGGTTCTGGGTTTAGTCAGTAGGAGTCTGACACTACCAGGCAAATACCTCAGTGTGAGGCCTGGTGTCCATGCAGGATGTACCTTTAACCTCTTAAAAAAAAAGATAAGCACTGACGGTTGGCATAAGAATAGCGCCGAAAACTTGGAACCCAAGGGTCTGTGGGTCGAATCCCGCAGGACACATCACATGATTTTAAGTAATTAGGAAAATAATTCCGAAACATGGCCCACGATAAAACGATATGGCACAACTTTGAAAACTTGTACCGTCTGTGTCCTGGCATCCAGCTAAATAGGGATGAACTTTTGGATATATTTAGGGTGACATCATTTATTTGCAAAGATAAGGATGTCGTATTTATTACTGTTTTAGCAACTTGGCCATCTTTCCGAGATCCATTAGACTATCTTACTTCTTTGTAGAACATGGAATTCTTATGGTCTCACAGCAGTGCACGCTGATGAGTTGGTTGGTTGGTTGATGATTGGTTCCCTGATGCACAAATGTCTGTCCTACAAAGGTCCAAACTCAGCATGTCACCACCTTCAGAAACTCTCTCTCTCTCTCTCCATAAGGTCTCAATTGGTCTCGATTGTGATCAAAGAACGTTGCTAGCTCAATTAACTGAAGTTCAATACAGTCGCATATGGAACTAATTGATACCCTTCATCCGTGGCATCTCGGATGTCGGGTATCCGGTGAAATACATCTCAGAACACCCTCTTCTATATATTCTTAAGAGAATATCTAGAACAAGGAGGCCCTAGTTGCCCAGATCTTAAGCGGGTGCCCAAAATGTAAATTCACTGCCCCCTTATATGCTGCGTGACATATAAGAGAGCTTAAGCATTGTATAATTGCAGATCCTTTAATAAACGAAGAAAGCGTTACCTTTACCTTAGATATCTAAGGAAAATCTTTGCATTCAAAATTCGGTTGCACGTGGCTTTTCTGTAGCGGATGCCAACCTTTCTACTAATATGTGAAGAAAGTTTAATAATTGTATTCCCGGTCCCCCAAATGTCTCGAAGGCTACAGGTCTAAAGTAGTACTCATTCACCGAAGATGCGTATTTACATTCTAATCTTGTTACCAATTTAGTTCCCATATGAAACTGTATTTTATGCGTTATAAATATCCATATTTGTCAGATCGAATTTGTAAAGAATCGTTAGTTAATATTATTTGCTGCCTCTGGGCTTGTACGTTTCAATAAATTCTATTTGAATTTGGAATTAATTAAATTCACTTCTTAATTGTTTTGACGATCGATCCTGTAAACAAGATAAGTATTATCTGCAAATTGAGTCAGACTGCGCAAAAGCTATGAAATATATTGTTATAAAGGTTAAATCAAATTTGACTTTAGACAACGGTGGCTTCTGTATACCTACTGTTTCCATGCAAAACATGTTTCCAACCAAAAAAGGCGCGTAATGACTAGATGGTACATATCCCATTCATGATCTCCCTCTGCCATAATCAGAGGCCCTTTAATAGTCACCCCCCCCCCTTTGTCTATTGCTCTCAGCAGCAAAGAATGATCGATCGGAGAGCTTCGTACAGAGTACGCGTGAATCTGGCTGTGTACAATGTATGGCTATGCCTATACGAATAGCCTACCTTAATGGCCAACAAGCCATAGGAATCCCGGGGGAGCACCGCGTTCGTCGTAGTGGCTCGTTTGGTTGGCTGGATGAGGAGCGAGAGCGGGTCGTAGCTGTCTGTTTCTCCAATGTTGTGCGTGGGAGGGTGCGCCCTCCTCCGGAGCTCTTAGTCTCTCTCCCTCTCCATCCTCCCGCCGGTCTGGCCGGACTTCCATCCGTTCCCTTGTTAGGGCCCACGAGCCTACGACCACCAAGGGCAAGCACTAGCTCCGCTTCTGAGTTTGCGCGGATCCTGGCGAAACTGAGAGCGCCGTGGTGGTTCCCTCACACAGCGCTCCATACCGGAATCACACACGCTCCAGATCTCCTCCCCCTCTCTGTCTCTCGCTTTCTATCTCTCTCGTTCTTTTTCTCTCTCTCTCTCTCTCTTTCGCATTGCTAACGTATGAACTAGCCAGGGTCGTCTGCAGATTCCTTTCGTACGACTACAGCACAGCGGACAGCAACGTTCGAAGGAAGGCCCTTGCTAGCTAGCAGCCGTGGAGTGCAGTGAGACTGGGCTGCTGGTGATGCCGCTGCAGCTGCAGACTCTCTCTGACTGATCGTCGTGGCTACAAGGTGGTAACGAGATATGAAAGGCGGACGGCGGGCTTTCCGTTTCGAGCTTTTGTATTTTTTTAGATTCTGCCTATTCCTTTCGCCCACTTTGTCTCCGTAGCTGGGATGGAAACCTTTCGGAGACATCGCGTGGCCAATGCGTAACGTTCATACAGACGATTCAGCTGGTGTCTGCTGGAGCTTGCAGTACGTAAAATTGGTGCCAGTTAGGACTACCGCCCATCGCCCTATGTGAACTTTAGCTGTGTGTGTGTGCTACTCCACGTGCCGCCGTCTTCAACCGCGTCAACGTTTTACGCAGACTCAACCGTTGAACTCAGTCCGATTACCACTGTGCCATGAACTGGTCGTGAGGCTATTTGCCGGTTTCGGATCCGTAGTCTTATGGCGAAATAATGATAAGACCTTCTTCGTCATTCGTAGACTATAGGAGCCCTTAGAATATTAACGCGCAGGAGTCTACAAGTTTGTAAACGAGAATGACAAAATAGCAGTGTTCTCCCTATTATGCTACAAAAAAAATCAGGATCCCCGTTTCCATGCAACTTCGCTGATATACGAACGGAGTCAGCGTACCACTGAGGTTCATATCAGGAAGGACGCCAGAGAGAAGTATTGTTTCTACTCGGGTTGGAACCCGTACCCGCGGACTGCCAGAAGCCCAGTTGCCCATCTTAGCTACATTCCCAATCGCTGAAGCGATCCTCACGCCGAAAGGGTGTAAGCTCAGCCAGGTGGCGGCAGGAGGGAGCTCTCGAGCAAAGCCGGGCTCGGCCCCCGGAGGAGCTCGTTGTATCTGCGTAGCGGGGGCTAGCCTGTTACCACCTCCCCGCCTGTTCTCCTGTGTTCTCTCATACGTTAAATTTAGCTACAATGGGTATGAGTGAGTCGAAGCCGGGTGTGGTGTGCCAAGCCTCAAGACCCGCTTGCATGTTGTAGCTTACACCAAAGCGAGGTCCTGTCGATGTGCTCTACCTGCTCACTTGGAGTGCTCGAGTCTCTGCGACAGCAACGGGCGAGACTTACGCCCTATCCACCTGTCTGGCCAAAGCAGTTGGACGACACCGTAAAACGATCGCCACTTACACGAGAGGCCAACGTGTATCAAGCTGTCGCGCGAGTGTCTTCTAAAAGCAACCACGGCCGGCACCATTTCGCGCCGGAGAATTCAGGTAGGGTGCCACTAAACCAGCTTCACAACGTTTTCCCCTCCACTCCCACTTTCACTACTAGCGTCAGTCTGTGTGACTAACTATATGTCATTCTCAGTTGATGTCTACCAACAAGTGCGCGGGGCTGATCGATAGAAATAACAGAAAGTCAAAGCACTCGTTAGCTTGATAAGAAACCATCGTTCTACCACCGACTTTGTCCACCCGTGGAAGCCATGTGACTGCAAGGATCAAGTCGAGAGAGACGTGGACGTAGGTTTCTACGGTGCTTATAATACATATGACATCTTTCGACTCCACCCTCTTGCCTCTGGACGGAAGACGCTTTCCTGAAAGCCGTTGGACACGCCGCAAGCCAGACACGCTTTGGAAACACCTACCGAGTAGTTCTGCATCAAGACTGAAAGACGCACCGCAGCATTCAGAACAGCTCATCATCAAAATGGGACTCTTTACCGGTAACCTTCAGCTAGACACGCTGGTGCGTACTTTCAGCTAGAAAAAACGAGGAATTCAACCATAGTCCAAGAAGGCAAAATCGCTCTCAGAACACAGTTAGGGGATCCTGAGTAATTGCAAGCGCAAGGGAGTCTGAAGTCGGCTTTGATAGGACACGACGAACAGGTGTCGTTCCCGATGAGTCGCAAGAAAGACGACAAAAATAAGGAAAAGGATAAGCCGCACGATAAACACGAGCGGCACGAGAGGCAAGGCCATTCGGAGAAGGCGGGCCACGCTGGACACTCGGGAATCCGCGCGTTCATGGAGTCTTCCATCGTTCCACACAAGGCCTCCAGAAGAGCTTCTTTGCCCTATCGAAACGTCATGGATCTTGCCAAGGCACTCTGCAAGACCTGTCGTCAACGAAGAGCCAGTTACGCCGCCGGAGTCATCATGGCCCTGCCAGGAATCATTCAGGTAACCACAGAGATGTGAATCTGGAAATTAAACAAAACAATTTCTCTTGAACATGGGTCGTCTTGTGTATCTGTCTCCAAAGCCCTACTACAATACATGGAATACAGAATTAGTTAGAGGAAACAGTTCGCTAATGGCACGCCAATTGCAGGGAGATCTTCTCAAATCCCTGTCCACCTGTTTACTACTGCTGCAAGGATGCCCTCGAGCGTGCGAGGTCCTAACCCGATGTCATGACGGGGTGGCATCAGGGAAGGTATTTTTGTCCATCGAGTGATCTGGGGGCTATGGCTTCCTTGGCCGGGAGGGCTTGAGTGCATTTGGCAGGGACAGCCACCAGAGAACCTGTTGGCTGCGAACGGAAGTCTTGAATAAGGAAATATTACGTCGGCATACAACAGTTACAAGCCACAGCAACACTTTGTTTCTTACATCTTCGCTTGCTTAAATTTTGAGTGACCTCAAAGAGTACAGATTTCTGCACCATCTTGTGGCGGAACCTTTAACAAGTATACTACAGCAGAACGGGTCTTTGGTTTAAACTGTTGAAGCTATATATACCCTTGAAGTCAGTCCTGTCGGGGTCGCCATACGCCTGAAAATACCTCATAAACACTGTAGAACCTCCAGAAAACGATAGGGTGTATAATGGTGTAGAATATCTGGAACATCCAATTGTGAACTTTACTAAGTTCTGAGAATTCTACACAACTTACATTATAATGATAAAGATCCAGCCAATTCCGAACTTCTCGATATCTCCCATGGACTTTAATGCTAACTTGGGAAATTCCAAATATAGCGTAAATTTTTGTGAATTCGATCCGTTTTTGAGTTGTATAGGGCCCAGAACACCAAGTAATTCTCACACTTAGATGTTTGAGGAATTCTTTACTGTCATGCAGATAATCGTCAAAAATTGTTTCTGAAGATTCGCTAAAGTGAATAGTGAAACATTTGAAGATCGAATTAGGGTCTTTTATAATAACATACGTTGTTCATAGTGTTCTTATATACAAAAATATAAAGTTGCCTTGCAATTGAAATGACCCTAATGATGCGAAAGCTAATTTTCGGGAAGGCTTCTTTTCAGCTTGTCATAGTTGAAACTTATCGTAATTTTTCTCCTGTCATCGTGTTTCTGGACACTTTCCTCATTTGAAATGATATCGGATTAAAAATTAATATTCAAACATGTCATTCGGAGCACATAGGAGACAAACACGAGCTTCTAGTAAAATGCGTTGAGGATTTGCAACGTTGTGGCTTCGAACGCAAAATTTTCAGGCATCCTGACACTTCGTGTTGACTTCAAAGGTGTTAAAATTTTCAACCGTGTGGACCATTTCTTTTGGATGATGGCGATGATGGTGATGATGATGACAAAGATGCCGCTACAGGATAAAATAAAGATCTGTGTAATTTGAGCTTACTCAAAATTTAGGCAACCGACCTCGGCATTTCTCGAAGACCTATATGACCTATATGATACATTTATATATATATATATATATATATATATATATATATATAGATATATCGCGGGAGTTAATCCAATTGGGATGCCCGAAATGTCATATGAACATTTCATTCAACATTTCACATTATAACAGACTTTATTCGAATAGTGGCCGTCTCACAGGAGATCGTACTTCACAGGATCATTTCTGTAGTCGATCTAACGTATCCGCTTGCCGGATTCGTACATTTCACAGCTCAAATATAGTTCTTGCTCCAGAACCTACGTTGCTCAAAAACGTAATTATGTCCCCCTATGCTAATCTTGGTTCTTTGGACAGGTTTGTTGATCCTTCTTCTCATACCTTGTGTTCGTGCAATTTGTAAGAATGCCACGCAGACGGCCACCACAAACATGTGGGATCTCGCTGAAGCTGATTCAGCCTTAGTGAATAGTGTTGTGGTCGCATTTGCCTCGGCAGGCTCTGCCAAATCGGACCCTTCACTGGCGTTCTCCGTGGACCCTTTTGTTGAGGACGGACTCTCTACACAGGAGTCTCAGAGGTAGATACAGTGTCATCTTTTGGTCCGTACGGGATGTCTTTCTTTATTGTTGTGGTCTCTTTATAAACTCTCTCGCTCTCTTTCTCTGTTAGATCCAACTACTTGGATGGATTTCGCCCGAAGGAATTTTCTTACAGTTTATATACAGATCGAATGATTAGTCTTCTTATTGGTCACTGCTCCTAAAGATGGAGTACTCCGCTGGGGACATACAGCTGTCTTGAATTTTAAATGATTGATTTCGTGATCGGTGCTAATTAATTTATATGAAAAACGACGGCGAATATCTAATAAAAGTGTAAATTAATGATAACATTTATTGAGTGGACTGCCTAGACATACTAGCTATTATCTATCATTAACCATTGCTATTGCCTTGTTGACGAATCTGGCAATAAATAGCGGCACAGAATAATGAACTAGTGACAGGTGATTAAAATACGTAATTGTGTCGTCATAAACAATCAGGTAGCGTTGTTTAGGAACGGTAAACAATTCACTAATACAATCACTAAAGAATGTATCATTCTTGAGTGTGATCTATTGGACTGATCTTGTTAAAGTAGACGCCGGAATGATGCTTTGAAGTATTTGAATCTAATAAGCTTCCTCGATTATACTTAACTTTGAGCGGGATTTATAATTGGGCAAAAATAACTTTATGAGAGCCATTACCGATCGGTTGTCACAGTCGTATCGGAACCTGTGAGGAGCCAGTTGTACGGGCACAGTATCGAGCCCCGTAAAGCGCAAGGAGATCTTCTATCTCTTTGTGATCTCTCATCGCGCCATTCTGCTACGTCAGCAATCTGCGAGGGTGTCTTGTCTCTCCCTCACAGAATCTCGCAACTGCGAAAGATGCACATCAATGTGGTGATCGAAAAACTAGGCGAGTGAGTACTGATAAATAATATCGGCATCGTCTGCCACTGTCAGTAAGCTCATACTGGCACGCCATATACAGAATATTTTTTTTGGATAAAAATCCACCATTGACGTGAGAGAAAAATTCTTGGACCTAGCTAAGCTGGTTAGACTCAAGACCTCTCAAGGTCTTGGGTTTAGCTTGGAACTGAATTACCATGGATTCAAACAAGGCTTCAAGGGGGGGGGGGGACTGATGATGATTGTCAGTCTCTCATCGGTTGTCCAATCCAGTCCATCCTCTTGTTGGCCTGAGTCGCCACCTGTACTGACACGCTCAGTCCCCTGCGGGGTTGTGCTCAAGCGATTCCTGTGCACCTGAGACCACGAGAGTGCAGACGTCTTTGCGTCCTTTGTCATGTGAAAGTCACCGTCTCCACCTGTACCTTTAGAGGAGATAGATGACACCATATTGCTTATAGTATCGCCTGTCATTTTGCTGTTGAATGCAGAATCCACTGAGGGCCGACTTCTATAAAAAATTTCCTCTGAACAACTATTCCGCTCCGTTAGTTTTGGTAACGTCCAATTGCGAAGAACGCATTGGTTTGACAGTGAGAGGCATGGTGGCATTATGATATCTACCTGATACCAGACCATGTATGTATTATTACATTAGAACTATTTTAAAAGATCGACTATCCAAAAATATAATCTCTCTTTACCCCACAGGGAGTACGAAAATATGATCAAACGTTGTCAGTAACAGCTTAGGTATAGGGGGATATTTCATTCGATTGCATCTAGTTAAATATTAACAGCTTTGATACGCGACAGACCTGAGTCACCATAACAAGTCAGTGTGTCATTTTATCCATACATCGTGTATTACTCTCTCTCTCTCTTTCTATAAACGCTTCAACTTAGGAGAGCATGTTACTTCAATGATCTTTGTGAGTCCGTCACGAATTTCCCTCAGAAGCGTAGCCAGTATTGAGGTCTAAAGATTAGATTACAACGTCACATCCTCTTTGTAAGGGACGCGAGGTGGGTGCATCGTCTTTAAGGCGGGACGAGTTGTGCTTTCTGTGATGTTAGCTCAAAGGATATTTTTGATGTCATCAGAACTTTATGACCCGCATACTTAATAATTAGTGCCTTATAGCCCAAAAGTAGCTTCATGTCCAAGGCGAGGAAGGGTGAGAACGAACCCTTTTTTTAAGATCATTTTTTTCTTATATATTTGCCCTTGTAATTAACTCAAGTAGTTAAGATAATTCTGAAATAGTGCTCATCTTTAGACCATCCCACTTTGTAGAGGTTCTCCTGTATGCATTACATCTATCCCGATCACTGTACTGAATATTATCATGGTAAATGAAAAGCAACGTGGAACTAGCCGGAGAGGCTTCATTGTGTCGATTTTTCCAATTGACCATGCCGTGGTTCATACGATTTTGAGCATCGTGGTAGTTCTTGTATTGAACCAGAGGCTAGTGTCTGTAGTTAGTTACCGTCATAGGCACCCCCTGGTAAGTGTATGAAAGGTACTGGATTTATTTATCTTTCTATCTTAAAACTATTATACATCAGTGCAAAGTAGTGGATTGTTACACCCGTTTCTCACCCTTTATACAACCACTTCGTTTCTCACCCATTATTAGATATGGTTGAATAACTTCCGGGGAGTGGAGCAGTGTCCGATGTTGTCGAAGGAAGTAATGTTTCCAACTGGCAGGCTTGTGTTACTTGAAGCGGTGACATCTATTGTTTTAACCTTCGTTTGCCGCAGAAGAGCCCCCCAGCCCTTCGCCTTTCAGCTGATATTTTTCGATGCATATTATCTTTTTTCTAATAGCTGACCTTTAGCTGATTTTCAGCCACGACAAAGTAGCTCCTTGCAGTGAACAAAAGCACATGAGTTAGCAAAATGCAGAAATAAACAATCACAGTGACCTAAAGAATTTTTCCTGCCCTAATATCCGACATTTCAGAATCTGAGACTCATACAGATCCTCATTTAAGTCACTACATACACACTCAAGCAGCGTGATACGCTTTCAAACCTGTCTAATTGTATCTAATGAAATCTCTTGTGTATACAAATACGATTTTTCGGTACTTGAGAGTGTTTCCAGTCTTTTTTCCAATGCACGGCTAGTATAACTATTTTGCCCACTACTCCAGAAGGAAGCTGTAAAACGTCTACGAATGGCGGGTCTACAGGAGGCATAGTCACACCTCAGTTCTTCAATTCGGTCAAACGGTGCGCGAGCGGCTGTTGATCAACTGCAACATGCATCTAATTTCGAGCCAAGAACTGGTAGTGGCTCTTCAGTGAGTTGCTGAGGTCTCTCTATCGTAGATTAGAGAGCAAGCCTACTGCGCCCTCCTGCCGTATTGAGTATCGAAGCCCTTTCCCATGTCTGGGCTAAGCGATGTGTCGGGCGTGTCAGCACGCGTAGCAGAGGCAGCCATTGCGTGTCAGGCTCAAACGTTGTACCTATGTGTAACAAGACGAGCGAGTAAGGTAGATAAATAGTTGTTTGCCTTGTATATAATCGCGATACGGGTGCTTTTGAATAGTTAACCTCCGCGATCACGGAATGGATTGTAAATTTTATGAAATCACAATGAACACCCTGACCCAACTCAAAGTGAAGCCAAAGATAGATCAACACAACTTTGTGAATTTTCAACGCGTGAGGATGGATAAATGAATCCTCATCATCCTAAAGTTTAGGTGGCCAGACGTATGTTGGCATAGTTAATGCACATACCGCGCAACTCATCTCGCTTGGCAGTTTCTCAGTTTCGTGAAGACGATGTCAAAAGCCACAAAATAGCTATATTGTTAATTTGACTGGTATGGCTCGTTTGGATATAAAATGCCGGTTCGACAGCAACAGGATTTAATTCATAAGAGGTTCTCAGATCTCACATCGTACTCTTGGAGGATTTCACAGCTTTTCGAGTTTCATCGAGTTGTTGCAACCACTACACAAGTGAGTGAAAGTGCATTAGTTGTGTTGTATACATCTTTCTCCTAAAAAAGGCAAAGACCGCTGATGTGAGCCCCGTGACATGGAGTATCACTCTAATTATAATATTACCCTGTGATTAAATTGGGTTGACGTAAGTGATTTGTTCACCGAAATCCCCCTGCAGTGCTAGAACTGCACTGAGATTATTTTTAAAAACGTACATCTTGTGTATTTTAAACAAATCATGCGGAAACGCTGAGCATAAATGTATGATCCCTGGATTCTTCATCCAAGGACCCAGTCGCCCAAGTCCCCACGCCCCATACATTTGGGTCTTTCTGCAATTTTGTCTAGTTGAGGAGTCACGTAGACAACTTAAATAGAGTCATGAAATATAGTTAAGTAGACGAATGGGAGCGCTTCCAAAGTGGCAAAGTCACGGCTACGAGGTCCAACGAATTGCCATTGTCTTGATCCATCTCAGTAACTACTCATATTAGTTAGCAACTAAATATATATAAAGGCAAAACGGGTAAATACCAAGAAACGTCTTCTGATGGAAGAAAGTCTGAGGGCGCTCCAGTCTCGAGTTGACTTTTTTTATATCATGTATATTTTCTTTGTTCGTTTTTACTGAAGTTCATTGAAGTGTTGCTTCGATTGTATCCTACCTTGAGAAACGTAATTCCAGTGAACATAACACAGTAGTATATTATTACTTCGACTATTCCTTTGGAATCACAGTTTTTTCCTTTGCGTCTGTTATCCAATTTCCCGGCAGCAGTCCGATAGAATATCAACCTGATGCGTTCCTCCGCACACAAGGCGAAAGACAGTATCGTAGCTGAAGGAGGAATTTGTAATATGGCGTAAGATGAAAAATGGGACTCAAAGCGCTGCTATAAACCGGCCGTTAAATCATCGGTTAGATCAAGGTAGCAACGGTAATCGCTGATCAATAATAGCAGTTGTTGGCTCCGGTTATAAAGTACCGCAGGTGGAAAGTGAAATAATCTCTAAGAAAGCATTCCGAAGCTATAAATAATTCGATGCGAGATGATGTGACAGCCCGTTTGTGATGCAAGGACGAATGGAGTTAATAATAACAGCTCTAATAATAATAATTATGATGATGAGAATAATAATAATAAGCATTTAGAGGGATACAATAGGCGCTTAAAAATATGGTCGCTTTGTACGAGCTTATGGAGTTCCATTAAAAAGTCTGACCGCTATTTTATTTCTGGACACAGTTGAAACTTCATTTAGACATTTTTTTAAATTCGCTGTGCAGATGACGGAAAAGTAGTTTGACAGTTGCTAGTAGGAGAAATATAGCTGTCAACCCGTTTTTGCCATATTTTAGTTCCAGATACACCAAATGCCATATTTTTCAACGCAATAGCAAACTGAAGACCTCAAATATCTATCTCCTTATATTGTCCGAAGCACAAACTGTAATACTGCTATTATATCTGCTGCGAAAAATTCTAAATTGGTAACATAACTTAGATAGTAGTATCCGATATAACCGCTATTGTTATAAACATTAGATGTATATATATATATATATATATATATATATATATATTTAATATTGGATCAGATCTGATGCAATAAACATTTTTAAGTTGACCCTATGTGGCACGCATTACCACTTAACCTTTGGGTATAACTATGAAGACCTGTTTAGGCCACTTTTGTTTACTTTTTTTCTGTCGCTGTTACCTGGCAAATATTCACAGCTAGCGAAAGATAAAAATTCTTCGCGCATGGCAGGATTTTTTTCCAAAGAACATGTGTCTTCCGTCTGGCGGTCCCAGACGTTCACCACCAGACGATCAAGAGAAAGCTCTAGTGCAATACCGTGCGGGATGCCGCCATGACTGGATTGTATGACCAGTCACGAGGATAAAGATGAGGAAGCGATGATAGCTAAAGAGTAAATAGGGCAGGTATTTAAGGCTGGGAATGAGTGGGTTACAACACACCACCGCCTGCAGACAACGAGACAACAAGTCGGTGCGTGTCATTTCGCGGCAGCGGTTAGATGCGGTTTACCTACCACCAGAGCGAGTTTGGCCCCTGCGGGAGCAGCTACACCGAGTTTCGACAATAGCCCAAACCGTGGTTGGAGGTCGACGAACGCCTATGCACCGAGGAGGAGTGGTCCAGTGGAGACATCATTACGCAGGGTCCAGAGGCATCTACGCGGCCGCTGTTGGTGTGGTATGACTTCAATGTGGTGGCCGCATTAAAGGCAAAGATTCGCGAATCTCGCACGCTTCTCCATCTAAACCCCTTCCTTACGGCCTTCCCGAAGCTCGCATATAGCCACTAGAATTTAGGATTTTCCCAAGAGACAGAACTATGAGAAGAGCGATCCGGCGCGCTTCCTGGTAACCCACTGGGAACCTGGAACCCCGCAGAGGACTTTGACGAGCCCATAAACGATACCGAGGCTTCGAAGGCGGAGCACAAGCAAGAGCAACCCAAAGCTCTTACAAAGCAGGGGACAAACACGATGTCAGAGTTTTGACGATAATGCTGTGGATAAAGTAAGTTTTCCGGGCTGACTCATAACCAACATTTAATGTTCACGCCCATATATATTATTATACATCACCGTGCTTGATGCTATGGATAAAATCGATGACAACATGCTTCAAGCGGAACAGGCTGAGGGTGACTTACATGCAGCTCAAGCAGCCGGAGAATCTACGGACCGGCTGGACGGAAGAGAACTCAACCGAGGAGAGACAAAACACGGGTGCCGTACGGAGTCGCAAAGGACGCCGGCGGAAGAATCGTGAGGCCGTGCAGACACGAGGGTGATGTCAAGCTGCAACTAACCGTGAGGATGCCCGTATTCGGAAGGGCGGGGGGGGCTGGGTCTATCCGTGAGGACACGACATAGACTGATGGCGGTTCTCGCAAGAGACTACAAAAGACATCGGGAACAGTATGGGACGGATCTGGTGCAATACAGTGCGCCACGCCACCATGACCGGATTGTGTGGCCAACCAAGCGAACAATGATGATGAGTGATGGTACTTAAAGAATGTCGGCGGATATAAAAGGCTAGGAGTGAATGACACGCAACATGCCAATGCCTGCCAACAACAAGACCACAAGTCTAGAGATCTCTTCGAATCTGGGATGATCGCTCCAGTTGTCACCTTGTTCTACAATGGACTTGATGAAAAAACAGGGAAAATGCAACTAAATTACCAGATAACCTATATCTTCCACCATTTTGACACAAATCAATCAATGATAGAGCGGAGTATTTGATCCAAGACAATGTTACTTGATCCATGATGCTCTGGTTGGGCGCGTGCTTCACTTAAGGTCGTATGTCGAAGGAGCAAGAGGACGTCCGGTGGTGAGCTTTTAAGGGCGCGGGTATTTTGGTTATTCTAAAGCATACCTGACTTACTCGATTACATATGGAAAGCTTTCTTTATTACCTTTATGAATCTGTGTGCGACTTTATTTGAACAAGGTCGAGAAAATCAGTGCAGTCTCATCGGCACACAAGCGGTTCGCAGCCTGATGCCTTTAGATTTGACCTTTAAGCCAGTTCACCGAATTGTACACCTCAGGGAAGGCGATTTCAAAAATATGGTCGAAACGGGTTCTTGTCTTTATCACCCAACTACACGTGATTTATTAAGCAATATTTGAGTATGTTGTTTCCTACCTTTTGAGAGCCACTATCAACTCGGCATAGTGTATATCTTTAGATACTTTGATTACTTTGTCGTTACGGTAAATGATTGTTTGCTGATGTCGTTTGCAAATAACGAAAGACGCATTCTAAATTGACTTCGGCGTGTGGCTAAGCTTGACCAGGATGTTTTGAATAATAATTTGACGTCTCTCCACATATTTGCTTCGAGTTAGGGCCATTTTACTGATGTAAAGGTGAACTTGTGACGAAGTCACAGAGACCAAATAATTCGGCACCATAATTTCAACTCTAGATCTTTGCCCTTCTACTTTTGTAGCATAGATTGTGGATAATTTGTTTCGACGAATACCATTTTACCAAATTTCGAGAGTTCGACATATCGTCAATGGAGCGCAAGCACTCTTATCGTCCGCTAGTCTGACATCAAGATGTGTTTTTGCGCACAAATGGGTTAACCGTACCAAGTCGTACTTGTCCATACGGCATAATGCTAAAGTGCTTTCTTTTATATACCCCATGCAGGCACATAACGAATACATATTCAAGTGGAACAGAATCATTTTAGTATTAGTGGTGGATCAAATTGGTTTGAGGGTCACAGTTTGCTAAGTTACGGGTAGTTAATAATAGCATATTCATACTCAATACGTGTACGTCTACAAGACTCTATCGAAATGTATGTTTATATAAACATGTCTACTATGAGTATATCTGTTTATATTCCTGTATTTGATGTTTGTCTGACATCTCACAGGTCGTAAGAGATAATTCCTGATGCACTGCGTAGGCAAGGGCACCAGTAACAGGGTTGAGTGGAACTTTCTGAATATGATATGACACCAAGTAGGTAGAGCAAGAGCTTGCAAGCCAGTAGGGCGAAAAGGAGGCTGCGGTTAGATCCTGATCCTGGAATATCTCTTCGTCCTTTCGAAGGCCCTATTCATCAGCCGGCAAACTCGGCAGCAAGCGGGCCACTAAATTTAGATCGTCTTCGCCCTCCTGCCACCGCATCTCACCAGCCTGGAGTGCGTGTGTACTTTCAGGCACGACACGACTCGACTACACGACTTCGATTGAACGATGAGATAATTTTTTTCTCGTGCGCCTTTATTAAGTAAAAGGGGGAATATATTACAGCCAAGTAGAATGGCACAAATGTTTGCAGTATTATTGTTATCTAATTCAAAACTCTATGATCGGGTAGGCACGAATATATGTGGCTTCATCAGTATCTATATCTATCCTACAGAGAACAAGGTTAAATATAGCGGAAGAGCCAGTGTTCGATTTAGTTAATGTGCAATGCATTCGGGCCGAAAACGAAGGGATCGTACAGATTTGATATTGATTCATATTCTCTCAGTTTTGGCAATTGCCGAAACGGATGTTATCTGCGTCCACTGAGCACGGAGCGACCCCATACATTGATGGCAACTCTTAAAATCGATCATTAAGCTTAACCCATTCATGGTGGAATGCCAATGCTTGACCATGCCAAGCGTACCAGAACATCAGCGAACAAGTACATTTTCAATATTTTTTCAACCAGATTTTGTGCGCATTAATTGGAACTGTTATTATTGCGCTTAAGAACAGTCGCACACTTGAAGCTCATAGAGGCAGTTACGGTGAGCATTGAACACCTACTTCAAATGGAGAACCTTTAATCTTGAATATTGTCTTGCATTATTTACTAGGACGACATGTTTAATCCTACAAGTGGTAGCTTTTAGATAAACAAGCGAATCAGACATCTTACATTGATATCATAGGTGTTCTTTATTTCACTTTAAATTCGCCATTTCTGGAAAGGGTCCACACTATGCAAACATACATGAATCGACAAGAACTACGTCAGCTTCATATAACATAAATTAGTAGTAGACAAAGTACCACTTGGTATCTCCAGGAACTGAAACTCTCTCTCTCATTTTTTAACGTTAAAAGACATATTGACGAACTTGAAAGATTATACAAGGATTTCAGTACATGTTGTTTTCAGCTATTCAAGGGTTTACGTGAATTAAACGTATTCGGGTCGTCGGTGATCCCCATGACCTCGGCGATTTCGTTGGTTAGGATTTATCTGATTATGAGAGCCATTTCATAGATCATTGACACATTTTACGTAATGATAACCGTTTTTGGCATTGTCGGACGTAGTTCGTCTTTGACGCTGAAACAACTTCTTTTAAGCTCGTTGATTTAGTTGTCGGTAGTTGCTAGTGACGGAAGAAAGGCTCCGTCATTTGTGATCGATGTCATCCTTCTTAGCGACTATTATTAATTCATAGAGCTCCCGCTCTTAAACATGAAACATGAAGCGTTCCAAACGTCTACCACCATCGCGATATTATTATTATTAGCGATATTATATAACGTGATGATCTCAATATACCGATATCAATTTAAGTCACTCCACCTGGGGAGGTGGATTGGGCTAATGAAATATTTAGTTATCATAACATCATGAACGAGCTTGTAATATACTTAAATATCAACGGTTTTGAGCATCAAACATTGAGGCACTGCCTTGTGGTCGCCTGCCTTTTTTCTCCTGGTCTGTGACCTTTAACTCGACGAAAATGCACCGATCGTCTGGACTGTGTCTTCATCACACACTCGTGCGGGTGCAGGGGTCTTCTTTCCGCATCGGTCGATCTCTTTCTCTCTCTCTCTCCCTCTCTGTGTACAGTCGATCTGTCCAGTCGCCTCAGTGCAGCTGTTCTGACCGAAACACGCATACACGCAGACGCTGATCGAAGGGCTGGCTAACGGGGTCGGTCTGGCGAGCAAACGCCTGCACTCATCCGCTGACTCACCCTTTCCCTGACTCACCCTTTACAGCAACGTAATGGCGGTAGTGATCGCCATTCAACACACTGTTAAAACGAGCGAACGAGTGAGTGTGTTTGGGAGTGAGAAATAGAACGAAATAATAAAGGGACGACGACACCAAGTAATGTTGCGCGGGGTTGATGCCTGTGATGCGGGAACACTATGGTTGGTATTTTGATGCGTGATACGCCGCATTTGCAACGGTAAACGATTGCGTTTGTGGCTATGCTGGCTGCTGTGCACGAGTAAACGAGAAAGTGGAAACCACCAGTACAAGAAGGACTGCCAATTTCTGAACTCAACAGCGAGAGTTCTTTATCTGCTCGCTTCGAAATAGGTGTGCTGTCAATCGCAATAAAGGCCGCATTCTACTCTTCGAGTAACTGTGTATCTGCAGCTACCACCACACTCTGTAGCGGGATACAGCGGTAACCAAACTAGAACCACTACGATAGCTACTCTCATACACTTAATATTCACACACCCTACAAAATCATGTGACCGATTCAGCTATTAATGTAGAATATCCTTAGAATCCAATGATTCATTTATCATATTTGTTTTGCGTTGATAATTAGCTATCTATTTAACACTTCAAATTGCCCACCTAAATTGTTTTTCATTAAATACAATACGAACTTTCCTTGATTCAGTGTCCACTTTAGCTATTGTAATGTTTATAGTGCCTGGAATCGATTTTTCGTGGTCGATGATTTGAGCCAATCAAACGCATAGACGTCTATGTATTCAATTTTGTATACTTTGAACAACAATACCAGTGAAAAATATTGAAACACATCAAAATATGTCCATTGCAACAGCGGACAATTATCGAATTGACAACAATACCCCTTAACAGAGGGATACTAAACAACTCATCATCCTAAAAGAAATGAAGATGAAGTTAAATCACTCAGCCTCTCCAACTATTACGTAATAGTACCATTTGTAAAATGGCAACCAATTGAACGCCCCTTCTTTTTGGCGAACAACGAGACAAAACAAAACATTATGAGAGATCTAAATAGTGAGTGATGGTGCCAAAGCGAAGCTTAATGATGTTAGGTACACACCCACTGGAACGCCAGTAGATGTGTACCTTCCTGCCCAAAATATACATTTGAGTTGACTCACAGCTGTTCACCTATGTGACAGTTCTTGTCTCTAGACTTTTAGGTATTACTTCGAGGACATGTCAGGGCCAGCTTTACTTTCGTTTTCAACCGTATCATACCTGGCAAGAGGCCACAGACAAAGAAAGATATCGGGCATCGGCCATACCACGTTGAATACGCCGGTTCTCTCGTCCAATAATAAATAAATCCAACAATTCCCTTTCGCGTCTGGCAGTATTTGAACCCGAACCATAGGTGCCTCCTCCTGTCTAGCAATAAAAGACGTTCATCACTAGACCATCTGCTGGAACATCTCAACACCCTAGAGAGTCGCTTTGATCCATTGCTAACGAAGTGAGTTGGGTGTCCACTTTGTCGTCACTATCCTCTACATTTAATATGGGTACCTTAACGCAGTAATTCGATTACGCGTATACAATGGGGACGCGTTATCACAGAACTGCTTGTGCACACCAGTCTTTCATCCAAAACCTCTGTTAAAAGACGCATTGGCCCAACGGCGATGGGACCAATGCGGACGGGCGGGTGTAACCGCTGCTGATATATAGCCCTCAACTATCAGCGGAGCTGGACCTAATAACAACAATAGATATTCTACACGCTCACGTTGAAATGAATTTGGGACTTCCAGACGCATTCTGCGACTCAGGCAACTGTTTGGCTCCGTGTAAGTGTGAGCTTAAAACACTCGATCTAATCGACTTTTCGGTACTTACTAATTATGAGAATAAATAACCATTGAAACGAAGCCAGCCTTATCTCTTGTGAGAAATATTTCGCATATAGCTTGCGAACCTTTCTATACTGAGATTGAGCTAAAAATACTATTGCCATTTCTATAACTGATCATATAAGGTGGGGGTTGCGCCTACAATTCGCGCGGCGATACAACATCATACTTTCTCTGCCTCGAACATGTAGACATACTTTGGCATTCATCTCCACTATGATAAATTACTAAAATAAGATCAAGACCATTTATTACGAAATATAGAATGTTGAAATCGCATGCAATATCGTCCATTCTTCGCCATAAATTCGTTCATAATATTTTATGAAAATACGTATTGGTAGATGTGATATCTTTAATGTGTTTGATGAAGAATGGATTGATTGATTCTAATACCACCGTCAATTGGGATTACTTGACAACACCATTTCAAGTTTTCGGAGTGATGCAAGGGCGTCCTTAGCGATCAAACAAATGTGACCACGAAATATATATATATATTCTAATCTTATATGTAGATATAGATAGCGTTTTGTTATTGGGAGCCTTTCATTGATTCTATTTGTTATTTGAATTTATACCAACATCTCCCGGATGGTTTGGGTACAATCAACTTCTAGAGCCCTGTCACATCAGTCCAAGTGCCAATATCAAGTCGACCTGGATGACGCTCAGATTAAGCACCGCCTGAACGTGCTATTAAATGACCCACAAGGCAACTTTTCATTCAGCCTGCATGAATTCACCTGCACGAACAAGCACAACTTGCAATTAATATTATAATAGATATAATGAAAAAAACGTTCTAGGCTAATTTTCGTCCTCACTAGCCACTCTAATAACTCTCAACAGATTCGTTACTTTTGATCAGATCAAAGATTTAGTATTATATTATACGATCGATATAAAAATGGAGTCACCAGTGTTCTTATTGGTCACAGTAAAGTGGAGGCGATATATGAAAGCACATCCTGTTTTGATTCAGTGTCCCCCATAAGCGTTTTGCGTATTATGCCTACGATAATGTTTATATACACGTTATTTACGGTTCCAAACAACGCGAAATATGCACAAAATCCTTTTAAAAAGGACACAAAGATTACACGAACACAAGAGCCGCATGCTGAACGTAAACCTGTTAATGATTCCAGCTAGTCAAACATACTTGTATCTATTGTATCCTACCTAAATATATATATATATAGAAAATCAAAGATTATTCAATGGTGACACTGCCCAAAGTCATCCCATTTAAATAATCAGTCGATGCTACTTATACACATGGGACTGTCGACATTTGTGAGTCACTATATGTAAATTTTACTCCTAAGCTTTGAATTATCTATGTTAGTCAGATAAACGTTTAAACTCTGTTAGAGAATGTGCAGAAGATGCGCTTAATATAGGGTTACAATATTCACCAAATGCAGAATGAAAGGCAAACATTCATGATCGGTTACCCAGTCACAGCTCTAAAAGGAGCTTAAGTTGGCTTAACACCTTCCTATATTCGAAATATAACACCTAATGGAGTGTTACGAGTTTATCTAAAAGCAGATTTAATAGACTTCCCCAAACTCATCCTACCATCAGTAAAGCCAGCCCAATCGATAGTTTTCACTGATAAGGTGGGACAAAGCTATTTGCAGTGGTGTACAGAGAGCAACGATATTTCATATTCTGATTGTACTCACACTTGGACTCGCATTGTCCATTCTTCTACTTTTCTTCTTGCAGACATTCCAGCCGGATGAGTCCGGCCGCAACAGTCCTGCGTCCTGCAAACTGCGCGAGCAGGACCAACAGTCGTCGTCGTCCACCTCGTCGATCTATGCAAGCAACCAAGCAGCGCAGGGCGGCGCGGGGGGCCCGAGCTCGAGCTCTCCCCACCGGGGCCACGGAAGCCACTGTCCCCACCACGCCGGCCATCAGCAGCCAGCCGGCAAGTATCGAAAGCACTCGAAGCGGCGTAGAGTGTCGACGCGAAGTGCGTCAGTATCCGCCGTCTCCAGCGGCGGTCCCTCTGCCAGCACGAACGCGTGTGCCAGCGCCAACACCGCCGCCATTCAATCGCCGGCCACCACGCCGACTACCCCGCCGCCAACGACCACTTCCGCGAGTCCACGTTCGTATTCTGGTCCCCCATGGTGGCCCCCATTGGCCTTCCTACGGCCCCCATTGGCCCCGCCAGGACCCTGAAAACGGCTACCCCCCCACCACTTTGACTCTCAGCGTTTGTTTGTCTGATTCCAAAGTCATCTTTCCTCTCTCTCTCTCTCTTTCTCTTTAGATATATATATATACACATACATATATATATATATATATATATATATCTTCATCTATGTCTTTGTTGTCGGTATGTTCTTCTTCTTCTTCTTTGCTCGCTCGACGCCAGCTTTGACCGCTGTCCCCTGTTTCTGCTTGTCTCTTTCATCTGTCTACGGGAGTTCCCTTCTGTTAATCTCGTTGATCTCCATGAATTCCGTGCACTATGCCGGGGCTCTTCGGGGGCCCAATTGTATGTGCCATGATCATTTGGCTGACGTACGCGTTACTTCTGCTCTGTGTCCCTTTTGCTGTTGTTGTTGTGGTCTTTGTCGTCATTGTTATTATTATTTCGCTTTGTTTTTGCTATTGTTTCTATTTGTGCTCTACCATGCACTTCGGACGTGTGGTTGTGTTTGTGCGCTGACTCCTGGAACCACCGCAGGATCTCTTCCGGAGGGCCGACGCCCGTCGTGTCATAGCCGTAACCCAAGTTCATCTTCTCTGATGGGTGGAGCGGGTGCTGGAAGCGGAGGTTCAGGAGCGTCTGCTTCAGCTATACCTATGGCAGATCCGATTAGCCGATCTGTGTCGATGACATCCGTTAATTCGTGTGAACTTCCTGAGCATCGCCATCTACATCACCACCATCATCATCAATGTCATGCAGGGGGACTAGCGGCTGCAGCTTCTAATCGCAGCCCTCAGCAACAACTCACTCAACAGTCTGCAGCTCAGTGTATGTATATGCATTCATTTATATTGATGTTATTGTTTTATATTGTATATTAAGACAGGCGTCGGTCTTCCGCTCATGGATATGGACCCATTAGCCATGACCTGTCACTACCAGATAAAAACTCGGGTATTTTTTAGACCCACGGGTAGCTATTTCTCTACTCAACCGAATATAGAGGATCTTAAGAGTTGCTGGTCATTACATTTCCACCAGCCATCTATTCACATCTATCTACCTGTGGAAATACCATGATTTCATGAGATGCATTTCCGTTGAACGTTTGGGGTATTTAAAGTATAAATAAATTTTCCTGGCTTACCCACAGCCAACATTTAGCGTCCACGGTACTGCTGTCCTTTTCAAGGGGTCCGTCTTATGAAGCAATGCCGAAAGCAGTACCGTGGGGTATTTAAAAATGTCATCTCATTAACTGCAAGGTGGGCTAAAAGTCATCTGCTTAGTCACCCGGTTTTTATATGGCCAGTCAAAAATTTAACGTTGCATGCAGTGAGGAAATGCAACTTAGGTCCTGAACCTAGCTGATGCAGAATGCGCTTTAATTTAGAATTCGCTGATGTCGCTGATAATCGTGTTCGATGTCTGTTTCAGTGACGGGCCCTGTCATTGGAGCGGCGGTAGTGGAGCGCGAAGACCTGCTAGCACTCACTCATGATGTTCGCAACTTCAAGGAAGCTCTTGGAAAGCTAAAGCATGTATTCTTCGTAGATCGAGGTAAGTCCTCTTATTATAGAGTTAGTTATACAGTGATTATCTCGTCTTAAGAAACAATAATACACAGAACGCGTTATTTCGTTCCAATATGTGATTTACCTCGAAAATCGGGTAGAAGAATCACAAAGGTAAATGTAAAGGTTTATTGGCTTTTTAAAGGAGCTGCAATTTCACAATGCTTAAGCTCTCTTATATGTCATCACGCAGCGGGGCTCGAACCTGCGGCTTCTGGCTTCCGATAGCTAGAGACTTAGTTGTCCACATAAGTAATCCACAAGAATGAAAAAGGACACTGCTTCCACATACATTGCAACAATCTTCTGCGTCTCTAATACCTTCTTCTTGGTGTCGGCTGTGGGGGTTTACCTTTTTAGAAAAGCTGAATAATACTGAACTGCTCGTATCGGCCCACGAGAAATTAGGTGAGGTGCTCCGAACCCTTCGGGGCATCCTGCAGAAGTACCCACCTATACAGAGTTCGGTGCTGCTGCTCAGTGCGAGTGGTCTTATCCAGACGGTGAAAAACTATAATTACGAAGAGAGTGATCCAGCCGTTGAAAATAATACGCAGGTTATCTACGACGCGATCGACCAGCTGGCCCTTGCTTTCAGCAGCAGGTAAAATAAGTGGGAATACCTTGAGGTTAATATTCGGGGAAATATTTTTAGCTTTATGAATATATATCATGTTATTCATATCATGTGGTTACATGTTATGTTTATTTAGAAATGATGAAATTTTTTTTAATACATTTCAGCTAACAGTAAAAAGTAGATCAACAAGGTCCGCGTTCGGGTCCTTTGGCGGCACTTGGAAATATGAAGCCTGAAAAGTATAATGTTAAAATACGCCGAGAGTCTTGAATATGATTAGCTTCTTTAATATCTGCAATGAGCAGTGCGCCTAGATTGAATTGTAAAGAATAGTGGAGTTTGTTTACTTTATTGCGAAAACTCGTTATTGTATACTCCAATAGAAGATTAAACGACATTATATAAAGTATAACAGTAAATATTGTAGTTGTCCTGTAGAAGACCGGGAAAATATTCGTCTTCGTCGGTCTTTATGAATATAAAGACCTACAGAAAAAAAAATTGAGAGCTTCCAGTCCCTTCAAGAATATTTCGAAAATGGAACAGCAAATTTTAGAGATGTTGGTGTGCACATTTCACGCGGACAGTCGAAACAGAAAATCTTTGAGCGACCTTTTTGTAGTCGATTCCCTCACATGCTTAATGTTGTGGGTGGCCGGAAACCTAGCTCGACCTACCAGTTACCCACGAAATTCGCAACGTAGAGTGCAAAGACAGCCCCTTACATTAATGTGTTATTGACCGTCGGCAATGTTACAACATACATTATTGTATTAGTATTATGCCAATGTCTGTCTGGAATGATTTGTATCTAATGCGTCGTGCTTTTTCTATTTGCTCTCGAATGTTGGGCTTTGAAAGTTGTTGTTGGACTCTCTGAACTGTTTACTCGGATCTTACTATATCGCATATACAGTGGTGTGCATAAGCTTAACGCACCCCTATATTTCAAGAAATCGATACAAAGAATACATATTTGAGGCATTTATTCTGCATCAGATTAATGTTCGTGTCAAATAACATATACACCACAAATAACAGCGCATATGACGGCGCAAACAGCTTGCTGCAATGAAATGTGTCATTTTTCAGGTGTGCAAAAGAATAACGCACCCTCAGTTATCGAGTGTTCTCGCTGAATTCATCCAGTTTGTGTTGAGCAGTCAAGCTGTACTGCAGTCATGGGACACTCTTCGAGCTTTACTGATGCAGAGAAAGCAGATATTACTGCATTATACCGAGCAGGAAAGACCCAGGCTGCAATTGCGAGAGAAATTGGCAGGAATCGTCACGTAGTGCAAAATTATTTACGCAGTTCGTCGACGTATGGTACTAATAAGTCTAAAGGACGTCCACGAAAGAACAGCCAGCGAACTGCCATGCATATCTGTCGATTGGCCTCGAATTCGACCATAAGTTGTGAAGCAATCGGGCAAGGGTTAAACCTTCAGGTTCATAGGTCAATAGTCTTAAAGACAATTAAGCGTTATCCGCATATCATACGGGCGCAAATGAAAACAAGACCTCGTCTTCAACAACACCACATGACTCCCCAACTAAACTTCGCCCGCAACAATACGGACGGACACTGGACATTGATGAATATTGGGGCAACGTTTTTTAAATAGTATCCTGAGGGTGCACATCTATCTAAAAGGTACTATGCCGTTTCAGATCGTCTTCAGTGACGAGAAAAAGTTAAATTTGTATGGGCTAGATGGATTTAACGGTTACTGGCATGATGTACGTAGAGAGTCGCGGTATTTCTCGAATCACATGTTCGGCGGAGCGTGCTTTATGGATTGGGGAGCTTTGCAAACTTGGATTCGCTTTCGTCTCATCTCAAATGAATAGCGAGGACTATCAGCAGATGTTGACCAACAACCTACTACCATTTAGTAGCAGGGTTTTAGGGACTGCCAATTGTGTTCTGATAAGATAACGCTTCAATTCACGTCAGCGCTATTACACGCGCATGGTTAGGACGACATGACATTGAAACCCTAGAGTGGCCAGCATGTTCTTCTTAAATCAACCCGATGGAGAACCTCTGTGGCATTCTTGTCCGACGAGTATATGCGTCGAATCGACAGTATACATTCGTGGAAGAATTACGAGAAGCGTTATTGGAGGCCTGGGGAGGTGTCGGCGACCAGATCCTGCAAAATCTCGTTGATAGTATGCCAAACCGAGTCTTTGACGTTATAATTAGCAAGGGCGGGGCCACACGGCACTACTTAGCACAAGAAAACGAGAATTAATTCAGCGAGAACACTCGATAACTGAGGGTGCGTTATCCTTTTGCACATCTGGGAAATTACACATTTCATTGTAGCAAGCTGTTTGCGCCGTCATATGCGCTGTTCTTTGTGGTGTGTATGTTATTTGACACGTACATTAATCATGACACGTACAACAAATCGATACAAAGAATACACATTTGAGGCAAATAATAAATGCCTCAAATGTGTATTCTTTGTATCGATTTGTTGAAATATAGGGGTGCGCTAAGCTTATGCACACCACTGTATAAATCGTTAGCAGTCTTCATGTGACAAATCATAGCATGAACATTTGGGTATAAAGCAGGTAGACGTGATAAAGGTGACAACAATAGTTCGGCGTTCGATGGAGAACGCATCAAGCGTCACAGATTATATAATGGTGGCTCCGACTCCACACCTACAGGGTGTTCGGAACGCTACGCAACGCTATGTGAAACTGAGCAAAATTCAAACCTTTCTGAATTTTCTCTCTGCATTTTTTTTATAATAGAAAAAAAGCTAACTCCAAAACTATAGAACCGTAGTTTCGAAGCCCGAACCAACTTTCCAAAATCCCTGTATATGAAGCCCGAAACGCTTGGAACTACCCCTATGCAACATGGTATATTTTGAGATAAAAAGAGCATGATAGAACTCCCCACTAAGCTACTCCTGGAAAGGGCGATCAAGCTCAAAGATGCCGCTAAATGTCCTCCTCATATTAGGACGTTCCTAGTAAAAAATGGAAAGTCATAACCTCGAGATCTTCGTTCTCGCACAAGGATTAAACTGATGCCCTTGATTTAAGGACAATCCGGTCGGTTGCCAGCTTTCTGAAGGATCTGCTGATCACGAGTATTTTTATTGCTAGCTCATTTGGTATTAGCCATTTAGTGATGTATCGCTATTTGCCGCTGTCGCGTAAGCATAGCGTTGAATGTCGTCTCGTCTCATTTGCACTATAGACCACAGAGGCGTCGACCATAGTGCTGCTACGGAGGGCTACCTCTCATCCATACGATAGGCGATGTCAACTGGCAACAACTGCAACCAGCAGGCTTGGCTACTGAACAGACAACAGCAGCAACAGCAGGATCGCTTGTGGTTCCATATTATAGCTGCGATGACGCCAGTGGTTGGAGTAGGAGTCGTAGTCATCATTGCAGCGGCAGCAGTAGCAGCATTCATTCGTTCCCTCTCCAGTGGTTGCTGTTGTTGGCCAAGGACAGCAACGGCGGCGGCGGCGAAGCGCCGAAGCGGGCGCCGACGTTGCTGCTACTGCTGCTGCTGGTGGTGGTAGCGCGCCAGGAGCGGCGCGCACCACCCGGTCAAACAGATGGAAACAGACAAACGGAGACTGACTCAGTGACGGTTGTAGTCCGACGTCGCCGTCGGGACGAGCTGTGTTGTCCATTCGTCCATTCTACCCAGCGCAACGGTGTAATGTGCTGCGGTGCGTTGTCCTTTTGTGCGGTGATGTTACGCGATGTTGCTGTTGTTGCTGTTTTTGTCGAGTGGCGTCTGTATGTATGTGTGGCTGGCTATCGATGAAGTTAGATGACGAAAGTTGCAGCTATCGGGCGCTGCAGAAATGGTGCTAGACACATAAGTTTAAGTGAAAAACCAATGAAATGGCCCATCAAATGGTGTTCTGGCTATGGATCCTGCATATGTGAAAGATCTATCTGCTAATGGATACAGCCCACTGAAGAGAGGCCCCAAAATGTCCCGAGATCCCATGGACATGATGATGACAATGTCGTTGACAAGAAGCGATCTTACTCGATCAGCAAAATACCGCTTCTTCTACGGTGATGAATATCGCCTTCATAGGGTAAGTTAGATCCAGATTTGCTGATGAGCTACATTCTGTTCGTGTTGTTCTCTCTGTGTTTATCTGATTTGCGTGCTTACAGAGTGTCGGAGTACCTCATGGGCGATCTGGATACAAATGCTGGAAAGGTCAGGGTAAGTAGATAAGTGAAAGTAACAAAAAAGGGCTGACCATCTGATCATTGAAGACAACCTGTTTCCGGTCATACCATGTCATGTTTGACAGCCCATATGGACACACCCACAACGAAGTCACCGCCACCTGTCCCGAGAGAGTAACTGTGGTCACCTCTATATTTTAGTTTCTGTAGGCGTGGAGGTCTTTAATCTCTAACAGAATTTAGAAATCGTAAACAACACGCAATGAGATTTCAATGTCTCAGCATTCAACAACAACGGCTCGATATTTTCTCGCCAGTTTTCTTTGAAAGATAGGTTTTTCTATTATTAATTTGCTCTCACTTGTCGTAGGCATATCTGTAGTTTATATTCAGTTGTCAGTCATGAGCCATGTTAAAATAGAAAATTCCCGTGATCTGCGAACAACAATCCCGCCTTGATACAACAGCAGTAAAGGCGCATCTTTGTGATTCTACTACAAAGAGTCTGGTAACAACCAGTTTTTTTAATTCCTAGAGAAGCCCCGGGGGGGATTCAAGCCAAAGGTCCATAATTACAAGCTGTGAATTGTACAAATAGACAATCCGTCTATCTATGCTCAGTTCACCGGGTCTTGAACCCCAAGGTTATATAACAGTGGAATAAAGATGATGCTCTTGATTGTGGAACTGCATGTTTTAGAATAGACAGTTCTTGGTTATCAATAGAAGCGTAACAGATTGATGGACTTATAGAATTGTTAAAACATACGTAACGCTGTGGCTCTTCTAGCAAAGTCAATCAACAATTTTTCTATGATCTTATGTTGTACATTTTGCCTCTATGTATCAGGGCCTTTCATACACTCGATCTGATTTAATAAACTCGTGCAACAAAACTGGCAAAATTTTTGTGGCAAACTTTTCGTTCATAATGCCTTTCGTAATTATTATGTTTCATTTTAAGTTCCCTTTATAGACCAAGTAACTCTCTTATGACGGCAGGATACTATTTTCATTATAAATAATGAGTCAGTTGTATAGTTATACCCGAGGTTCGTAGTTATTTGATAAATACTTGACTTCTTTTACTAGTTTCTCAAATACCTATTAAATTATTAGTTTCTCAAATACCTATTAAATTACTAATCTGTACAGGGATAGTAAAAAACCATTTCGCAAATAGCTATTTTTTAATTTCTTGAAAATGTAATAAAGTATTACAATTGCCTCATGTAGATTGTCAATATTAAAAGAACGGTCTCTTTTGGGCATTGGTCCCTTCCAGCCTAAGTGGTCATGGAACCTAGTACGGAAAATGGAGATAGACAAATATACCTTCAAATGGATGAACTGGGCGATTTCGGGTAAATTAGAACATGTTAACTGCGCGCAGTTAGGCTTGTTGATAATAAAGCAATCCTTTTGTTTGAATGCAGCGTGGGAATGTAGACACCCAGCTTTTCAACGCCACCTTGGCAACTCAAGAGGTTGTCGTAATGTCAACAGCTCGAACTGCGCGCAGCTAACTATGACTCTATTTACCTTCTGTATAACAATCTAACCCAATCAGTATTTGTACTGCGAATACAATGCTTTCTGCTAACGTACCAATATAATTTTATTGCATTTTTCAGAGTTGCGAAAACCTTGCCTCACCAGATAGTGACCATCCTCGGGGATATGGTATGTTTTTACGAAGGGCTTGCTATGTTATCGGTGTGATTAAATATTTGGTATATGGTATATGATAACGGCATTAGTATGTAAAGCGATTTAATAAACATTTACGTAATAGTTAAACCAAAACCCTCTATTGATAATAATATACCAAATTAACACTGAATATTTATGGGGTGTCCATGATGCTCTAATCTAATCAATGGTTTAATTGTTGTAATATATTAGTATAGGTTGCATCATCACACTTAGCCCAATTTGGACTGAATGAATTTTAGGGTCATACTGATTGGCACAAGTGTACACTATATACACCTCCGACGCTTATACTTAAAAAGGCTCGAATCTACTGCCTTGAGGATTTTGCCAGCGCTTTTTGAGCTGATTCGCTGCTGAGGCGACTTGGGTATTATAAATGACCTATCGGGATTTTGACAACCAGAGACTGTCACTTAAGCACCGAGGCTGTGGCCTGAGCAAGTACCAAGTAGCATCTCATAAGCCTGAGACGTCCGAGATGGGGCTCGATCCTGCGACCTTGCAAATTTTGTCATCCAGAAACTGCCACTTAGCCACCGTGGTCTGGTCTGGAAAGCTCTGACATTTAGGCGGAAATAATGAAGAAACAGAGGATATTTTTACAACGCATAAGCTGGTGGGGCAAACACTATTCCTAGTGGTTTAGTTTTTGAGATCTTGGCATTAACTACGATCTTCTTTATGGAAAATTATTTGGGACATCTCTCACTCAATAGGTGCTTGTTTATCAATCAGAAAGTTTCTCCAGATAACATTTGATTTCGTTGCGGGTTGGTTATTAGAAAAATGCATGCTTCATATCCATTGTTACAGTACTAAATTCGTATAACTCCGACAATAATTGAATTTGCTCCACTGTTTCTACTCAGTATCGTGGACGTTAAATGTTAGCTGAGAGTCAGCCCAAAAGCCTTCACCTTTACTGTTTCTACTCAAGACGATGACAACATCTGTGTCATCCGAAAAATGTTAAATAACATTACAACGAAATTAATAATAACAATAATAAATAATTCATTCGGTGCTATTGATAATGAACATCAAGGTGACGAAATAGTAAAAATCGTTATCCATAGTAGACCATGCGCAATGCATTGTTGCCAAGTATTATCAAAAATTGGTATGGTTTGGCGGACAATGCATCAGCACCGAGAAGAAGTTGGTAGAATTGTAAGCGGCGAGTTCATTGCCTGACCCGGGCTGCCCGGTTGAACTGAACGGACGTTCAGTTACACTGTGCGTGTGTGCAAGCACATAGAAACCTCCCAGAACTTCATGGTCAAGTTCCTACTCGAGGCCAACTGCACAGAATAAACTGTTGGTCTGACGATGGGTCATCTTCGCATGTTTTTAGTGTCTCGTGTTGCCTTCTTTCCCTTCTCAGTTGCTGCAGCTGTGTGACTTTGATTGCTGGTTGTTAGCCAGACAGCCAGCCAGCCAGCCACTCAACGTTTGACCCGCACCATTTGAGTCTCTTTGCTGCGCTTCAGCCATCGACGTCACACTGTAGCATCATTTGAAGAATTTTAGGGACAAACATGCTTTAAGATGTGATCAACTGCAAAAATCAACCCCAACAGTTCTCCAAAAAGCTTCTGGTCATACAGTATGTCATTGGTATAGGGACAGCAAAACTAATAGTTATAGGAGTAGTCGGTAAATTAAAGAGTTCTCTGTGGGAATAGGGGAAAATTTTTGTGACGTTTTCGAGAATTTGTGGCTATTATAAGAATTGAGATCGGGTAAACTTGAGGCCTCTTATAATATGGATGAAACATATTTTAATAAATAACCTCTTCTATCTAATAATAAAAATTAAATTCTAGTGTAGGATTCTTCCGAGTAACATCAATTAATTAGATGTTTAAATCGCATTTTGTGGACAACAAAATCATTTGTTTTACACAAAATGTGATTTGAACAAAACCGAATTGAATCCGGAAACCATGAAGAAAATTAGACGTTCCCTTCTATTTGCAATAGCATATGCAATGCTATACGAATAACGGTAGGAGACTCATTAGTTACATGTATCGATATCTGGCTATCATAATAATAATACCCCTCTAAAAGTCAACTACTGAATATGTATATATGGACGGAAGGTATTTGAAGCAGTTATTGGAGGATTTGATTGTTCATCATGCTTCCAATGTGATTTAAATCATACTGGCAAGGTATTGTGACTAATTAGTATGACAAACGTATCAGTTACGTCCTTACCCAGACGTGACATCCAATGCGAGTGTGATTTGCTGTGTGACCGTGTATTTTTTAACGAGCAGAAATACACTACATTTTTGCCATTTCATTCCGTTCTACCACTATATTTGGCTTTTTTTTGCCGTTTTTGGTTCATCTTTTTGGTTTAAGCCACGTGAGACCCTTGCCGTACATATGCATCTAAATAATCATACATATGCTTTGTAGATGGCACTTTTTCCTATTACATATAAATCGGCAAAAGTTGCTCGTTTTGGAGCTATCTAATTTGATTTATGCATGTTCAGACATGCATAAATCGAATTAGATAAATATGTAATAGTGTTCAAAAACACAAAGTTTCGATGAAAAAATTGTCCCGCTGCTCTTAGGAGACAATCGTTATTTAGAATCTGATTCATAGACATTAGTAGACGTTCAATGTGCTCATAACACTCTCATTTGCTATTCCACTGAATCTATATATATATAATAGCTCGAGTGGGCACTCGAACCGATTAATCCTACGAGACTGCTCAATTATCCGTCCATACAAAATAAAGATTGATGAAATCACCACAGATTGAGGGGTGGAGCTTCTACAGCTTTAGGGTTTGGCTGAAATAGGCAGGGACCGCTGGTTCTCGCGTCCCGACGTGAAATAATACATACGCATTTTGTGTAAATACAAATAATATATATATATATATAAATTTCAGTAAACGGAATAAAATTTTCATACCTACTTACTGTCGTCGACTTCATCTGCTGCTAATTTAATCGTTACATTAGTTAATTAACACAATTAACTTAATATGTTAAATTTAATCTGTTGATTTAATTTTTTTTCTCATCAAGAGTGATTTCTAAGGAGGAGACGATATATATATATATATATATATATTCTTCCATATATAGAAATGGAAAATCAACCTAATCGGACGCATTTAAGACAATCATGAATGTAAAGTTATCTTGTTACAGGAAAATATTACGACCTGGAGTTATTTGGCTTGTTCATTTACAAATATATATTCTATGCCTAGGACAGCACTGGCAATAATTTAGCGTCAGTACGCGCTTAGATTTCAAGGTTTTCCAAAGTGAAACTCAACTGAGGAAAGTTTGGTTTAACGAAGAAAGGAGCATGTCGTCGGAACTCTATTTTATTTGCAATTCATAATATGTAAACATCGAGGTCATTGCTCTGTGGCGTCAGATAAAGGTACATCTCCAAGGTAGCCCTGGCCAAACTGCTGTCCTATATAATAGCACCACACGGGGGAAATTATACTGTGAATTACTAAAGTTGCTAATGTCATGCCGATTTTTAGCTTTATTTAATAATGATGCATTTTCCGAGAATGCTAGGTAATCTAAGTTTCAAAGAAAATATTACAAAATAAATTTTCTATTTGCTTGAGCGGACTGAGAGAGGTCCGCAGCGTACGATTGCTAGTATGAGCCTCTTCTTCAGAGAGGTCCTTGAAGCAACACCACATGGCGATATTGAGGCCTGAAAAGTATGGAACAAAGACGACTGAGAACAGCCAGACAAACGTTTTCTTAGCAGTTGTATACAACATACGGATCCCTTTGAAGTGCATGGTCCTCTTTGCTTGTTGATATGACCTTAACAATTAGGTATATACGGTTTCCTTGAATAAACGCATAATTGTCTTAACTCAAACGAGGATAAATATTCGCATTCACCAGAGGACAATGCACACACCAGATAATCGGATATAGCTTAACACGCATGTATTTAGAATAATAACAATTGCATCAATTCGATCAGTTAGGTAAAATTATATATGTTATTCCCTTACAGAATCGGTGAGTCTGACGGCCGCTGATGTCGATGCCCGCTTAATGCGCCTCAACGAGGGTGTTGAATGCGCTCTTCGAAGAGCCAAAGTTTGGTCAAAATATGCCAAGGACGTAATGACATATGTCGAAAAACGAGCTCAACTTGGCAAGTATCGAATTGTATTTTACGGTTATCGCGACGGACGTAGTGATCATTGAAGACACATAAATATTGAAGACATTTTTTGAAAAATGTAGTATTTCCTCGTAAGCATGTAGCTTATGTAAATAAGTAGGTATATAGAAGGTTCTATATATTCTCCAGGTCGCCATTTTTGAGGCTAACCCTTCCTTCCTAATGAAATTTTCCTGTTATTCTGTTTTTTATTGAGTTGCTCACGATATTTGTTGTGCTTTTGTTGTTCGTGCATTTCTTGTCAACAGAAGCGGAGCACGCTCGTAATCTCCTGAAACTTGCCCAAACGATGCGGCCTCTACTAAAGGAGGAAAGCTTCCTACCGTTCCAATCTATTTACTGTACAGCTATCGATCAAGACCTGGACAATGCCAACAACTGCCTGTCCAACTGTACGCTACTTCATGATCACAAGTTTGTTGAACCGTTGGCGGCAGGCCGCAATGAACATGACAAAATGCGGAAACAGATTAAGGAGACCTGGCAGCGCGAGCTCAAAAAAATGGTTCGTAACTTTGCGGTACAATGTTCGTTTCGATTGTACTCGTCAGGTTTCCTCCAATTTTTATATATACAAATCGATTAACATTATTTGACACCAGCTGAACATTTGAATTAGGACATATAAGTCTATGAATTAACCTAGATTAATCAAAATCGGAAGATAGATCTTGATTACCTATTGTTCAGGTATCAATAGGGCTGTATTACAGGACCAAAACTTTTGCAAGGATAATAAAAAATAATGAATCTGCCCAACATTCAGGCGGATCTAAAGCCTCACAGTTCAACGCGTTTGGGACTCCCATAAATCACAGGAGAATTAGGGTTATTCTACTTCCCGATTGTCCCTCTTTAAATATCGAAACAAGCGACGATCGCAACGACTCCGGGTCTCTTTAATTGCCGTTGACAACAACTGCAAAGTGCACTCGGGCCCGGTTGAGCTGAATCATTATTCAACCAATCCGACAGAAATAAAAATCAAACATTTTCACAGTAATGAAAAGAACTCACTAAACACACACACACACACGCACAAAGTGTACCTACCTGCTTTAGCCACCTGAACATCTTAGCTTATCATACGTGTACATTCAAGTCACAAAAGACAGCCCCAAAGATAATCACTGTGACGTTTTTAGGGAGAAAAATGTTAATTGCGTTTCGGATTTCCTTGAGGCTAAGGGCAATAAGCGCATGGTATTTATTATTAATCATCCATTACAGCAAGAAGCTGATTCGAACGTACGAAAATGCCGGTTACTGTACGTTCAGCGTCAACATGAATATGAGAAGGCCCGTGAACGTGGGACCGATGAGACAGTAGACCCGCAAAAAGCTGAACAGAAAGCCGAAAAGCGTCGAAAAGCAGAAGAAGAAATGCTCGTGAAGGCCCGCGAAGCCGAAGCAGCCTATAAGGCCACCGTAGTCGAAGCCAACGATGCAGCTGCTGGAATTGAGAGAACAAAGGCAGAAGTTCTAAAACAGGTCCGGGAGTTGATAGTTCAGTGCGACAATACAATGAAAGCTGTCACCGTAGCCTATTTCCAACTACAGCACTCGGTGACGGCTCCGGCGCCAGTGCAGTTCCAGACACTCTGCGAGAGCTCGCGCCTCTACGAGCCGGGCTCACAATATACGGAGTTCGTTAAGCGTATTCCTATGCCAGCACCAGGTAGTAAACCCGAAAAGCCGCAGTACACTTTCGAGCAATACAGAAGTGAAGCTGAAATGGGCAGCGATGAAAACCTTGCCCGAGCGGGGCTCCAGGAACGCCGACTCTCCACGGACGAGAAGATCAAGAGGGCCCTGTGGCCCTCAAGCCACTCTGACTCACGACCGTCCCAGGCAACCGTGCAGACGCGTCCTTCGAACGCCTACCAGTCCATGACATCGGACTCGGACTCGGTGTCATCAAATAAGAGTAGAGACACGAGTCCCACGGCCAGTCCCCAATTGGCGGGCCATAGCGGCCATGGCGGTCACGGTATGGTGCACGCGTCATCGGGCGACGAATTGGAGGCGGACACGGTTGAGACTGGCGCGGGCGTGAATCGCAAGATGTGCCTCTCTCGCGCGGCGGAGACTCATAGCTTCCGGAAGTTGAAGACCCCTTCGCGCTGTCGTGAGTGCGATTCGTACGTCTATTTTCAGGGCGTCGAGTGCAGCGAATGTGGTCTATCGTCACACAAAAAGTGTCTCGAGACGCTTGCCATTCAGTGTGGCCACAAACGTCTGCCACGCCGCATGACTACCTTCGGCGTTGACTTAGTCGACCACGCACAGTTTAGTTTCAACGCGTCAGAAGACAGTGTTGAAGACGTACCATTCATTGTGAAAAAGTGCGTCAAGGAAAACGATAAGCGAGGTTGCGGCGTGCAGGGTATATACCGTGTGTCCGCTGCAAAATCCAAGGTAGAAAAACTCTGCCAGTGCTTTGAGAATGGCGCTGAATTGGTTGACTTAAGCGATTATCATCCGAATGTGATCGCCAATGTGCTTAAACTCTACCTAAGGCAACTACCAGAACCGCTGTTAACGTACAACCTTTACCCCGAATTTATTGCTATCGCCAAGGAGTTCCCATCCAATCGGGAGGATAGCACCGCGGCTGTAGGCATTTTGCGAAAGACCGCTAAAAATCTCCCGCGAGTCCATTACTCTACACTAGCTAGCCTGCTGAAACACCTTCGTCGGGTGGCATCTAACTCGGAGTCGAACAACATGCCAGCAAGCAACTTAGGCATCGTGTTTGGACCAACATTGCTGCGCACACGCGAAGGTTCAGCTTCTCTGAGTAACCTCGTCGACACCGTCCATCAGTCGAGGTATGTTCACTTGGCAATCAGTTACTCTGTCCAAATATAAATCTGAATACGCTGTAACATAATAGCGTAACTTTTTAGGGGTACATTATGTTCTCAACGAACGAGGCACCCGCTAGATCTCAACCAGGTGTAATATAATACTAGAATAATCACAAGCAGCTATACTCCAGTATTTGGACGGTACCTAACATCATTTCAGCAGCAGTACCGTGTGAGTCAGCCCGGAAAATGTATTTATTTTTTTAACATTATTTCGAACTTTTCTGTTTCAGAGTAATCGAGCTGTTAATCACTTATGTGGACGAAATCTTTGATACGGACATGCGTGACAAAAGCGTATCTGATCTGCTGAACTTCCATAAGTTGAGTGTCGACTCGGCAAGCGTGCCCCGCTCCAAGTCTGGCTCCTTCAGACGGAGGTCCGACAGATCTGGGTCTAGAAGAGGCAATAAGCCTTCGAGCAAGGATGACTCCAAGTATGTAACTTTCCACCAATACTAACTTCCGGTTTAGGTAGCCCAGTTAACAGCCCGTGATTTCGTATTACGTTAGGATATGAGTCGAAGTTCCAACTGAGTCATCCGCTTAATTTCTCATATGAACCGTAGATTGGTGCCAGTGTTGTTTGAACTTCGAGACACACATATACGAGTAATGCACAAAAGGGAACAAAATGATGGACCATTGAATACGAGTGACACGCAAACCGCATAAAAGTCGATGTGTTAAAAGTAAAAAAAGTAAAAGTCCACAAAGTCGCTGTAAAAAACGTAGTGGCTATCTTGTACAAACCCCGTAATGTGATGCATATGGGTGCTTATGGGACAGAATATACATAACACGACCGTTGAGGACAACCGTTGCCGCGGGAAGAAATAATATAGTTCTGTCATCTCCAAAGACTTCTGCTTTTGAGTTGTTACAGTGGTTTATGACTATTCAAGAATGTTCGAAAGCACAGCTATTATTGTCTGACAGAGTTGCACTAAGTGAGGTTATATGCGGCAGAAACAAAAATTACGATTGGGTAGGTGATTTACATTGAGGGAACACCATGGAATGCATACAAATTTTAGACAAACATTAATATTGTCCCGTGTAGTCCCTGCCCCATTTTCCCTTGCATCTGAAATATATGCAAGGGCACTCGAATAGAAGGGTTATGCCTCTGCTCTTTAGAAAAGCGGCTTCATAAGAGGAGACACGTCTACTCGAGTTTCTTTACTTGAGTACTTCATGCAGATTATAAAAACGTATGCGCCATTTGTGAGCAAAGGCGCACACGCAGGCGCAAGGCTAGTTTCATAGTCACTAGTTGTATGTCATATTGGTAAAACTAAAGGTTTATTGGTTTAGTAAAGGAGCTCCAATTTTACAATGCTTAAGCACCTCATATGTGTCACTGGTGTGGCTAGATATCACTTAGCCGCGTTCGTTTTTCAGCACGGCTACAAATAAAGACGTTTTTTACTTTCTGCATACTGTGGAGTAACTTAGCCTACTAACTGAAATCAAACGTTGTAGACTGGATTCAGCTCGAAAGGAGAACGCCAAGGAGAGCGGAGGTCTTCTGAGTGCTACCAGTGCAACGAACATCACGTCCGCGTCACACGGGATGAGTTCTTCCTCGCATGATCTCAACACCTCGGGCCAATCGACTATAATCTCCCCAACTCTAGGGGATAATGGAACGATCCGCACTTCTCCCACACCCATGGCCCTAAATGTAAATAATAGTCATAAAGCCGCAAACACGTCAAACAATAGTAATAATCATAATAATAATAGTAGCCTGAGGCCTAACGTTGCTGAACTCAAAACCGCTGTGACGTCACCAAAGCTTGCCGAAAAAAAGTAAGTATTGCAAAAATTTAATTGATTCGATAGGTGATAAATATACTTTCATTTCAAACACTTATATATATGTACTTGTATAATTGATTCACCACTTCGCTCGCACGGAGGATCGCCCTTAAGCTTCACACACATTCTCGCATTTGGATTAAACGATTTAGTTGTGGTCCAACTGGTGTGCGATTGTACAATTACCTTATATTTATGGACGTCGGGCCCGAAAATTAAAAGTAAAATAAGATGACAGAAATAAAGGGGCAAAATAATTTTGTGCTATGAGAAAGGTATCTTGCGGGACTCAAGCGATAATTTCAAACAGGATAAAGAGTGACCGATGTCCCGTAACTGCACGACATCTTTTTTCTTTTGAATTGGTTCTTTTGCTTGTCCACTTAAAAGGTTTGTCTTTTAGGCTTACTAACTAACTAACTTAAATGAACAAGTGCAGGTGACTTGATCCATATTTTTGAGTTTGAAAGGTCTGAGAGAGTCAGAGGGGACAAAAACATCTCATACCCTTTCACGGAATCATCATGCTTTCCAATGCTAGTAGATGAGGGACAACTAGCCTGATGTTGCTAGATCTGCTAGTCTTGAATGTTATTATCTATCTAATACGAAATTGTTTTTGTTTAGTAGCGTCCACGCGACGCTGTCGTTGCCACCCGAGGCTTCGAAGGACAAGGATGAGGCATCGCTAGCGGAGCGAAACTCAGCCGGCGTGACAGGGCCCAGTGTCGGGGGTGTCTCCGTCAACCTTCGCTCAACGACCGGCAATTCGCTCGGCATCGGCAAGGACCCGCCGATGAAGGCGGCCTCTATGGCAGAACTCAGAAGACAGTTCTTCGAAAGTCCCGCCGCCAGCCTCGACGCCTCGCCTGCCACAGCAGCAGCGGGACTGGCGGCCACAGCAGCAGCAGCAGCAGCAGTTGAAAACGAAGACGATGATAAAGAGGGCCCAAAAGAGGTCACCACCAGTGACGAAGTTGGCCCCGAAGATACTGCAGTGAAAGGCGACCTAGCTGGCGATTCAGACCCCGACCGCAGCGGCGTCGGTGGCCAAGCTCCAGAAGGCCAAGTGTCGTCGTCAAGGTGCTGCTGCGGCGGCAGCAGCAGCAGCACTTGTCCACTCGTCCAGCAGCAGCAGCAGCAGCAGCAAATCGACAGCCCAGCACATGAGCAGGATGTCACCTTCACCGAAGAAAGCGGCTGTCACGATTGTAATAGCTGCGCTGGTATCACAGATTCGGCAAATTCTTCCACCCTCAAAGGTATTTGCCAATCTGAGTCGATAAGAGTACGCCAGGAAACTATTTTATATCCTTGTCTCACAGCTCGATTCCATGGTGTTATTATGATTATGGTTCCCAGTGAAATTCAACGAATGCAAAATCGTGCCTGTTTCTAGGTCGATCTCTGACCACCCACCCACATTTACTGGCTGCACTGATTGACTTTGTCATGAAGTAAAATACAAATGTATGCAATTGCAAACAACATTTTTCGAAACATTCGATGTGGGGGGCAATTTGACTATTGGCTTTATTCGAAAACTATTACAGCGCAGTGGTTCAACGAACGAGATGAAGCAACCTTTTTTGACAAGATATTGATTTTTGTGCAATAATACAATACAAGTATTATAGTTCATAGATGACACCAATAAGATAAGGTAACACGTGCATTGGAATTCATTCATGCTCGTATTTGTTGTACAATAGCATATTTTACGGCGGTACCTACCTATGCAGCAACGAGTATGTGAAAGCACAGCTAAAAAGGCACACCCATTTTCCAGACCTACAACAGGCACCATCATTGGATAGTGAACGTCTTGACCTAGCTAGCAGGTAAGCAGAATAACGTTTACTTGTCCAAACGGTGGCGGCTCAATTCATTTAATGTGTGTCCGATTAGACGTTTGTTGTTGCTTATACTATCAAGTCATTCGTTACTTACACTATTGCCGAATTGCCTCCAGGATCAGCAATACCTTCAGACACATTTAGTTATTCAAGCACTTCGACATTGAGTAATAAATAGATAGAGATAATAGCGTTCTATATTTGTACGATCTATGCAACCTGTTAACAGTTGCATGTATCGAATACTAGTAGAGAGGGCAGTCTAAATCTTGACCATCATACGTAAGCGCGGTGGCTTTCTACCAAAAAAGTTGTTCCCAACATAACTAACTATTGTTAACTGCAACTAATGACTTCTCTCATTCCCATCTTTGTTCGTGTCTTCGTTAAATTTATCTAATGCTTATAGCTTAAGGTCGCACGCAGCACTGCGCGAAACTCCGTCGTTGCGGAAGAGGTGGTTCAGCGCGGGAGAGGACTGCAGCGGTGCAGCCGCTAATCCGGGTTCTGGTCTTAGTCCAACATCAGCATCAGGTCCTGCATCGGGTAGCACCTCCCCAGCGGTACCGGGTAGCGGGCGCAGAACGCCCGTCAGGCCAGGCCTACACGCCACCCTCGAAGCAACAGGCTCACTGCAGGAGTTCGGCTCCGCTGTGGGACCCGACACTGACCTCCGCAGGCCGCGTTTCGTCTAGTCGTCTTAAGAACACGAACAGCACAAACTGTAACAGCGATAGTAGTTCTAGCAGTCAACAGTGACAAAAGCTATCAGCACACATATGCACACATGACCGTTGATTCCATTCACTTAGTAGTTTACTACTACTACTACTACTACTATTATATATTACATCAGTACATACGAACTGCATACGATCATCATGTCAGCTACGTCAGTGGCACACAACCTCCATTCATATATATATATACATATATATATATTAGTTCACTTCGGACACTTGCGCCCTCTGTCACTTGCATGAATGGCTGCCGGTTCTAAACGACTCCATTCTGAATCCAAGAAGTGTTTGTTCTCTTCGTAGTGTAGGACGCAGTGAAATCAGTAATGTCTGAATCGATTCGCGCAACACCCATGGTCATTTGTTTAAATTCATTTATCAGTCATCCGAAACGACAATATGCGTTATGGCATGCGAGTTTCATTTGCTAATTTTGTAGGATCTGTAGAACAATTTAAAATATAGCGGTCCAATAATGAGTGTGAATAATGGCACACTCAACGATGACTATACCGCAGCCACCGCATATTGTCGGTGGACAATTATCGGAGGGTCTCTCATCAATCAAGTGCACTTTCTTACAAGGCCCTTACTTTGGCTACGATAGAGAACTGCACTTTCTATACCCAGTCGCTCTGTTGAATTCTAGGCTAATCTATCCTGTCTCGCTCATTGCGTAACCTGACGGTCTATGTGAGAACGTTCTCAAAGAAGGTACTTGATATTAGGTAAACAAAAGCAGAATGTCAAGAACAAAAAAAGGCAATGAAGTGTATTAGCACAGCTGTTCAACTATAAACTATCGGCTGATAACCGTAGACTGTCCAGAGGTCGCGGCCGTAATGACAACGACCGGCTCACCGGAAATCACAAAACACTTCATCGGTATAATTAATATTGCCAATATATTATACATATTGTATGTATCTCACAAATGCACAAATAATACCAACTATATATATATATATGTATATATATATATATATATATATATATATATATATATATATATAGAATGGGCGGAGTAGGTTCATGTTGGGCTGCAGCCTCTTTTTTTGAAGTGTGGTATTCGTCTGCCGCGGGCTATAACAGCATCATCGTATCCACAACCCGCTACCTAGCCACTCCTCGACCATCTCCTCCTATGAGCCAAGGGCCAAGTGACTTCTAAAGCTACCGCTTTTCGAATCACTTCGTCGGCCACAAGGGGCTCATTTGCGTGGAATGGCACATTTCGCCGTCCGCAACGGGCCGCGACATGTGATGGTTGCAGCCTACAGCGATCTAAGTGATGGACAAAGAAACCCATCCATCTGGTCAGGATACATTTTGATCCATATCGTATATATTATATATCGTACACAGTTAAGCAACGTGAATGTTTATGTGGTGGTAACTGGTTAGATAGAGTTAAAGAGAGCTAATTGCTTGAACCCATTTATCGTTCTCGGCCTGTCCTTAGAACACCGGAAGGCCTCTGAGGCAAGAGTGGCTCGTGGTGTAAGTGCAAATTATCTTTTAACTGTTCCATTTATATATATATATATATATAATGTAAAACTAGTCAGTTCAGTAAGCTTTATACAAACAATGCTTCAATTTCACAACATACCTTTGGTTTGACGCGTGAAGTCCAGCGGATACGTTTGATCTCTTAAATGGCGATGCCTCCAAAAGTTCCATCGAAATTAAACTTGCTTTGATTTATACCTAATTCATAAAATGCCCGCTTTGCAAATACCCGATTTTCTATTATGAGTACACGAATTTTTTCACTCATGGGATTTCTTCGGCTGACTGTTGATCGGCTGAGGATCCAGTTATAATTCTTGAATCTAAGCGCCCAATTATGATGAATTAATTAGTATGGCGATTGTGTTAAAGGGTAGAAAGTTTTAGTTATCATTACCCATGAAGGTATTACAGGCATCATAAACGGTAGACTTTCTGGTACTGTTCGAAGACCGAGACGGGGCGCTGATTGCTACCAAGTTCGCAAAAAATAGCGAGGTACGATATCAAGTATACGTGTCTGGAATCCCTTATACGAACATACCAAAAAATGATACCAATCATACCGGATGACAGACGTCCCCTTTTTTTGTATTTGCTATAATTCCGTGAAAATGAACTAACACAGGATAGCTATTTAGCATTTTTTGTAGCATAGATATTATGCGTACTTCGATTTTTTGGTGTTTTTTCTGAATCTCTTTCGAATCAAAGGTGCTCGAGCTATTCTATTCAAGAGCAAGTGACATTCTCAAACATATCTTTACTGACTATAATCACGTTTTGCTAATCACTTTCGCTTTTGCTTTAATAAGTAGTAGCCTAAAATAAAAATATTATTACAAATGATGGTGATAATCTGACCCTGCCCCTTCTACGTATTTCATATGTGCTACTGCAATTTCTCTCAGTGTTACTTGTCACTTCAGATTCTGTTATATATATAGATATATGAAAGTAACATTACTTTGTTTGAAATTTTGTTATTAATCATTTCACAAGCAATCACTTTTGCAAGTTTACCCTAAAAAAAAGCAATATTTGAAACAGCAGACCGTTAAAAGACTTGAACAATTTAAATTAACTCACCGGGTTCTGAGAATTGTAAGTAAATATGGGGTAGAGCATTTCAACTTGTTACTTTTCTGAGCAGAATCGTAACCAATTGGGTATAAGTCGCAGAAATGACAGGAATATATAGTCAAGGACTATTAAATGTCTGTATATTTCGAAGAATCAGCCCAATATAATAACTGTACAAACTCCCTTGCCGTTTTGACATAACACAAGTGACATGACCTGACTAAACCAGACAACGATGAAAATGTCGTATGTGCGTTCATGAGGCTATTTGTGCGATGAGCGCGAATAAAATCGAGTTTTATGGGAATCACCCGGTCTCGTTTGTATAAATGTTTCCCACCTTCTTGTCTTTTCAGAATACTTATTTCCCACTCAGCCGCAATCTCCCAGACGTAACTGGGACACTACATTTTGGAATTAATATAATGAGAATCCAGACTCCAAAAGATAACAACAACAACATCACACTTACTCTTGAATATCCAACACCCCGTACACTATATATTCTATATATAATATACACGCAGCTTCGTAAGGTTGGGATTTCTTTTGAGCACGTTCAAGAAATGGTGCAACTCCGCGGGGTTGCCTAAATTTTTTAACGGCTCATAACCCTCATAGAGGCACCATGTAATGTAATGGTCAATGTGTAATGTTCAATAAGTAATGCAATACTACGGGGCTGCGTGACTTCCCGAACTCCCTGCATATATATATATATATATATATATATATATATATATATATATGGATAAAATCCAGCAAATAACAAACAAGACAAATTAGAGTCGTTCATTCCCCGCCATCTTGCATCGTGACCTTTTGAAGGTTTATACATATAAAATACAATATTATATTATGTAGTCAGACTGAATACCTTCAACTGAACAAAAAATGATGATAACATTATTACCATCTAATCACATCAAAAGGTTACTGCAACTATTGCAACATACGTTCTAACGTTACTACGTGAATTTTATCGACAACATAATTATTACTATTAAAGGGTAATCCATAACATATAAACACAATTCGTAGTAATATATATATATATATATATATATATATATATATATATATACTGGGATATTTAAGAGTGATAGCTACAGGATAATATGTGATGATGATAGTAATTCGTATTCTATATGAATTGAAGGTTCGATTTCTATCTATAGCCGCTACTGATCGGCTATAAAGGTGACAATGACAAGCGGCGGTGCCACCACCAACAAATGTGAAGAGAATAGTGTCGATAATTTGCGTGTCAGATGGAGCGTGTGTTAGTTTGACTAACACATGATAACTAACGAATGAGACAGAAACTGGCAGATTTACATTTGGGACCCCTGTTGCATCTTCTAAGGATACAGGTGAACTGTCAGTTACGGATTTTTCACAGGTTTAATAGAAGACTGCATGCGATGCGGCATTGATATCGCGACATGAATTACAACGTTGCAGACGGTATATACGTATATAGGGGGGTGTCTGGGTGGTTACAAAAGACCAGGTTATAGTGGTTTTGAACTGTGTGGGTAACGCAAGAATATGCGAAAAACAACCCTACGATAAGTACAAGTGTTTCACATTTGACAGAAGAAGGTTACGCTGGAGTCAGCTACATGAAAACCAGCTAAGAATAGAATTACATGGAAGGGACGCGTGGATATAGTTGGGTAGATACTACATCGAGCGACAAAGAATAGCCGAGAGATTGGAGACAAACCAAACAGACAAAGCAATTGTGATGTTGAACCTGAATCATTGAGTTCAATCGATAAATGGAGAGAAAGGCTCAGTACTCACAGTTCCGCCATGTGGAAGAAGAAGTGATGGAGATGAGAAGACAACTAGGATTCTAAGCTAAAGAGCTAAAGCATATCATCATAACGTGTCTATAGAGGCGTACATCCACATGTTATCGCCAGGTCATCATCAAGCCGTTGACTAATCATCTTGTAATTGAGTGAAAGAACACTTGGAAAATTTCGATTACTCGAAACAGAGGCGAAGGATACGGATAAGTGTGAATCGAGATGTTAAACTACACTTCGACTATCCTGCCATGTATCTCAAACTCGACTTCGTAATGGCAACTCATGTAGGCTAGGAAACGAAGATCCGGAAACAATTCCGGCTTAGATGTCTGTGTAATAACCTTGAGACGATATGGCGGGACCACAATAGTTGGATATTATTATTATATTGTGCAACGCAATGATTATGATATCGTATACGTGCAATATATATAATAATAATAATAGGTGGTCGAATAATTGGCCGAAGACAAGCCAACGAGTCGTGCATTATAGATATATGGCAAAGCAAACAAAAACTGTTTCTCATTAGTGGATGGACATTCTATAAGAGATGTTTCTTTATATATATATATATATATATATATTACAAATAAGGAGAACGATACAAGACATTATTGTATGGACAAAGGGAGCGATTTCACTTGGATTGTGACACGTAGCAGTTTCATGGGGGTGGTGAAAATCAACAAAATGTTCTTGACGATGAGAAAAGGAATGATTATTCCGATTTATATGTTTTAATGACGAGTGACGGTAGGCGGTAGCCGACAGCTGAATCGTCAGCAAACGAACTACCGCAGCAGCAGCAAGCAACATTCTGTTCCCACAAAAATGACTGGCTGAGGTTGCACTTCCATTTGTTGAACCAAAATACAGTAAATTAATCACATGCGTGTTTTCATTCTTCTCTATTATAATTAACTTCCTCATTAACATATCACCTACGTAGCAGAACGTACTATAGAATGATAAGGATGTGCATTGAAAGTAATAACAAGAGAAAGAACACGGTGAAACATAGGAAGCCTGAAAATCGTGCACGTAACTAAAGCTAGGTGTATACTTATTGCTTTCTATCATATCGACAGTTGAACGAAAGGAGACAGTAAAAAAATCAAATGAAAGAAGTGATAAAATGGGCAAATGAAATGTTTAAAGTAGAACAGTATAGAAATGATTTGGAAGTGAGCGTTGAACAAGCTTATAGGAAACTTTGTAGAAGAAAAACGACTAATCGTCTAGGGGTAATAATATAACAGTGTCTATGGTCTACTGACTCTAGAGTAGTAAATAGGGAGCCGTATATTGAACAACAGAAGGACAAATAACTGAGGTAAGAAACAAAAGCATAGATAGAAAATATAAGAATAAATATAATAATGAATAGAGAAAAGTGTACAGACACCAAAGTTGAAATATGTAAAGTGACAAAATTAAGATCCAATGAATTGAATATTCATATTGGTTGACAAGGACGAATGACAAAAAATGGGTAAGTAGATATAACACTCATTCAAAAGTAAATGAAAACAAGAATTAGAGAAATAAGGTTTCGATTACAGAGCATAAAATAAAACAGATGATAAGATAGATAAAGCGTAATTGGTTTATTAAAGAAGCAGCAATTTCACAATGCTTAAGCTCTCTCATATGTCCCGGATGATGATAAATAGGCTACAACATAGGATACAGAAACGCGAATGTGATGTTAGGGAAAATTGTTGACAAAACAACAAAAAAAGAAAAAGAGCGATAAATAATCTTCACTCCTGGTCAACTCAGTTACAATTGCTTTCGCATGAGCCCCTTCTCCTGCCTGATCTTTGAAACAATGCGGCTATTCTACCGAGACCTTCCTTGCACAGGGGGAAAACAGCTGTGGAACAAAATTGATATTTTGTAGTGCGACACGCATTGATCAAATGTCCACAATGTTGATGAATTTTTATTATCCCTACTTGAAATACATGTTCCTTTAAAATTAGCTAAAAGGCGAAAGCCTATCGAGATTTTTGTCGAGCGATTGCATAACCAGTGAGAAATGTGATCACAAGGAGGTTGAAAAAAACTACTTGCCGTTGCTCTGAACAGATAACTGTGTTTACTTGAACAATCGATGGCGGCTGCTCTGGATCCCGCGAGGTCATTTGGCTACGCGTCGTCGAGACTCAGTCTGAAGGACGACTAGCTATACTGTTCGATGGAGACGTCAGAAGCATTACTGATGACTCCGAGAAGGTTGATCTACTGTGCAGAGTAGATAACGTAGGAAACGTTTCTACGGGACTTTCTGCACTACCAGAACATCCTCGCCTGTGAATCCAGGGCCGTCCAACTCGGCACTGTGAACGATGTGGATCTCTTCGAGGAGGCCGTATATAAGGAGATAGTAGAAACCACTGTGAAGAGAAGCGACAACCCGGAACATCTGCCAGCCGCTCTTCGTGTAGCACATTCCTTAAGCATGGTCTTCGAGCACTGACTGGCTGAGCGTCGGCTTCCGGAAATGTATAGGAGAGTGTGTATAGGAGCCCCCGTGTACGAAGCTGGCTGTATATCTATCCCTGCGAACAAAAGACTTGTGTTCTTAAGCGTCGTGTCTAGTAAGGTGATGGATTACTTGTAAAGCCATTCTTCAGAATGCTGAACTTTTGCAATGTGGCATCCCCCATGCCTCCGCCGATGTCATCATGTGGTAGACCATGTATGTCACTGTAGGGAACCGAGCCATACTAAGTCCTATCGGTGGCCTTTCCTGAGGTGGCACACGCGCTTGCGGAAGTGCCTCACAATGCAGAGCAATGTGTTCAACATCGTCCGACAAGCCTTAGTCGTATAATATGTAGATGTCCACATCGGCTTTCCCGATCTTAACCATATACGTTTGGAACTACCCGTGATCGGACAGGACCTCGTCGCACGGCAGGTCACTTCCCCGAAGTGGCAGTCGTAGCATTGAGATAGACCCGACATCAACTGCTCGGTCCGGCGCCCCTGAACCACCTTGCCAGACACCTGCGCGGTCCATTCTTCTCCCGATACGTCGGTGGTGGCTCGCCGAGCCATAGTCAGATCCAGTTCGCTAGAGCTCTTCTCCCCGGATAGAAGATCCCATGGGAGTATTTTGGCTGCTAAGAGCACTACAGTTGACGCCGTTCTCAGCTTGTTTCTGTTCCTAGCCCATCGCAGTGTCATGTCAGCCCAGGCGTGGGCATCCAACAGGATCATGGACTCTGCCACGCATGCCATAAGTTTGCGCTTCTGTTCTCGATGATGTGATCTATGTGTACCGATCCGGGTTGCCCAGTGTAAAGAATGACCCCGAGGTACTTTGCCTTGGGCTTGATCTCTAACCTGTGTCCGGAGAGCTCTAAGTGAGTGAGCGTGACCGTTTTTTCTGCCCGTGAGGCACAAAGTCTTCGTCTTTTGGTGCGCAAGCGACATGCGATAATCACTGATCCATGCTACGCCTGCCAAGGCATCTTTGGCCCTTTTCCTTAACGTCTCTGCATCTCTCGCAGTTACAATAAGAACCACGTTGTCGGCGTAGGCTAACGACTCTATCCTATTAGGGCATTTCATTCGAACACGAAGATTTCATCGGACACGAAGTTTGGCTGGGTCATCGCCGGAAAGGCTTCGCCTGGCACGACACGTATCGACGTTGCGCGTGTCCACGCGGTATGCTGTGCAGCCGTTCTCTCGAAGCCAGCGCGTGACTTGGGACGGCTGTGGTGACTGCAAGCCGTGGGTATCACCTATGTACCAATCAAGGCACAATCGGCAGAAGAAGACAAGGCGGTAAAGCAATTCAATGAAGGGTTGGGGTACGATGGAAACGCGTATACGGTCACTATGCCTAAGCGAAATTCGACCTCCAAATTATCTAACAACCTCGACACCGCAGTGCGACGGCTCGTGTATGAGCGACGATCTTTGCTTCGCGATCTTTGCTTCGCTGGATCGCGCGCGTTCCAGCGATACCTCGACGAGATCATGACGTTCATGAACGACGGGCACGCCGAAAAAGTGAAAGACGCACGGGCTGGAGATCACGACGGTTCCTACTACATGCCACACCACCAGGTGATCACGCAGGCAGACGAGAAAGGGAAGTGGCGAATAGTTTTCGACTGTTCAGCATCTGCACCCGGAGCAACGTCGCTGAACTCCCACCTTCTCCCATAACCAAATCTTAACCCTGACCTTGTGAAGTTACTGCTAAACTTCAGGTTGCACCGCGTAGCCGTGTCGGTGGACATCACGAAAGCATACATAATGCTCAACCTTGCTGAAAGCGATCGCCCGCTTTTCAGATTCCTCTGGCAAGGTTCAGACGACGATTGCATACGCTGCTATCAAATGAAGAGGGTTACGTGGGGAGCCATCCCAAGAGGATTCCTCTTGGTAACGACACTTCGTGATATATTCAAACGGGTGGACCCGGCCGCAGTACATAGACTGGATGAATCACTTTAGCACGACGATCTTCTCAGAAGCTTCCCCACGACGTCTGAGGCCACGCTATTCATCGGCAAGGCGCTGACATGGTTCGAGTCAGCAAACATGCGACTGGCGAAATGGAAGGTGAATTCGCCGGGCATCGTGGATTATCTCAGTGCCTGTGGCACGCAATCGGCTGGCGCGTGCTCCGATGAGGGCGCAATCTTGAAAGTATTTTACACCGTGTTTACAGGCTCGTCAAGTTCCGCTAGTCCCCATCTGGCCCCAGCGTCTGCCGGCGTAGACGGGGTTGGATCCTCGTGAGGGCCTCCTTTACGCTATTGGGATTGTTCTGCTCCGCTGGCGACGTTGCTACCAAGGCGGTAGCCGTTATCTCCAACTGGTTAGGCACTGAGCCTCTCCTGTTCCCCAGAGGGGACCTGCTGGTTAGGGCGGACCTTGCGAACTCAGCCGGGGCTTTCTCCATCCTTCTTGGGCTCTTCGGTCTTCGCCTTGCTCGAGCTCATCGTCTAGGTTTGAAGACTAGGTTTTGAAGAAGCCAAAGAAGGTGGGCATCTTGAAGATTACCGAAAGTGTCTAACCATATCTCTTAAGCTTCAGGCCGAACAGAAGCTTCAAGAGGACAATAGGAGGACCAACAAAGGATGAAGACCCCTGATCTTGACCCTGTCAACCCCTGACACACCAGGGGTTGACAGCTGTCTTTGCTGCAAGGGGGCTGATTTGCTGAAGGAGGCTGAGAAAAGGCAGAGTCAACTCGCTGAGATTATGGGTGACACGGACCTGGAAGATATAGGTCGCTTGATGACGGCGGAGTGGCCTGAGGCCATGTTTGACCACCTAGTTCCCAAGCCAGAGGACAAGTTCTTATAAACATCCAGTCAAGGTGGTCACAGTGACACAGGGGTAGGATGCTGATGACGCCATCTTGGATAAAACGTCGTCACAACTTTCAGCGATCAGACGCCGGATAAGTCTCTAACCCTTAAAAACCATACAACCTGCGAGGACGAGGATGTACGGGAGAAGAGTCCCGGTCTGGGAACCGGCGTGCTCCTTCTGGGAAAAGTCAATAGTTCCACTACAGAGACAGACGAAGCCAGGTTCCTCAACCTGATGCTAGGTGTCATGAGGAGGGTTAGCAAAGAACCCGGTGTGAAACGTTCCTCGGGGACACCGGCAATATCCTACTCCAAAGGGCCAATGATATACGGAAGACCATCGAGGAAGCTAGGCTTAGGGAACGGGGAGAGGAGACAAAACACCACATCTGCACTGACACCCCCTTCCAGTCCGACGGCAAGGGTCGTTACTGCGAAGGATCCTTCGCGACGGTTCGGGTCGAAAGGAAGGTCGGGACACTGGACGAGCTGAGGAATAATATAGATCCCGGCAGATCCGAGGAATTTCCATAGGAAAAGACGGAGACTTAATTATTAAGATCCGTGAAAGAACATCCGGAGTTTCCAGCAGACTGGAAGAGATCAGAGGCAAGAGCAACCTAGAGACGGTACACAGGTAAAGGTAAAGCTTTATTGGTTTATTAAAGGAGCTCCAATTTCACAATGCTTCAGCTCTCTTATATGTCACGCAGCGGGGCTCGAGACTAAGCCGTGCAAGCCACTGCGCTGACAGGGTGGGGAATAGACCCCTGGCTGGAGGAATCTGCCAACAAGAATTGCTTGATTGATCAGATACAGGGCAGTCCCGAGGATATATAAGTTAAGGACATCAGAATTGGCCGAGCCAATGTGTGGTTTGTAATAGTGGTAGCTAGCAGGGCCACTGCCTCAATCCTGACTTCCCGGAGGACGATTAAAATATGCACCAGATGGTGCAAAGTACAAGAATGGGTGAAACTCTCCGTTTGTTACAACTGTCAACGCCCAGGACATTAAGCCATCTCCTGCGTATTCAAGGAACAGGTGCCTAAAACTTGTTTCCGATGCGGGGCCTCGACCCATTTGGCTAAGGACTGCCGAGCTGAAGCTCCCCGGTGTTCGACCAGCGCTACAGATGGACATCCGGTTGACAGCATGAACTGCCCCCACTTCGGGGAAATGGTCACAAACCTTAAAGTTAGGCCCGGATCGAGGGAGCCGGAGTAGCCAACGCAAACCCGTCCAAACCCTGAGACGATACTTACCCAAAAGAAACCGAAGCTGATTTGCGAAATCAAGCCCGACCCTAGCGGAGACTGGGTCACTATTAAGAGAGCGACAGCGGGGTCCCATAGAAGCGGGAGACCAAATAATTAGCTCTTTATGCCTCTAAAGCTTATACAAATTAACACTAATAGAAGTAGAGCAGCACATGACCTGCTCAGCGCGGAGTGGAGAGATAGAGGAATTGATTCTGCAGTGATCTTGGAACCATATAGTGTCACTCTCGAAACGAAAAACCGCTGCTGGCACCTAGACTCCGAGAGAGATACGGCTATTTGGAACGTATCGCTGGGCACCGGGCCCATCATTGCTAGTACAGGTAGCGGAAGGGGATTTACCTGGACGATTTTAGACGGGGGGACAGTGATAACTAGTTGCTATTTCTTTCCTAATAGACCCCTAGACGAGTTTCAGGTGTACCTTGACTCGTTGGGCACCTTCATCTTTTAGAGAGGAGGATCCGTGGTCCTCATGAGAGATTTCAATGCCTCCCACACGGCATGGGGTAGCAGGGTCACAACCGCCAGGGCCACCATAATGCAGGAATGGCTTGCCTCTCTCGGCTTAGGGTTCACAAATGTGGGACCGGACCCCACTTTCATCAAAAGAGCCCAGCAGCCCTGGATAGATCTAACAATTACTAATCTCTCCTGCCTTGCCCAGGTGAGTGCGTAGAGGATCCTGGATAAAACTGTTTTTTCGAGCTGACCCTCAGCTGTTCCCCTATGTGACAGGCCTCAGCTCTTAGCCTTTTAGGTATTACTATGAGGACCTGTCGGGAGAGGATCCTGGATAGGAAATCTCTCAGTGACCACAGGTACATAAGTTTCACGAACGAAAGGGAATACCCAGGTGTTAACTACTCTGGAAAACAAGCCAAAATGGAAGGCAGGGAGTTTTGACAGGCGAGCCGTTGATGCGAAGGTCAAAGAAGCTCTCGGCAACGACGCGGCGCATAGCTACAGACCCGAGGACCTCGCTGAGGCCTGCAGAGCCCCCGTTAGACCTGGCAAATAAAGAAGGCTTGTACATTGGTGGACGAAGGAGATTGGGGAGCAGCGCAAAAAGTGCAACGGGCTGCGACAGAAACTCACGAGGCACAGGAGTACTGTTCGCCGCAATGGAACGGCGAACTCTCTCTTGGCGAGAATCAGCGAATTGGAGCATGCAGATAAATTTGCCATAGAAATGTCATATTTCAGAGGTACTTATTCCAGAAAGCAGGACAAGGCAACGCAGAAACTGTGAAGGAATTCCGAGAAAGAATGGGCAAACAAGCAATGAGATACGCGTACAAGGAGCACGAGAAAACGATGCTAAGAGACAAGCTCATCCTAGGAACGCGACTTGCAATGACCAAAGAAACGCTTTTTTGCGAGGAAGACTAAAAGAAATTGACCATCGATCAGGTAATGCGCGTACTAGAAACCAACGACGACAATGAGAAGGCGCTGTTGATAATTGAACGAGACAGACAAGAACGTAGCGGCAATAAAGAACAGGCCGATGACGTAGCATTAGTACGCCACCACTACGGACAAGAGCATAGAAGATACCGAGAAGTGGGACTCAAGCAGCACGGTGGGAAACACTGTCTGAACTGTGGACGGTCACATCCGCCACAAAAGTGTCCAGCAACAGGCCAAACATGCAGCGAATGCAACAGGAAGAACCATTTCGCGCGGATGCGAAGGTCGAAGCAGAGGCACAACGTCAGGGTAGTACAGGACGAGATCCCTGAATACATGACGTTACAATCCATACAGATCACAAACCTCTAGAAAGAATTTTCTCGAAAGCATTGGACTCTTGTCCAAAGGGACTACAACGAATGCGTCTTGAACTCATGAAATATAACATACGAGTGAAATACCTACCGGGAAAGACAAACCTGATAGCTGATCTTTTGAGCCGTCATCCCCAAGAAGAGAACCAACCAGGTGAAAACATATGCAGACTAGAAATAGGCGGGATAAGACAGCGTGAACACAACAGAATATCAGACATGTTGATCAAACAAGTAAAACAAGAAAGTGCACAAAGTGCACAAATGAAAAAAATAATGAACACCATACAGAACGGCTGGCCTTACACCATACATACCGACTCAGATCCCAGGAATATGGGCAGAGAATTTAAAGATTTTTGCTCGATGTGGTTAGTCAAACATGACGTTAGCGCGCCACACCATCACTAATTAAACGGCAAAGCAGAAAGCGCCGTCAAAAATGCTAAAAGCATTGTAAAAAAGGCAAACTTCAATAAGGAAGATTTGAACTTGGCGCTGTGGTGAGTGACAGGGCAGACAGAAGGGCTATCGGCAGTTGCGAAATTTTTCAGACACACACCAGCTACTTTACTACCAGTTAAGAAATACAAATTACGCAAGCGGAATCACAGACAACTTACTGACATGAGAAAACGACAACATGAAGCAAAGAAGGGCCGTCAGAATTCAACCTCTGGATCGAACGTACGAATGGATAAAGGGACGTGGTGTAGAATAGATTAGGGCCTGAACATATAAAATTAGAACAGAAAGAGGGACGAAATAGTTCGGAATAGACGACTCCAGAAAGCACAAAAGGCGCAATTAATAATAATAATAATAATAATAAGCAATTTTTGGTACCACAACACATACCGAACAGAGAGCGGCAGGTCATCCTCGAACCAACAGAGCCGGTCGAACCAGGGGAGCATCGGGCGAGCGATCGCAAGCAAAAACGACGATGCACACTCCGATAACAACCTCGGTGCGACGAGCGGCGACAGATCACAAATCAGCGCAAGAACGCACAGAAATCGAGAGGCCAAACGCTCATCAACAAACAGCAATTCCAACACAACGCACACTACGCTCACTGCACCACACGAACTAACAAGAGTATCAAGCAGGGTCAATCGGGCCACCACACAGCACAGATACCCGACCAGAACTCAATTCCGAACGGATAACGGGAAAGACAACGTCATTCCTCCACGCCAAGCAACAAAGCGCAGAGCGGAGTGCGAATTGACATTCACAGCTCGAAGAGTCTGCTGCAGACCAATGACAGAACAACCCAACTCAAATACAGCAGACCGCGGAATGTCATTTTCAGAGAGATGTGTAGGTGTGGGGAAATAACCTACTTCATTAGGTAAATAGGTGTAGGTGTGAGGAAATAACCTGGGGAAATAGGTGTAGGTGTGGAGAAATAACCTACTTCATTAGGGCTTCCGAGGGTTCGTTTCCTACATGTGCCTGGTCAGAGACAAGTGGGACAGAGGGAGCACACTAGCCGAAGGATCCTCCGGGAGAAGGATAGGCTAGAACGGGCGCGGATAGCTGAGCTGGTCCGAAAGGAAAATGCCCGGAACCCACCCGCTGCGGCTGGGCGGGAGGGTTCGCCTCAGAGGAGGAACTGAGGGATAGGACATGGTTGGAATCAAGTGCCGGTCCCTGCAAGGCACTGACTTGTAGTAGTGTAATACTGTGAAAGTAATACTTTGACAGTCCCGGGCAGTGCCCCAAGTCAAAATAGGTTCTGGGTTTAGTCAGTAAGAGTATGACACAACCAGGCAAATACCTTAGTGTGAGGCCTGGCGACCATGCAGGATTTACCTGTAACCTCTTAAAAAAAAGAGAGATGTGTAGGTGCGGTGAAACAAACCAGCGCCAATAATTTGATATTGTAGGTGTTCATATATCACTCATATGTCATGTTGAGCAAAGATGACACACTGCCATAAAACAGTGTAAATGAAGCTACACAGACTCTAGTGGCATTAATACGAAAGCCACAATGTAGTCAGCTGTGGTTGTAGTTAGTGATGAAATAGTTGGAGATGGTTGTCTATTGTAGAAGTTTAAGTCGGCTCAACATCATTAACTGTAATACTGTAAGGAAGGGAGATGTTGGGAGACCATGCTAATCGAAGTGCCCGCCCAGACAGCGCCCTCTGTCGGCGGAATGACTATGCCCATCACAATGCACGATCAATAAATCAGTCTGCCCGCAACTGTGCTTCCGCACACATCTATGCAGAACACATTGTCTGGGACAATGTGTCTGTATTATCATCACTGGACACAATCTGTATATTATTTCTATTTATTCAAGTGCTTCAGAACACTTGCCTTATTTCATCCAAGGACTAATGGATTGCATTTATAACGTACATCGACTGAGACATACAATATTTTGCGGTGAGCTTAACTGCCCTCTTGACAAGCTCCCTTCGGCTCACGGCACTGCCGTGTTACGCACACTTTAAAATAGGGGTCTCTGGGTCACCACTAACCCGAACGAGCATAGATTTATGGGAGAGCCAGTTGGTCCACAATTGAGATATTCACTAGAAACGTTTGAGAGCCAGTATGTCAAAAATACGGTCCCAAATGTCAGAGCTAGGGATAATACCTCCTCTTCCCGTAGAGTCAGAGGTCTGGAATATTGGTTTAAAATATACACTCACTGAGAGCGTTCGCCCACAAAATAACATGTGCCCCGGCTGACATTCACTTAACGAGCTGCCATGAGCACGTCTATTGCGACAACGCGTGATCAGTTAAGCCATCATCTTGGAGGCTGAGAGGTGCTCCGATAATACTCTAGGGCGATGTACAACGTCGCCAATACAATCCCCACAGATGTTCCTGCATGCAAGGCCTGCGACCATTCTTAGTACCAGGGGGAAAGGAGATCCGTAAGGTCCATTCCGTTGGTGCGGAATTGTAAAGAAAACCACTAAGAACAATTTCTAAGATCCCATGTTAGTCGCTCAACTAGAATCATTTCTGATTTTGATACAACTTATAACATAAGAATAGCACTGATTTCGTAAAGGAGAATCTACTGTAACGGCACGAGGAGTTCGCTCTGAACTGTATTCAAAGTACCCTTTGAAAGCAGAATCAACCGTTGTATGTTTTATTAACTCCAAATCTGCTAACTAATTATGGAAAACCTGTATTACGAGGGACCGCCTGAGGCAAAGCTCAAACTTCTGATAGCCATTCTGCTCGAAGGCCTTATTGATGATGGCAAGCACATAGTCGATAATGTGTTGCTATACGACGATGATCGCATTCTCAACTCACGGGGCAGATCTCACCTTCCTTGAATATCGTATTTCATAATTGTTTGGAATGCTGGTTACAATTGCGCTGTATACCGACCACAAGTCGTGAATGCAGAACGATGCTCTTCGAGCTATCTCCAGCTTACTTCGTTCTTTGTCAGTCGTAACTTGTTATCGCCTTGTAACGGCTACGAACTGGTGTTTACTCTCAATAAGTGAAACAAGATTTACATTGTCCCTGGCCTCTTCCCTCTGGTTGACCTGGCCTATCGTTTCCCTTCCCATCTGATTATGGACAACGCCGTCATCAGCTCCGAGTGCGGGGTTCAGCAGGGGGACCCGCTGGGCCCAGCCCTCTTCTGCCTGGTTCTCCGGACCCTCGCTGCGTTCCTCCAGTCTCGCCTGCGGCTGTGGTATATGGATGATTGGTTATAGTTTCGATTTGTATGTGCCCAATTCAATTTTTTTTTTTCAATTCAATTATTCCTTTATTGACGGAACTGCGAAATATTACAACGCTTAAGTTCTCGTATTAAAAAATAAGATAAAAAGAGCGATCACCAAAGTATTTCACAAGGTTCTTCGAGGTGATATACCTTCAAAACATATCACAAAGTCATATTGAACAAGATAATTACAAGTGGTTTACTGGATTTGGGTCAAATAAGATTTTAGCCTTTTTTTTTATTTCGAAAGCAAATTTCTTAACACAGGTGAGAGACCGAATCTCTCTAGGCAAAGAACCCCAGATTGACGGCAGGCGGTAAGCAAGAGTATGGCGGCTTGATTCTTTAATAGCCAGAGGTGTCATGAACACTGTCGCTCTACGAGCAGTTCGTTTGGTGCAGGCTTTCATCGGAAGAGCAGCGTCTGTAGGCACAATACCCTTGTGTATCTTGAAAGCAAGAAGAGCGACGTGAATTGAGTGCAATGTAGTCAGCGAAGGAAGGTCAAATTTCACTAGGACGTCTGCAACCGAGTCTCTTCGAGTTTTACCAGTAATAGCTCGGAGCGCGTCATTCTGTATAATCTGTATAATCACAATGGACTGCGGCTGTGGTATATGGACGATGAAACGTTGGCGGGCGATCCGGCGACCGTCGCCACCGACGTTAAACGAGTACTCGACTACGAGGGGCCTAGCGGCCTTGCCCTCAACCCCACGAGGTGCGAGGTCTTCTCTTTAGACGCGCACCCCGGCCTCCAACGGTTACTCCCAGGGTGCCGTCTCACTCCGAGGTCGTCCCTCCAGCTCGTCGGCTCCCCTCTTACGGACGAAGCCATCCGGCCACTATTGGACCGTTGCCTCGAGAGGACTGGTGTGATGCTCGACCGACTGCGCCTGTTGTCGGCTCACCAGGGGCTGTTCCTCCTTCGGTCCTGTTTCTCGGCGGCGCGCATGCAGCACTTGCTTAGGACAAGCCCGGCCGGCAGTGAGGCTTCAGCCCTTCACGCCTATGACGACATGGTGCTGGACGCCCTGACCACTATCCTGAACCTCCAGTTTCCTCCGGAAGTGGCGTCGCAGGCTACCCTTCCGGTTCGCTTCGGTGGCCTCGGCATCCTCAGTGTACACCGCTTGACTGACATTTGCTACGCAGCGTCGCTTACGGCGGTCGCCGACATGGTTGCTAGAGTCCTCCCCCCGAGGCTTTCGCCCACTTCTCCGCTTCCCGTGAAGCTGCCCTTGACCAGATGGGCATCCGCGCCCGGGTCCCTCAGGACAAGCAGAGCAAGCAGCGGGTATGGTCTGATGTCCTCCACAAGGAGCTGCGGGACTCCCTCCTGGCCTCAGCGCCACACGTTGCTGACCAAGCTCGCCTCCAGGCTGTCGACAGGCCTGGTGCGGGGGCATGACTCCACGCGCTGCCCTCCTCGCTCCTTGGCACTGCTCTCAACGACCTCTCCCTCCACTTCTGTGTGGGCCTCCGCCTCGGGGCCCCTGTGGTTGCGACCCACAGTTTTTTTTTTTTTTTTATACGGAGGTTAAAGGCAAACCTTGCATAGGCACCACTCTTCACTTCTAGGGTATTCGAGTGGTAGTGGCAGATTTTTACTGACTAAACCTCCAAACGATTTGTGACTTGGGACATTGTTCAGTACTTATTCACGAGCAATGTCTTTGAACAATGTCTTGTCCGGCAGTCAGCGCTTATCGCCGACCGTGTCCTATCCCTCGGTTAGTCCTCTGTCTTGTGCAGAAACTGTATCGGCCGCTAGTCTGGCTATGCGGTCCCTCTCCAGCCTGTCCTTGGAGGTTAGCAACGCTCTTGTGAGTAGCTCACCCTTGTTCCAGTTATCAGTCGATGTGCAGAGGAACTTGACAAAGGCTCGCATGCCTTCATCTATAATAGGTTCAGTTCTATCGGCATGTGCTTCGCCCTGACCTCGTTAAGCGCTGCACAGCTCGCCAGTGTGTGCATGGCATCGTCCTCGTCGTGAGCCTCACAGAGCGTGCAAGAGGAGGCGATGTCCTTAAAGCGTGGTAGATAAGCCTTAAAATCACCATGTCCCATAAGGAACTGGGACAGATAATAGGTCAGCTCGCCACCAGGTCTTTCCGTCCATTCCCTGATATGAGGGATGGCTTCCCGAACCTTGGCTCCCGGCTTGTTCCCACTGATCCCATTCCATCGGTTTTGCCATTCATTGAGACTCCCATGGCATAGTGCTTGCCAGGACAAAGGCCGCGTCCCCATTCGCCATGTGACGGGATCCCCGTAGAGCTCGGTCGAGATGAACGCCCAGGTATCGCACTGTCTTTTTCAGCTCGATTTGTACTCCATCGAGTGAGATACAGAGCTCGTGCCGGCACTTCTTTTTCCCTATCAGAAGGATCGCCTTAGACTTCTGGGGGGCCAGTTCCAGTTCGTTGGCTCGCATCCAAAGTGAGATATCTGCCAATGCAAGGTTGGCATTTGTCTCTAGTTCGCTTTCCGTGCGCGCCTTTACCGTGAGTGCTATGTCGTCGGCGTATGCCATGATGTCCGTGCCCCCCGGGAGGCCGTGCCTCAAGCAGAGCATTCCGTCGTAAGCAAGGTTCCATAGGAGTGGGCCCATAATGGAACCTTGTGGTACACCCGCTGTAGTCTTGTAACAAACGCCTTCGCTGAAGATGTCTCTGTCTTTCAGGTAGTCAGCGACTATCCGGGTTAGGTAAGTCGAGACTCTTTGCGTCCTGAGCGTTTTCAGTACCACTGGCCACGGCAAGCTGTTGAATGCGTTTCGAACATCCAACATGATCGACAGATAGTACTCCCGCTTTTTACGTGTCTCCTAGGCCAGTACCTTGCCTTTAAGAGCACTCTGTGCACCGCCGTTAACACAGACCTCGACTTTCTCAAGCCATACTGGGCGTCTGAAAGTAGTCTGTTCTCTTCCGAGAAAGCGCTGAGCCTCTTCTCCACTACAGACTAGTACGCTTTGGCCGGGGTCTCAAGGAGGCAGATTGGGCGGAAGGCTCCCCCAGCTTTCGGCAGGAGTACTACTTCCGCCTTCTTCCACTCTGTTGGGAATGAGCCGTCGCGCACGAGTAGAGTGAAGACATTGGCCACCATATCCGGGATTTCTTCTGCTCTGCGATTTCTTCTGTCCACTAATGCTTGGGAGATAATTGCAATCTCCTAAGTGGGTGGATTCTTGCTTTTTCACAGGCCTTCTCGAGTAGCTCTTGGAGCGCTTCAGCGTCCTCAGGGGCGCCTGCTCTGTTGAATTCTCGCTCAATCGCCTCGATCGTTGCGTCCCTGCCCTGGAACCTGAGCTTAATCCGTGGGGGGGGGAGTGTCAACCAGCCCCCTCGTCAGTTCGAATTCGATCCCGTGATGGTCGCTCAGCGTCTCGTCGTAGGCGAGGATCGTCCAGCCGACAATTTGGTTGGCGGACCTTGTGTTAATCATCGTCAGGTCAACGAACGACGTCCCGTTTGCTCCAACAAATGTTGGCCCCTGCCCTTCTTCGTTCATCGTTGTCATATCCCACAGCTGCGAGCGTTGCGGGGACCCTGTCTCAACGAATGGCCACCACGGACTCTCGTGCGAGCGCAGCGCTGGTCGACACACGATGTTTAATGACACGCTCGTGAGGACCCTCCACTCCGCCGGTATCCCTTGCACAAGGGAGCCACAGGGCCTCGACGCTTCCGACGGGAGCCGCCCTGCCGGCCTCACTCTCATCCCCTTCCACCGAGGCCAGCACTTCGTTTGGGACGGCACGGTGGTTGACACTCTAGCATCTTCTTATGTCAACCATTGTGCAACCACCCCCGGTTACGCGGTAGAGCGTGCGGACCGGGCCAAGCTACGGTAGTAGGCCGCTCTCCAGGCAACCCACCTTTTTTTCCCCTTGCTTTTGAGACCTTAGGCGGGCACGGCCCCCTCACTGCGAACTTCCCCGAAGGGGTCTACCATAGGCTGATCTGCGCCACGGGGGACAAGCGCGCGGGATCTTTCCTTCTGCAACGCCTGTCCCTCGCTGTGCAGAGAGTCAGTGCCATCGCCTTCCTCGGGACAATGTCGGCCTCAGCCCCGGTCCCAGCTAATCCCCCCCCAAATAAGCCCTAGAAATAATTCCTAATTATTGTATGTTTGAATAAATTGGTCTCAGATGTAAATATATAATACAATAATTATAGAAGCAGTTGGGGACAGGGTGTCAGGCCGAGCCCGTCACAACGTTGTTCTTAACCGTCGTATTATAATACGGGTGCGGTCATTTCATCTGCTTGTATTGAAGTACGAAGAAGAAATGAAGTAATAATAAATTAAGTTTTTAATAATAAATGAAGTTTTTCTTAATGAGAAATGAAGTTTTTTTTATTCAATTGTCATCAGATGTTATAGATAGTGTTAATATCCACATACAGATATCTGTATCATGTATCTATATGTCTATATGTGGACAATAAATATCTATATGGGGACAACAGATATCTGTATCATGTAGGTATCTGTAAATGTAGGAGTAGCGTGACCACTTCTAGCCGGTAAAATAAAATCTTTTCTGCTTCTTATGCTTGAGGGCTATTGCATACTATGAACTACCAAGGCAAGAAAGGCACCTTATTGAATTAGGCTTTATAGCGTACTTAAGAGCACATTACGCGCGTCCCGCGTAGACAGAAGCTTTCGCACCTCTCCCGATCATCCTGTCTGAATAAGGTCGACAGGCAGACTCTCTGTGTTGACCGACGGTTGTAACATACAGGTGCATATTTTGAGTGTTCATGGGAACTTGAGTCAGCATGGCGGCCCGCGTATACCAGGAGGTTGGCAACGTAGTAGCCACACTAACAATTTAAGATCTTTAATCTAAGACTAATAGCGTTTTGAGTGTAGCTTCTTTCCCTTATGAATGGTGTATAATTAATCAGCGAGGCAGATAGAACGTCATAATCTTTATGCTCGGTGCACATTGACCGCACTCTCAAGACAGCTTAGTACTTGCTTATGATCGTTAATGTATAACCGTATCTCTGTTCTTTCCAGTCACAATATGTTTTATGTTTTATACGTCGAGCCTACAGAGCAGTTCGATATCTCTCCTGAATATTTTCTCTAGACTCAGTTTTGTTGATGTGGATGTTTTTAAGTGATCTATCCTTTCGCCACTGAAAAGATTCAGCATCTGCATAGCGGCTAGAAGCCTCCAGAACCAACCGTAACATCAGAGGAGTTGAGAAGGCAAAACAGAGGTTAGCCCCAGGTAAGGCCCCGGGCCCAAATGGGACCCCCCAGGCGTCGTAAAGCTACTGATCAAAATGTGGTCGGAGCTCTTCAGAGCCTCATAAACAGGCTCTTCACAGTAGGTCGATTCTCTAGGGCATGGAATGAGGCGGACTGGGTCCTGATACCCAAACTGTGAAACAAGACGGGCCCACCAGTCTATCGTCCTATCTGCCTGGTCAACACAAAGGTAAAAATCATGGAAAACGTTAACATTAGCAGGCTTGAACAGGAGATTGGGGAAAGGCAAGCCCTTTCCGAAGCAAAATACGACTTTCGAAAAGGAAGATCTACGGAGTGCCATGTCCGCCCAGATCGGAGACGCGTAGAATGCTATTGACTCGGCCACTGTTGCCAATAGACGTCTCGTTTCTTCTGTAGCTCCGCCAACCATCTGGATGAGCCTCTATCTGCATGAACTCTCTCTCACTCTTTATCAAGATTGTGATAAAGCCCACCGAGAGGGCTTGAAGACGCCGAAGACTAGAAACTTCGTGCTCCTTATCTTAGTCGACGTCAAGAATGCGTTCAACAATGAACCGAGGTGTGGTAATAAGGGTGCTTGAGAGAAAAATAATATAGCCTTGCCTCCTGAGACTCATCTCCTCGCACCTGGGAGAGAGAGTGCTGTATACTGGCACTGCGAGCAGAGAAATCTCGACGGGGGTGCCTCAGGAACGGTGCGGGCTCCCACGCTCTGGAATCTAGCATATGACGATGTTCTCGGGATGCCTAACCTGCCTGAAGGGGTCGAATGCGTGGCATATGCAGACGACCTTGCGGTGCTGATCACCGCCAGGACGGAGAACGAGCTCGAGGACAAGGCAAACGAAGTGCTGGCCATGGTCGAAGGCTGCATGGAAGAACACTTCTTCCAAATCGTACCGGAAAAGAGTGAAGCCATATGCCTCACTGGCACAACTAAATTCCGAGGAGTGACTCTCAGGGTGGGAGGGAGCACCATTGAGGTGAAAAAAAAGGACAAGTATTTGGGTGCCATTCTTCACACGGGGCTGACGGGTACGGCCCATATCAAATTCGCCGCAAAGTAACGCTATGAAGTGCGCCCTTAACATCGCTAGGCTCATGCAGATGGTTGGCGGAGCGACGGAAGAAACGAGACGTCTATTGGCAACAGTGGCCAAGTCAATAGCATTCTACGCGTCTCCGATCTGGGCGGACATGGCACTCCGTAGCGGGCAAAACAGGAGGACTCTGCTGGCCGCACAAAGAACTGTCGCTGTCAGAGTTGCAAGAGCCTACAGGACGCTTTTCACTGAAGTTGTCCTCGCCTTAGCCAAGATCGTCCCCTACGACCTGGAGCTCACGGAAGCACGAACGGTTACACTATGGAAGTGGCAGGAGATCTGGCAGCGAGAAAGACCCAGAGACAGCCCAGTAGGATGGACCCAGTCCCTGATCCCTGACCACAGGGCCTAGTACGATGGACCATGAGGCGAGCTAACATACGGCCGCCTTTGTTACCGCACGCGCAACTGAAAATGTCTCCTCTCTCATAGATCTGCTTTATTTTCCATCTATTTCGAAACCTAGTTCCTCCCAGATTCTGTGTTGCGATGTGGACGTTAAATCCACAGTCAAGGCTATAGGCGTCGATGTCCACACTGTTTCTGGGCCTATCAGGTTTGCGTGCTGTTACTTTTCTAATGCCTATGGTGGCGTCGCTGGTAATAGGTAGCTGGTGTTCGACTATCTGAGTGATGTTGACCCCATAGTAACTGTAGGGAATTCCAACTTCAATATTGACTGGGCCAACACGGTCATTGGTAATGATCGCTCTGTTGAGACTGCCTTTGTTAATGCATGCCTACAAAAACGGCCTGTCACAACTTGTGGAGGGGCCCACGCGCCTCACTGAAAACGACTCCTCTCTCATAGATCTGCTTTATGCTACCGATTCCGATATCATAGATTCTCTTTCACCTATGGATACACCCTTCAAATCATGCCACAAATCCCTGCGTTTTGAAGTGCTAATCTCCTGCGAACGTGTTACTGAGAGCTCTGGCCTCAATTTTTGGAAAGCTGACTATGTTCCAGAGTATGTTCCAGATTAAAGGGGCCCAAGGAGCACATGGAAAATCTGAGTCGGATGATGGAGGGCGTCATCAAGGAATTTTTCAGATATGCAAATAGAGGGATTCGTGATCGCAATGACGTAGGTATTATAACTTATTTGTCAACGGGCTAATAGTGTCATGGCGCGAAGTCAGAGGTCTTCAAAGACTTCTTGGCGAGTATATATGTCCTTGCTTCCATGTCCTCCTCTGAATAAAACAGGTGGTGCCATCATTGAAAAAAATGATAATTTTCTCAATGATGGCCTTCGTCCGCTTATCCTGAGCAGCTCTCTCTCTCTTATTCTAAACCATAGATCCGCTAAAAGCCCAGTCCCGAAATGCTTTCACTCCTCTTTAGTTACCCCGGACACAAAAAAGCTAAAGCTGATGTAAATAATTAAAGACGGCTTGCCCAAGAATTCATCGCATGCATAATCCTTGAGAAGCTCTTATTTGATCACATTTTCTCCTATCTTGTACATAAAACTGCTAGATGATGCTCAGCACGGTTTTTTTTAAGATTGCTGTTTAGTTACACCTGTTTAGTTGGCACGCATGGTAAGGAATTGGGCTTTTTGCTCCAATCGTGAGTGGAAGTTTGATTGTGTTTCGTTCGAGTTTTGCAAGGCGTTCGATAGAGTCTGCCATCCTCGCTTGTTTCTCAAGATGCGCAAACTTGGCCATAATCATACGAGTATTGCTTGTGGGCCCTCTTCTATCTTGTATCTTCATTCGTAATGGAAAATGATATGTTAATGTCTGCACCGAAATGTGTGGTACTCTTATCCTGTGACCACATCTTCGACTACTATTATCAGTGGTGGCTCTGATATTACTATGTATCATGAATTTTGCCAACTGTGCATCGTTGATAGATTCTTTGCGTTACGTGGAAAGAACTTACGTAGTGGCCAAACCGTCAGTGCAACCGAGTTCGTACACACTGAGCGCTTAAATGATGTCTACGCCTGGAGAAGGGCTCGCCTGCTAAGACTAAAATAAAGACTGACAAATGAAATACAGTGACTATCAGGTATGTAAAAAATTAGTTCGAACACAGCTGTAAATGGGCATCCCTTGACTCTAAATAAATGAGTGTTTGTATTGCACAGCCGTTAGCGTAGTGGTTTCGACGACTACATCTCTGGTTGTAAAAAAACGGAGGCCGCCCGACGTAACGTACAAAAGAACTTATGCATTAAAAAAATTTGAACTTTTTTAATAAACCTTTACCTCCGTAAGATATTTCTTTTTCTGCTGCTGATCCGCCGTAGTTGAGGCATTGGTGGTCGTGGCTGATGGATTTTTCCATTCGCAAGCCTATTATTGCATACAGTGCAGTGCGATTTCGCAGGCCAATAAACCGTCGTCTTCATCCTTATTATTCTCTTATTACTCCTTCTAATTTATTGCTTTGCTTTAAATGATCTGATAATTCATAAAAAAAAATAATAATGAAAAAATTATTATTTTTTAAATAAGGCCCTACAGTTGTAATTCAGGCGAGCAAAGTTGAGATTGTTGTTGGTCTCCTAACTGGAGTAATATTTAGCACGGTGTTGGTAGGCGGGAGTAAGTTGTGTTCTGGTACCCCTATGTCGTCTAGTGGTGAGTATCGTCGATTGCTGGGCAGGAGGGATATATGGGTTGAGCTCAACTCAATCGCAGAGAATCTTTAGATTTCTTTATTATATTTATTTATCTATGGATTCTTGCCTGAAGGTGGCCCAGACATGTCCTTGTGATTATACCCAAAGGTTCAGATCCGAGGCCTGTCACATATGGGGAACAGCGGGGAATCAGCTCAAAGTATATGTAAGTTGTGCTGTGTTGATTGGGGTGCTCGAAGCAGAGTCGTTTGCTGTTTAACTGGTTTTACTACGAGTTTTCGAATGATAATCGACAGCGTCTCGTAAATATTGTCAGGGATGATGTCATTGTCGCCCTGGAAAGGCCTTCCAGACCTTGGGGCACTGATAAAAAAATTTTGACCCATCCTCGCCGTATCATCTTCATATGTTACACTAGTTGTGTAATATTATAAGATACCTACTTTATAAACAGTGTGGTGGTTTATAAATATGTTACAATATGCTTATAAAAAGAAAAGATATATATATATATATTACACTAGTACCATCATATAGATGCAAATATATATATATATAGTGAAATCAATCTAATGATCAGACCAAGTCTACGTTTATTAAGAAAAATTCACGTTTGAGTCCTCATAGCCGCGTTCATCGCGTTGTTTTTTATTTTCAATAAAATTAACACTGTCATTGAATTTTGATACAAATACTTGGCTGTTTGAGTCGTGAGTAATTAATCTTCACTGATTTCGATACCGGGACCCAGATTGTCTCTTGTCTATTTGTTAAATGAAATGTTTTCTATTTATGATTTGCTATGCAAGTTATGAAATGTTTTAGTACTTCATCTCGTTAAATATGTCATTGTTCATACTTTTTAATCATTACTAAGCATAATGTAAAATTGTGCTGATATACAGGGTGGGTCAAAAGCTACTAGGTGTTTTCCAAGTGACTTTTGGCCGTATAACCATCTTGTATAACTATATCCCTTTGGCATATTAGTGGGAAGATTTTAAATCAATTGAATGTGGTCTATAAGGATTTCTCATAAACACACATGGTTCGTGTGGGCATGACCATTCAAATGGAGCGATTAGCATTTTTAACAAGAGAGCGAGTAACAGGAACAGACGGCAATGTAAACGCCGCTTACATACAGTCAATAAACAGTCTGTTTCAACAGTAGCTTTTGCAGTTGGTTTGTGCTGTTTGTGCACCACAAATGTGCTGAATCACAGCTTTACTTACGCAAGCATGAGCGGTGCGGTGCCAGACCGCGGCTAAGCTCTTACCACTCTGCTACGAAACATCAGATGTCGACAAGAAATCAACGAACCGGTACATCTTCACTTGTAACAAGAAGGTGGAATTGCATTTTCTTGGAAAAAAAGCAGGGAACTCGAGTGAACTGAACAATAGCGGATGCATTCCCAACAAAACAATCGGTGCTATCTTTTATGATGATAACGTGATTAAATGCATCTGGGCCGACAGTCCTCCTCGCCACTGCCAACAATTAAGTGAAGCACACGAAGCATCCAGACGTAGTAAATCAGTAACGGAATCTTCATTGGGGTGAAGAATTATGTTCCCCAACGTGTTGTAGGATAACATAGTTGCTGTCTTCGAGGATCCGCTGCCGGTTGAACGAGATAATGAGTCGAACAGCAGATGCCTGTGGCAACAGAGAAACCGTTCCACTATCGGCAGGCTAATAAGGAAATTGCTCACGTAAGTTGATGGAATTCTTCTAAAGACTATTTAAAGCCTCACTTCTCACAGTCTGGTTTGCTTGCAAAAGAACAGAGGAAAATAGATAGGTCACCTTCTGAATGTTGTCAATCATACACCGAAAGGCTGACCTACAGCTGTACTCGCCGCCAAAAGTGACTTCGAAATACCTTGTGACAAATCTCGTAACAGGAACTTGAAACTGAAACAAAAAATAAATATTTAAAGCATATTTTTTTAATATATTTTCCCCTGTCCAAGGCAACTGGAAACCTAAAGCTATCGCCCTATTGGACCATCTTTTGAAGAAAAATGTTGATGGAATTGAAATATATTCAATTCTATTTTTATTATATCTTCTCATCACAGAAGAGGAAGCGTTGCAGACCCAATTACAAACAAGACATTGAAGCACGCACAAGCGGAGTGAAATTGTCTAAAAGAAACGGAAAGCTTCCGCTATAGCAGCGATGGCCAATGAAGCTTTAGCAGTAAGGTGATTTGAAATGGAAGTGTTGGAGCATTTCTGTAATGCAAAGAAGCAACGATATAGCTGTCGCAAATTTAAAAAAAATCTATGGAAAGTAGTTTAAATAAAGGTGTTATTATTCTTATACATTCTTATCCATTCGATTCTATAAGTTGTATGCGAGCTGGGACACCAGCCTGAAACGGTGCTGGTTGTTTCCATGGAAAATGAGTCAGTGTTGCGGAAGCAAATGCGATAACACCGCTACTCATGCTTTTGTTGTGCAAAAACAGACCGGAGCATAAATCAAAGAAGTTCTGATGAAGTTCGACGATGAAGCCTAGCCAGCGCAGCGATTAGCAGCAGCACCGTTTGTTATTATAAAAAAAAAGATCCACACGCAAATGGACCATCAGCTCAATAAGAAAATGAACTACCAACGATGATAATAATAATAATAATAATATATCAGCAGTAGCAGCAGCAGCAGCCAATCGACTCCAAATCGGAAGAGAGGCTACAGCAGGCTAAAATATTCATCTTTTATGATCACAATCACTGTCATTTATTAATATCAAACTATTAGAAACAGTATTATTTTAATATTATCTATCGTGCTGCTAAGAGATCCCAAAATCAGTAGATGACGATAAAATACTTTGGGATAAGCAAAAATATTGAATAGAAATAACAGATAAGAAAGACTAGATTAAAAATGATACTAAATAGATATGAATGGAAGTTGATGTAGACATCAATTAATATTACAAGCAAAACTCTCTCGTAAACCCTCTCTCTCTTTTTTCTCTAGGTGTCCTGACTTGACATGCAAAATGAGTTCGTATATTTGTCAACTCAAAGGACCTGTGAAGGTCTTGAGGTCGATTTACAGTCTCTCTCTCTCCCTCCCTCTCTCTCCCTCTTGATGTTTACGTCATCTTCGGCAGTTCGATACAGACTGTTCAGCCCAGATAACCATACCCTGGTTGGTACATTGGTGTTGGTACCGCGCCGTATCCGTACGCTGGACCCCCCGCATGGAGAGAATACTGTGGCGACATGTACGACGCGGCCGAGGCGTATTGCCCGCCGTATGCGTGGGCTGTTTGGCCTTGAGTAACACGTTGCGCAGCTGCTATCATCGATGCCACAAGTGGTGAGTGTGAGTGAGCCGACGGTGAAAATCCAGTTGGTGCTGCAACTTGCGGACCATACGCACTAGCAGCCATTTGCAGTTGCGCCGGCATCTGATAACCGTATGGAGATAGGGTCTGTGGTGCGTAGCCGTACGAGGGATAGACACCGTAGGAAGGATACGCTACCGTTGGGCCAGCTATGAAAGGATACAAAATAAAACTATAACGTTATTTTTTTGCAGGATACAGGCAGCACACAAGCGAGGACAAGTTCACAATGTTATGGTGCTAATCAAGACTCGATAATTCTTACGCTTAGCATACGCAGACTAAAATGTGTTTAACACGTTTTGAGCTTCAAGATCTACAATGAAAAACAAACGTCATGAGATATTCCAGATATAGCCATCATTAATTAGTACATGATCCTCGAAAGCCGATCCAGCACAAGGAAGGCAACATCAATCGAGTGATGGATGAATGAATTGTGAAAAGTAAATGTTGAACTCATTCAATGTGAATGACTCATGTGAGTGATTGCTCACCTGAGCTTGCTTGTGGCAAATATTGAACAGTACTGTACGTCTGAGCAGAGTGGTGGTTCTTCTTCGATGACCCCCCACTACTGCTACTGGGCTGTCGAACAATGATAATTCGCGACGGCGCTCGTTCAGAGGCGGACGTCATCATACCCATTCTGTTGTTGCCATGTGGAATAGCCCTATTGTCACCATATTGGCCATGATGGCCATACTGGAAGTGATGTGTTGGTCCATGACTATGCTGATGTGGTTGATAGACATGACCATGCGTGCTCTGGAAATGACTATGAGATGTTGGACTTTGAATGTATCGTGCGCTCGTAGTCGATCCTGAACCAAGTAATTGCGACGAACTCTTGAGGAATTTCAAGTATTTTGTAGCTCGCTTCGGCGATTCGGCGGTTGATCCCTTCCCATCGAAATAACTCGTGCTGACTAGAGGTATAACAAGTGCCACCTGGAAGAAAGGATGGATGGAAGGAGAAATTTATAATATACAATAGTTGTGCATAGGAGTCGCCCCAATGGAACTGTTTATTCAATTACTTCCGACTGCTAGATTCACAGTTGACTTCACTTACGTGTTTGGCACTGTCTATGGCGATTAAGGCATAGACAGTAAGAGCAGCCACAAATCTATTAGTGATACAAGCTACGAAACCCAGCTTACAGATAGAGCAGTTTTCATGCTGATATGAATAAGAAATCCTCTCAACGCTTGCACAATGGAACACGCGTCCGCCGACCGGTACTAAATTGGCTCAGTTCCTTCCAACAATAATTTGGCACAGCGTCAGAAGGAAGAAAACGTGTAGTTGTCCCAAGTTTTCAACCACGACCCGCCGAACAACGCAGCTATTTAAGCGAGTCATAGTTGTATTGTATTGATGGGTAAGCATATGATTTCATAGAAGGGTACAGCTGCAAGGCATCACTTTTATTATATGAATACTATGCATTTCATTTAGTCACATACAAATCAAAGCTTGGCCGCACACATCCATTTACGCTCGTAACCAAGTTACAGTAATATTAGGTTGGGAAAACTGCCAACGAAATGAGCTACAAATTTGTTTAAGAAGATTTTGGGTTGGCATTTTTTAAGCGCTTCCAAGGACGAATCAATGCAGATAGATGGGTACTTATGTCAATCAAGTAATACCTATAAATAGATACCGTATTCACTGATTTACCTTTTAGTGTGGATGTTGATGGGATTGTTTGTGTCTTTATATTAAACAAATAGAGAAAAAGCAAACTAAGTAGGATGGCCCGCGAACTAGGCAGCTCTAAATATTTATCATAAATACAAAGTCTTGAATACTCGGATAACTATAATTATAGGGCAATGACAATAATAATAATAATAATAGGGAAACTTATTGTTGTAATAGTTAGGCCGCACTGTTGCATTATTATTAATCAATTGTAGTATACAGCGGTTGTCGAAAATGACATAGCAAATTACTATCCATAATTGTAATTATATAATACTGTGAGAAATAACGATATTTTTTAGTATAAAAATTGTCAGCTTGAAAGTGGTTGAACTCGAAAGTCTGAAGCTAACTGGAACTCGATTATCTGGTAGAGAATCTCCATGGAAGTAAACATTCGATTCGAAGCAATTTAAGCAAAAATTGCCGTCGTACCTAGGAATTGTGCTAGAAAAATGAACAATATGGAATACACACTCCTCTAAAAAATATTTAATCTCAGTTTCTGAGAACAGTTTCTCGCGCTTGGGAAGGTAAAGGGTTACACTATAATAATAACAGAACGTATTTTATTATTTACGACCTCCCGCAACAACAGAATAGTACTGAGATGTAATTTTGATCATTATTATATGGACTACCTGACGTTGTCACTCTGCCCGGTTCCTTCATGATGCAGCCACAATTGGACTTCTATAATACAAAGAATGGTCGGTGGTGACTTTTTTCTTTCAATTTTTAAAAAATAAAATTTTTTTTTTTTAAAGTTGGCAGCTGGTGGGGAGGTGCGACCATTGGCGTGGCCGCACCTCCCCACCCGCCGCCCATGTTGGCAGCATAACGTTTTGAAGCCTCCCTCATAGACAATGCTAAATATCGAAAATTGCCGTGTGATGTACGACTGACTTGCGATAAGTCAACTTTAATGAAACTTAGCAGGCGCAATAAGTTTATATTATTGCAGGACAAGATGCATTACCACCTGGAGTAGGAGCTAGCTTGCTGTAACGCAACGGCACACCGGAGTCGCATTGACGCTAGAACCACAGAGGATCCCGATTGCCAAAGCAATGAAGCTGCACTCTACACGGAAGTGGGTGGACACTCAACTAGAATTACTCTACATACCCAAGAACTGTGTTCAGAATGACACTATTATGTCTAATAATAACCTTATCCTCTTACGCGAGATATTGACATATATATGATATAAGGTATATCACACGTTGCATTGTTGTGTGTTCACTACTTGACTTCAGTTTGCCAGAACGGTAGAGTCTGCTGATTTATTAGAACTACGATACTCTATTCAATTATATCGTATCATTTGAATATAAGACCCGATGAGGATACGCCAAAGACCTTGAAAAGAACAAGTAGATTAATTTCAAAGTTTCCGACGAAAAAAGTGAAAACAATCTTCTCTGTTTTGAATAACGTAAATCTTATGAGTTTCGCAGACAACTGTGAGCCAAATTCGCTCGAAGGTCTAAAGGAACGCTGAGTCTGCTCGGTATAAAATGAAGAACAAGAACCGAAAATGAGCTACAGCTGTAAGAGAGGAATCGGCGCATCATATTCGTGATCACACCGATTTCAGACTCGTCGGGAATTTTTATCACGATTGCCTGAGCAGAAGGGCCATATAGTGAGACATAGAGCAGCAGAGCGTGTGTCGTTATGATCAATGAAAATATAACGAATATGAACACACTCAAAGGAATACTTCTGCTTAGTGGGTACGTATTCATAGCTGGTCGAGTCCCCCCGTCCGTCCCCCGAGATAAATGAACAGCTGAAGAGGGCAACAACAAACACTAACGAATAATTCCCAGAGACCTCTGAAGGTGAGTTGCGACACGTTGTAACCAACGTGTCGCTCTTATGATATAGCATAACAACCGATATTTCGTACCAGAGCAAACTGATCTGGCCATCTGCCTGTAATTTACCTCTTACAAGTCCTCCATTGTAACGCCACTGGGGCCGCCATATTTACGGGATGTTTTGTCATTTAAGCAACCATGTGGTGCTCACGAAAGTTACGGAGAGGTTGAATTGCTGGTGGGTGAAACATGTCATTTCTAATAAAAACATCTGTACAAGCACAAACAGTAACATTTTCATAGCAAAGATGATACACTCATGACAGACCAGGGTGAGTTTCACTGAAATGACTAACTTAGCTCTACCAAATGCTTCTTGAGTGTAGCGACCTCCATTATTCGGCTACCGTAATTTTCATACAAACGGCATATTCTTGGTATATTATAATTATATTGTAATTTAATTAAGATAGACTTTTGCAGTCTTTATTAGTTCGATTTTATAGCAGTAATGTTCCCAGTATCATACGTGACAGCAAATATAACGTTCACAGAGCTGCTATGATATAGCCACTAAAAAGATGAACTATAACAAACATTTCTGCAATGAATGGAATTTCGCTGGATGGATACATTTTTCTTTGAAAAAATTAGGTACTTACCACGGACAGTACAACGTGACCCTTCATTGTTCCCAAATGTGGTACTCCTTGTGTTTCACCAGTGATATAATGTCCACGATGTCAAGTCTTTCTCACTTAATCTATGCTACGTAGGTTGCTTTCCAAGCACACAATCAAGATATGCATGCACTGAAAACTTTGCGGGACAACACACAATCCTCCTACTAACAATTTCCTGGAAACAAGAAAATACCGTCACGACGTCTGCCGTTGAAGTCCGCCTCAAACAACGTGAGCGCGTATTCCATTTCTCCTTTCCTCCACTTTCACCAGAGCGAAGACCTTCTTGCCAATATTTGTGGCGCTAGTTCAACCCTTGCTTATGATAAGAGCTATTTTGTGCAGCAGCGACCCAACGATGAGGCCGTTTCAGTTCCGGGCGGTGGAGAGGATGACGCTCAGTCGTGCGTAAAGCCGCCTTACGCCTGATCCAAATCTCTGGCTCGAATAAAACCGTCGTTTGCTTTACTAATACATGTAGTATAAAGTAGTAGGCCGCGAACATCATCGTTTCAGCCATGGCACATAATGGCATTGTCTTTGGGCTCCACTGAAGACGCTCACGAAGTGTGTGCCTCAAAACACTGATCCGCGATATTCGTGTGAATGGAGGAAATTAAATAATGAATGAGTCGAATCCAGTTGTTGCATCCCACATACACAAATTTTATACTAGAAAAAGGAGTGGGAAAAAGTTCAAGAGGGCTTCATGTTCATTCATCGTCAATTAGTGGATCGCGAACATTTTCTAAATTATTCTGACGTATTCAACAAATAATTCAGCAATTCAATCTCTGGGTGGCTTGGCCAAGTACGTGGCTTAAAACGCCAGGAGCGCTGATTCAAGCCTCCGACGAGCCATGTATTATACATATTGGCTTTGTGTAAAGTAAATAATAAAGGGAGTTTATTTTAATAATCGGAGAGGAACTTCCATCATCGGAAAACCCGCAACTTGAAACAGCTACCTTATGCGTAAGCTGGGCGTCAACGAGCCATCACACCTCCAATATTTTATCGATTTTGACAGTAAGCAGAACGACATACAGCTAAGCGCGATGTTCAGCGGTATGTTTTATGGGAACTTCTTCTAAATGTTTGTCTAATCCAGAAGTTAACCAAAAAGAAGCCTTTATTAGCATTCATAAAAATAAATAATAATATGCTGACGTTGATGGCGCGAAGGACAACAGTGCGTCGCGCCATCGGAATATTTATCATAGCATGAGCTGAGAGTCGTCTAATGTCAAAAATCAGATTATCTTTCAAGCAATAATGAACAGAACCCGAAATTGGTCTATACGCAGAGCAGTATATTCGGGTGTTGTCCGTGTGTCAGGAGCATTAAGGAAACAGTGGGAAGCGTCTACCCATATCATGATACAGTAAACATTGTACCACTCTAATTGTAACTGAGATAAAGCAAATTAGAATATCATAAGCACCAGACCTTTGTGTTGGTAACTAACGTGGGGAATTGCACTTTTGGAGAATTTGTGTGTTACCACCTACATCTGGCGAGATCATAATATCATTCGTCTCTGAAAGGCTCTCACTTCGTAATAAATGAATTCCGAGTCGCTATTCATATCCCTGCTTAACTGAGCAGAAAACGACTGGGTACTATGTGATAATAAACTCATCATTGCGTGATTGCTCTATTTTCACCACTTTTCAATGGATGGCCTCCTGAAAGTCCTCTTAACTGGAAACACCAGCCGACACACTATCGGCATTTGAGATCATCTGCATAAAGTTTGTGATATATCCCTGACTGAATGGAATATTTTAAATATAAGACAACAATTGAAAATAATCGCTACTCACCGGGGAAATAATAATAGCTAATAATAGATAAATAAATAATAGCTACTTCTGAGCGTGCAGGATCTTTCTTTCAGCAACGGCTTTTCCTCGCTGTGAGAAAAGAGGCAATGCCATCGCCTCCCTCGGGACCATGACGGCCTCGGCATAATACCCTGTCCTCGACTAACTCCCTAATTAGTGGATGTTTGAAGTTGTATATAGCTGCACTATAATCTAATATAAAAAACAATCAAGCCGCAAAATGAGCCCAGTATTTGGTCGGTTTTGGTAATTAATGAGGATAAAATCTCATGTGAAAACTTAATATAATATATATGCGATTGTAAGTTAGAAAAAGGCGTAAAACTTTTAGTTAACGAACTGATTCAGCTTTAACATATTTTGTAGAACGATGAACATTACCCGATGCTTGCCTGAAACCACCAGAAATTTAACCAAGCAAAAATCAAGTAATATTTAATGGTTTAGGAATTAGCAAGCCGTTTAATTGTGTGTTAGCGATTATATTCATAACATAATTTTTGGAACATCTAGATGTAAAATTTATCAAGTTAAGGCGAAAATAGACCTTTCAAGAGCACTATAGTGATCAAAATCCGTCTAGAACTTGCCAAGTTATTATTTCAGGATTGAATGTTTCACCTATCGGGGAATCTTCAGTGGACTGACCTTAAAGTTGTATAAGCGTTCGGCCTTTTGGACTAAAGGCTCCGTTTTGGTGTCATTGTGTTCTCGAAAGAGTCGCGACTGATCTGTGCAATTTGAGCTTACTCAAAATCTAGGCAACCGACCTATGCATGTCCCGCGGACTGAGCTAGGGATATATGTTGAATATATGTTGTACTAAACTAAACTTTTTCGGGCTGACTCTCAGCCAACATTTAACGTCCACGGTACCGCTTTCGAATATATGTTGTACTGCCACCCGTTCTAAAGTAGGCCTTCGCAATTTCATCATGTCGTGTTCTTGGAAGTGACACTAGCTTGCATTCCTGCCACATTGGCACTCTCTTCCATCAAACTCGGTTCCAAAGTACCTTTGAGAAAGTCAGTCAACATATCGTTGTTTCTTGACACACACACACACAAGCCCCAATAATCTAAAGTTACCTTCATCTAACGATGATCGAGAACACTAAGTGGTCGTCTCTTCTCAGCCATTCCCATGAATGTCCTTTGAGTTGCCCACGGTACGAGGATGGACATGGCGCTGCTCGACCCTCAAGCTATCAGAGAATCCATCGACATTGGGATGCCAGCAGGAATCGACGCGACGTTATTTAAAATAACGTCTATCTATTATACTTAAAGAGTAAATTATGGTTGTCGCATGTACACACGAATATATATATATATATATATTCGTGCGTATATATATATATATATATATTCGTTTTAGTAGTCTGTAAATATTACATAAACCGTGTGAAACACAAATGGTGAAATTACAAACATTGCGAACAATCAGGGCACTTCACAATTCCTAGTTATTCTAGACCTACATTATATATTACCTGAATAAAGCCTCCCAGCTAAAGGGCGCGTAAATATAATACTATGTATGAATAGTCGGTTGGCCATAACTTTACTTCATCATTATATACCAGTCCCTCCCAATAACACTTATCGTGTGTGGCAATTCCCAAAAAGTATAAAATGGGTTTTGCCTGTTGCCTTATGTGTATTGAGCTAAACAGGGTAAACGATACATCACCATGAAGAAGTTAACGAAATTGCATGTATGACGACAATAATTTAAGTCCTATAGTTTTAGCTTTAACTTTGACTGGTTCAGTCAGACTGTCAGGTTCTGAACGTCTGAACAGTAGGTATATAGCACATTCGTGGATTCGCTTTCATGGATTCATAGTAGTGCAATGAAATACTTAAAGGTAAAGCCTTATTGGTTTATTAAAGAAGCTGCAATTTCACAATGCTTAAGCTCTCATATATGTATATACTATATACCTCCTTATTCAAAATAAATAAAGAGAGTTCCTATTAAAAGAGGTATAAACGCGCCAGGGGTATAATTGTTATTTTGTAACCTGTGCGTTTAGCATCAAAGTAGTTTGCACCACTAACGAATTAGATGTTACCAATTATACAAATAGCATGACTTTTGAACGATATAGGTCACAATGAATTGTAACTGATTTTCTTCGCGAGAATTTCCCCATATATGAAAAAATTATAGATAGCTTCACTTTAAGTACTCATACAACTCATTCTCCTGCACTTCGCTATTAGAGGTGTTTAGGGAGTCTGAAATCCAAGTGAAACCATGTCTCTTGCAATATACTTCGTTTTAATCGCCTCTTCACTGAACCTTTGAAGCTTAGTGTTGCATGGTCATAGAATGATGCAATTGTTCATGATATTTTCAGTTAGAGTTTTGTAACCCGGTGAATAGTCCTAAACCAAACGTCGGAACCTACCGGCTCTCGAGTAACTGCAACAAAACGGCCGTATCGCACCTATCAAATTTTCATGTCCTTAATGGAATTGAATTACTTTACTATAAAGGATTACGCCGGGTTGACAAGAACGCCGTACTTTCCAATAATATAGAAACGTTGGTTAGCTATTAAAGTGGGACATAAAACTCAGCCTCATTACCTCAGCCCCATGCGGTCCTTAAAGCAGTCTCTCACGTACTACAACGCTATGCATTAGGATAACAACATAACCATGGCTATCACACATTGATCCATTCGGAATAAAAGTGGACCCATAAAAAAAGCACCCATAAAAGCCTTGCTTCAACGCCCAATGCTATAATATGAGATATCAAACCAATGGAGCTCAGGTTAGCCTGTAGTCTCACAATTCTAAACGAATTCAAGCTTTAAAATGACACTATCGAATTTGTGAGCCAATAATTTAGCTCTTGTAAATCTACATATTAATATTTTATCTTAAGGTAAGAGCTATCTCAAGTATAGCTTCATACAAGTTGTTTATTTTCCCATATCAAGAGCGCTTACTGAATTGGCACACAAAATTTTTAGTTGTAGTCACGACATCCAGAAAAGGGTTCCAAAAGGCCAAGGCCTCGTACAAGGTACATATAGAATATTATGAGATACAATGCATTGTGCTTTCTATCAAAACAGAGTTTGCCACTCGCTAAATCCTGCCAGCACTTGCCTGTTATGCGGGGGTCGGCGCTCAACATATTGTTAATATTATTATCTTGGTTTAAACTTTATACTAAGGACACTTTTATCTTTACAAGGTTCCTTGAGAGCTTGCTATCAATACCATCGTTTCGTAATTAGATGAACCCTATTTCTATGAAGATATTAGATTAACAGCCTCAGAAAACACTTATTGATAAATTGTCCTATCTATTATATTATTAGTGCAATTATCTATTACATGTGTACCAAATAAGTCCTCGGGATTATCTATTAATGTCGTTACCTTCACACAAATCGATTTTCTGTTCTGGCAAGTGCCTGTACATTTGTATTTTGTTAACAATAGGGGAGCACACCATGCAAGATAAATGTGGTAGTTGACAGTGGGGATTTCGGGGACCAGAAAAAATACAAGGCGAAATTCTAATCTATGGATGAAGCGTGCATCTATTTATTGCTATGACAAACCGTTTACTCCGAAACGATTTTTCCCGTCTGAGCTGACTATGCCGGAGCGCGTGCACTACTCTACATCTTCTTTTGTTTGAGGCTGTTCCCTGACAGCCCCATCTCCCTCTACGAATCGACACGAGCAGCGAGATTTCGTCGCCACGGGTTGTGGCACGCTACTCAACTCGGCCACCCCAGTCGCTGTTCCCGACCAGTAGTAATTTGATCCGCTGAATCTGTTGCCTGACGAAGGGGATGAAGATAAATTGTATTAGGGGGGAGGTGGTTCGCCGCGTGTCTTCTCCACTCATCCTCAATTGCTCTCTCTCTCTAACTTGCTGGCGGTTTCGTTGCCTATATTCTCTAAAGCATAGCCATACGGTAGCAGCCGCAGCAGCACCACCACCATTATAGATGCTGCCATTTCCTCTGTACATCCGTCCATTCCTCCCTCCATAGGTCACGTGACCACCAGCAACTCAGTACCTTCCGTAGCAGCAGCCGCCGCCACCACTATGCACTTCCATCATAGAAGCTGCAATGAAAAATCGAAATCTCAGCGGTGGAGCCCTCGATTTGGGAAGGGAGGACATTCAAATTAATTTGTGACGCGAAATCAAGACCATGTGTTGAACATACAAAGAGAACGCGAAACTCATGAAGGAAAAAGATGAGATCCTCGTTGCGGATGACGATGAGATATGGGTGCATCTTTGGCCACTGAGTTAAAATGCAGCTAGATCGATGACCAACTGATTGATTGGACAGCTTGGGTGAGAAAGTAGATCTGCGGACTTTTCGATAGTGACGTGGTGGGTTAAAATGACGAAGGATTTGCAATCGTTAGGATGACGTTCCATTCTGGAGTATCGCCGGATTGTTGACAAGCCGCTTCGACAATATTGGATTCGTGCTGTTTTAACTATAGTAGTGTCTCTCATAGATTACATAGATATACTAATATAAGCACACATGTACACACACATCTTAAGTATTTTCGTGCAAGTAAGTATGTACATTTTACTTAACATTACCATATAAATTTTTATATGGTATATAAACGCAGAAAGGTTGGATTTAATGTTATATTTACTACCTGAGATATGAGGGTCCGGTGATATGAAGATGATGTGAATAATAGAGTTTTGACATCGCGTCAGACGTAGGTGTTCTGCACGTCCAAACTATAAGCGGACTAAACTTGCGATTTTGGGTTGAGTTTGGAAAATCTCAGAAAATTTATTTAATGGCGGCATGTAGTGAAATCGATAAACACCCGTTTTTTTGTTGAGATTATTATTATTAATTATTATTATTATTATTATTATTATTATTATTATTATTATTATTATTATTATTATTATTATTATTATTATATTAATAAGGGTTTATGTCGTCTTTAATTGTATTGTTCGCCTTATGGTGCATTTATGATACTGGCGATACGCCATTAGTACAAGTTCATTATACGATGTTGGTGGGCGCCGGCCTTTGCTTTGAATTCCACTCTCCGTAAAAATCGTGGTTGCATTTTTCCAAGAAATTGAGAGTTCCCACGGTCGATGACTACCATACCTAACTTCCATACACTAGTAGAGGCACCACTTGCGATTCGTAGATTTATATACATTTGCATTTATCACACATAACGTTCTGAGAATTCATGGTGTTCTAGCAAGCACCTATATATAATACAAAATGCATGACCTGTTCGCTTTCAAGGAGGTCGCTTTTTAGCTTTTTTTCTCCAAACACAATCAACACTGTTTTTTATTTACTCCACAGATGAAGACTAGTGGAAAATTTATTTTTTTATTTTCACATTATGTGATGTTCATAGAATTGTGATGGTTTTTAAATTTGTGTCAGTGCAATAAAAACATGTTTTGAGTTATATATATTCGGGTCCCCTTAGCATCCCTACAGTCTGTCAATTTATTTTGTAATTCAGGAGATAACCACTCCAAAAGTTGGTTCAAAGACTTCATTTCCCTTCAAGAAAAGGATGCCGGGGACCGTATGAAATATGTATAGCCCTTTCTGCACGGGAACTGCTCTCAGATTGAGGTCACTTTGGAAGAAAACCACATGTTGCAGTTAAATTTTCGAATTTCGAATGCTGCTAATTATGATAACATGTATACCTTACACTCGAAATAAAAACAAAGTTTCAGTTTACTTTAAATAGTCTTTTGTATTCAAGGGATATGTCACTTCGAGAGGCTCGAATTTGGGGACTCATACGAAACTCATACGCACCGAAGCACTTCCTACGCATGCACATCGCTCCTATCATCTGGAATCAACAGTATTACCAGCACTATGAACAATACAGACAGACAGGACAGAACGCAACCATGATGCAACCATTAAAGACTTAATCTGCACCAGACGATGCACTGGTGTGCGACGGCACAAAGTTGGCCTAGAGCGAAAATGCGCTTCCGCCATCTTGAACGCTGCTTGCGTTTGTGAGCTTCCGGATCGGAAAAGAGGTGCGACATAGACGTCCCGCGGAAATGGGCATCCCCATTTCCGCGGCCCAAAATACGCACATCCATAGTGGCAGACTTCCCGTTGGATCACACCTTGCTTCAAGCCTGTTATGTTGAAGTGGTTCCTGCAACGACTGATAGTTCACAGACTCGGTTCTGCTCCGATTCTCTTCTTCTTCATGACGTAACTCGACGCTCACCATTAACGAATTTACCCTCGAAGTTAAGTTTTTATGGGAAAAACTCCTCATTATTAACTTGTGTCAACAAAGGAATATCTGCAATTCCATAATATATCGCAGGTCTATTTAACTCTACATAATTGAAGGCTGCTAAATCGAAAATTATGTAGTGCGTAGTAGAGGGTGCCGTTGTAGTGCTTTACCTGCCTAGTAAGCAGACGAGTGAGATTATTTTTTAAAATAGAAAACCCTTATATCTGTAAAAAGCCAGAGGTCGCAGGTTCGAATCCCGTTGCATGACATATAAGAGAACTTAAGCATGCTATGCAGTTCCTTTATTAAATTAATACAGCCTTACCTTACCTTATAAGAGTGTGATGGTGGTGGTGAGTCGGCAGACCAGATCAATAACCTTCAGAAACGCCTAGGTGTATAGGGGAGATATCCTTGTTGAAGACCAGTTTGGATACACGCCAGGAAAATACGCTATTAATGAGCTCAATTCGAAAGGTATCCTTTTGATGGTATGAATAGTACAATTAGATTACCTTGCGTAATATCAAAGAAGTGATCAATTATGTTCATAGAATAATATTCTGTAGACGGAAGGCGATATTAATCAGCGGTATATCATTCCGCTCTAGTGAACACCTGCATCTTAAGCGTCTCGAAAATTTCCTTTGAAGACCCTCGATCATATTCAATCACTTTTTTGATGAGGCTCCTACAGGGAAATAGCACATTGCTTATATATCAATCGAGATCTTTAACAATTTAGCAACGGATAATCGTATGTACAAGAATGTTCGCAAACTTGATGTAATGACTAAAATCGAGTAATATTTACTCTAAGACCACACGTGTGTGAACTGTACACTGTAGGGAAATGTTCTGTTGTCATTATTAAAGTCATATGGGCTCGGACCACTCTTAAGTACCACAGACTTATGTGTTGACAGCAACATCCCATTCCCCTTGTACTCTCTTGGCGGAGATCATAAAGGTTAGAAGAGTTTACGAGACCATACATTTTTAGATCAACATACCTAATCAATTTTCCGGGCTGACCCACAGGCAACATTTAACCTCCACGGTACTGCTTTCGGCATTGCTTCATAAGACGGATATAGACGATTAGCTAAATAATGTTTGAACCATGTTATCAAAATCAGTTGAGTCCCAATGGAGTTATTTTTTTATCAAGAGGGAATGCTTGACTCTATGAAACCCATTATTTGGTCAAAATATATAGATGATCGAACGAGCATACCAAGCCGAAAATTTAAGAAAACATAGAAATCGACTATCGAGGTTGCGCTGGAAAGTAGTCAAACAAAGTAATCACGAAGAGGAGAACAATTTGTGGAGAGAATATCTGGGAGTAAAGATAGAATTTACGGACACCGTAGAAAATGCTATTAAACAGAGAAAATTGGAAGAAGTAAAAAACAAAACATATCAGAAGCGGGGAAGTAAGGTTCCATCATTTCCATCAGAATGCGTCAAAAATGACGAAGAAATGAGACAGGACGGAGAATAAACAATACATTAAAGAAGAGCTGATTGACGGACTGAAAATAACATTTGTAACAAACGAATATGAACACTAACGGAGAAATAAGAAGAAGAAAAAATTATTTGGGTTTTAGGACATATAAGACAGAAGTAGTCAAGGCTATGAATGGGAAAAATGAAAGGACATCCTATGGAGAAAACGGAGTTTCAATTAAACTGCCCAGAGGCAGCAAAGAGCCCATGTATGAGTTCTTCGCAAAATAAACTTATAGAATTTTTAGAAGAAGACACGATGCCAGAAGAATCGCTACCCGGGGTCTTGACCATGTATGTTTGGTAGTGCCCGTGACCGGATAGGACTTGTTCGCATGGTAGGTCAATTTACCGAAGTAGCAGTCGTACCAGTGAGATGGATACCGTATCCAATTGACGATGTTCAACAGCATGGCCAGATTCAGTTCGCTAAAGCTCTTCTCCCCGTGTAGAAGATCCAATGGGAGTATGTTGAGTTGTAAGAGCGCTTCAGTTGACACCGTCCGATAGTTGTGGTTTAGCCCTATTACCATAGTACATTGGCCCTTTCTCAGCTTGTTTCTGTTCCTAGCACATCTCAGTGTCATGTCAACCCAGGCAGGGGCACCTTACAGGATCATGGACCCTGCCACGCATGTCACGAGTCTGCGCTTGTGCTCTGACACCCCACCGAAGCTCGGCATGAGTCGCGCCAGGTTCAGGATCCCCCGCTGGGTTTTCTCAACCACATGATCTATGTGTGCCGATCCTGTTAGTCCAGTGTCAGGAGTGGAACAGAGATATTTTGCCTTGCGCTTGATCTCTATCTTGTGTCCAGGGAGCTCTAAGCGAATGAGCGTGACCCTTTCGCTGCTCGTCAGGAACAGAACCTCTGTATCTTGGGGAGCAAGCAACCTCCGCAATGTCGTTAGGGTCAATCGGAGGTTTCACTTCTAGAAAACCAATAGTTGCCTACAGGCTTTCCCTCCCTCCTGAATTTCAAGGCTTCAGTCGTAGCCTTGTTAATTGGAAGATCGAAGTCAGCCACAAAGTTCATAACGAGATCGTCTGCGTACAAAACAACCTTCACGTGGGACTTTGATGCACGCAGGAAGGTCACTGATGAGCAGCGAGAAAAACAATGAATTCACGTTGTCCCCTTGAGCGAAACCTGTTGTCTGTTCGATGCCATTTTCTTCCGTGATCCCGTCGCCGATTTCGACGAAGTTCTTCTGAAAAATGTTTTTCAGCAGACCGTTTTCTACGGCACTCCGCGTTGTACGAGTTATGTCAGTGCACTGATTCTCGAACAAGAGTCGAACGCTGCTATGAAGACTACAAAGACGGCGTAGAGAGGCTGATTAAGGCCACTCAGCCTTTGTTCTATTTCATTCATTAAAGCTCATAGGTTGTTATGGATACTCGACCAGCACGAAATCGGTGTTGTTCGTCCGGCAGTGCGTTGCGATATTCCAAATCAGAGCTTAGGCTTCTTGCGAGGATGCTTGACTGAAGCTTGTAGATGCAGCCTTTCAATGCGATTCCTCTCCAGGATTCGGATTATTTGGATCCCCCTTCCCTTTAGGGATTATGATCATCATGCACTCTCTCCTGACCACTGCAATTCTAACACGCGTTCTCTACTATTCCAACACCCACGCAGGTGTTAAGCAATGTTGTGGAACATTGTGCAAACACTATAACCTCATGTATTCGTTGTAGATTTCGTCTGGCCCACATGCTTCCCGCTTTGAAAGAATGAACGGATCCTAATCAATATAGTGTCCCTCGCCTTCTATGGCTTTCGACTGTCGATAAGGCAACTGTGGATTCCACGATGGAAAAACAATCGGGAGACGATCTACGCAACCAGCCAATTTCAGACTTCTGCCTCTGTCTTGTAGCGCGTTCCCCACAAATCGTTCTCCAATTTTCTGAATAAATGGAAATCTGATGGAACAGTGTATAGAGTATAAGCCGAATGCAGTTGAATTTCCCAGCCAGGATCGCCTACAGTACGACTGGTTACCAAAGCAATGTGGGCAATGTTGCAATATCACTTTCCGCCGTGTTTGACCCCCACCACCTTTTCCTTTAAATTTCTTGACTTAGTTTGCTGAGTTGTCTTGTGTGACAGTCTGTTTCGGCCGGGTTTGAGCAGTTAATAATGTGCTCTGATCAGACCAAATGAACAATATTACCTTATGGTCATGAATCATGGGTATAACCACTCCATTTTACTTTGAGGCATCATGTGGCACCCACTTTCCTTTCTTTTTGTGACAGCTTCTCTAGCCCATGTAGACAGCGCATGATAGTTTACTGGATTACTCCCAGCCGAGCAGAAGAAGCTCTCGAATTGATTGGGCAGCATTTTTATTCAAGAAATCCAGGAATTGGTCGTCGTCGTGTCTCTCGTGACCCACCATTCCTTGCACTAAACCCGTTTTCTTGTGGGCAATGCAGGTTCGCCTCCAGTTGTACATACGATTCTTACAGTTTCAGCAGCACTTTTCTAACACGAAGATGGTAATAAAGACAATATCGGATATATTATACACGTTTTTGGTCTGCAAGTTTCGAACGCTCTGTAATTCCACCGGTGACGGGCAACAAAGATATCACAAGTCTATAAATGCGGAATGGAGGCAATTGGGAGGAAGTTTGAAGTGTATTCCACTATTCTGGTCGAAATCAGAACAGTTGAAAGTTGATATCGCTTACGTATTGACCATGCCTATAGCACTTTCTATTTTGGCCACGGTAAATGTGTTCTGCAAGACTGTACTGTGCTCGAGATCCTTGGGCAGCTTGCATGAATAGTACGGGATTTTGATTGAAATCGTGTCAGTAGAGCTCAGGATCTCTCGGAAGTGGACTTGGGGGTCTCTGGCTTGATTGGGCAGCTTGGTCTTGTGGTTCTTGAATGTCCAAGCCAAATATGAGGGCCTCGGGCAGCTTTCTCCGCAATTTCAACCTCACATTAATTCTCAAAGTTCAGCTTCGCATGTTTGAAATAATTTCAGTTCTATTTGAGAATTCGTGGAGAACAGATTTTGCGGGCACGAGCGTAGACTCATATTGGGGACAGTGTACTATTGGGCGACGCTAACAACGAATTGTTTAATGAAACTCAGCGGCATTGGGTAGAGTAATCCACATGTAGTTGATTTCACCCTTTTTTAATACCAAATAATCACGCAAAATTTGATGGTATCAAAACCCTGGTTGAACTCCAAATATAGAACGCGGATCTTACCGAAATAATTTTGCAGTAAAAATCTATATTGATTGTCGTGCCAGTCGATAGAATTAGAAAGAAGAGTTGCAAAGAATAATACATTCACGCTGAATGCACGTTTGTAGTACTCACTCTTATTGATAAACTAGAAAAGAGATATCCAAAGTTGCAAAAAATTGCAATCCGGAGAAATCGGAAGATAAATTAATTGAATTATACTTATTTTTATCCATAGAGAAAATAGCCAAATAGGCCATAGGTCGGTAGTGAGAGAATATATTATATACTATATTATACTAGATATTATATATTATATTCTTATATTACTAGCGCGGGTGATAAGAATTAAATAGTCATTTAGTCGAAATACCTTGTTTGACCGGGATTCCGGTCATTTTTAAATCCTTCGTCATTTTCAAACAAGTTTAATATTATTATGCTTGAACTAACGATATTTAGCTTTATAGTGACGAGGACTCTGCTCGGTGACCCACCGAGTACGATGACATTATTCTAATCTCCGGAGCACACACAAGTAGCCTTTATCTGCTAAATAACTGTCAACCGCTCCAAATCAGTGTCGGTTCGCCAACGGTCACTCAATGCGCATGCGAGCACCTTGGAAAGCCATACTTATCGAATATTACTTCCAGTTCAGTTGCTAAATGGGCCACAGCCGAACTCGACCACTCTACTCGTCTGTTGTCATATAAATATATATACAAACAAAAGTGATCGAACATGTGGTGTCTATGTCCGCGCTGAGCAAAAGCACCGACAACTCCTTGGAGCCTGTTGCGGCAGAATACTTGTAATGTGTTCACCGTGAAATATAAGTGGCTCTTCGGCTTTCGAACCTACTTGTCATAGGCTGATTAGCGCTAGACTGCTCTATGACCATAGCCAACACATTAAAATGATGAGATGATACAATACAAGAAATTGCTTAGTGTTAATGGGCAAAGGGGGATATCCAATAAATTATAACGTTAATAAATTCAATTATTATTGTGTTAATAGGTGCCGTTCTCCACGAGAATGAATTATTTATTCGATCAATGTGCGCCACTTCAATTGAGCTTACGCTTTAACCGGTTCGTAGGTCATTTTTGCCAACTACTAGAAAGTGATAGATCATATTTTGCGTTGCTGCCATTATTATATTTTCTGTTGCAGCAATGCAAATTATGCTTATACAAATTATTTTGTGTTAAAACCATTCTCCACAATTATTGTAAGGGTGCGCGTAAGTAAAATACAATTTACTCATATTACAATACAAGCTTCTATAGATTCTAATGCCACCCTTGGCAACATTTTGAAGTATACGACTTCACCGTTTCTTTGAAATTATCGAACGAACATTGAATGTTGTGGAACAGTTTCAAGAAAGCAGTTTCAAGGCTCAAGGAACAGTTTCATATATACTGCTATGATTATGGTGACCAATTGTATTTGACATCGGATTATATCGTATATAGTGGACTCCGGAATAATTTTTGCTCTACGTTCTAGAGGGATATACGCAATTTAATTTTGTTGTGTACGACAGTTGAGATAGCACAACCATGTGCTTCGAATGTGTACGTACCAATGCAAGTTGGTGATACAGTGATGTGGGCCAGCAGACTGCGCTTGTGAATATAGCATTGAGAAATACATGTCAGTCACCGTTGAGACGATATGAAAGATACTTCTCTGGTGTCCTGTTTGCTAGGTAACGGCTGGTCGTAGTATAAGGTAGTAAAACACATAATAAATTGATTATAAAGGTGTTATCTTTTTGCACATTCTTTGTAAACCACTTTCGAGTTCGAATACAATTAGTGCTATTCTTTTAATTCCAGAGAGAAACAAACGCCATTGGAATGTAAAACGTGGCTTCTTCTTAGAAAATTGTGGTCTGTGATGTATGGCCTGCAGTATAATAATTTTTTTCAAGTATTTTAAGTTCGTACATTTTTGATAAGGACGATCTTTTCGTGGGCTCACCTTGTCGCGGCATAGCCTATTTTCGAAACTATTGAGACCGCCACAGTCTTTCTGTAAAATCCAGAATCCATGGATAGTATGGCAATTTTAGAGTAATTTCATATATATCTTCATTAACGTACATAATATAAGTCCAGTTCAGATAAATTTGACATCATCATCATATTCAACCATATTATTTTTCGATTGTCTCACTAGAAATAGATTCTGTGCGATGGCATACCAGTTAATTTCGAGCTCTCGGGTCCAAAACTCCCGGTTGTCACCATAGGCTAGCTTCATTCGGACTAGCAGTATTATCCGGCTTCAGTAGCCAGAAACAGAGGTTTGAGACCCTGCCTAAGACCACTGTGACACTGAACGACCCATATACTATGACAACAGCTTTGCTTGTTACAGCAGTATGAAGAGACACGGCAATCACGCCCAGTAGAGCAATTTGCGGAATGCTCAGGTTCAGTCTCAATTCAATCGAAACCCAATCGGACTTCAAATAATAATAGAGCCAGAGAGAAAGGGATCATAGAAATCCTTCGAGTTGGGAAGGACACTACTTCATTCTTCTTCGGTCACTGCATCTCTCCGTCTGTTTGTACTGCGGCTCGACCACGCTATTGTTATGTCTTCTCTGGCCTCCTGCAGCAAACCCGAGTAGTGTGTAGGCTTGTATATTCAAGACTTGGATGAATTCTCTAGCTGCGCAGATCGTCTACCTCATCAAAGCAAAGGGCCTCCGCTCTCTTCGACCGCAATCGGGCTAAGCTTATCTGATGGTTAGGTCTCACGAACAAGAGATGATGCACACAAAATAACTAACAAGAGCAACAACAGCACAATATCATGTCCTACGTACTTTAGCATATTGGACATGTGATTTTAGGGTTTTTGAAGGTGTTTGACCTTCGGCTATCTGCTCAGCCTTTACCGAAGGGCTAGCAAAGCACCCGAGAATGAACAAATTGAATGTAAAAAAACTTGTCGAAATTGCGCTGTTTGTTAATGTTTTTAAAAGTTTATCAGCAGCCTTTAAATGCGTTTATATCATTGGCGAATAACTGGACTGCTCAAAATTGTTACTTCCACACAGCGACACAATAATCGATATTAAGCCTACATCATACATAAAGGTGAGGTAAAGGTTTATTGGTATATGAAAGGAACTATAATCGCTACAATGCTTAAGTTCTCTTATTTGGCACGTATAAACATAGAGCATAGTATTATTGCACAGACTAAAATGTAGGGACTCCAAATCAAAGTTTGGACATCCGCTAGGACCTTACTGATTTTGCTTTTATCATTACTCATTCCCGAATGCCGACGGGAAGGTTCTAAAAACTAAGAGAATTCATATGACCTCGATGTGTCAAAAAATCACGAATACTGTGAGTCGTATCTGAGCACTTTTAACACTTATTCTTGAACAAAGTGAACCGTATAATTGTATAATAATGACAAATGTGGCGACGAGACCTCTGGAGTCAAACTCTATACATTTTTTTGGATATAGACATATCTTTTAAGTTAGAATCTGAATTCCTTGGGGCTCACCACAACATCTTGAAACCAACATTATGATGAATTCGTCTAAAGGTAATACACAGACCTTCTATTCCTATACGGCACAGTCACTTAAAACAAAAATAATTCCTCACTAAAGACATATGTTTTTATATTTTGTTCACATTTTACAATTTATATTATCAACTATCAAGTGTTTTCACGATTACGTTAAAATAGTGAGCCTTTGACATTAAATTTTCCGGGACTAACTAAACAAGAAGAGGAAACAAATATCGTCAACTCTCGTCGGGTGGTGCCTTGACTCAGCGGGATGCAGGGTTTGCAGATACAGTCTGGCGCTCTCTCTCTCTATCTCTCCCTGTCTGTCTCGAATGAACCCCTTGGCAGATGGCTTCGGTGGCTTCAGCCTGAATGCGTCACTCGACCGTGTGTTTGGCCCTGTTCAACAGCTCCTGCTGCTGCTGCTGTTGCTCCTCAATCTCTCAGAAGCCTATGCGGCCTGGCTTGCCTACCTCGTGTAGGTTGGTCTCCACAGCAGTCAGTCGAGTAATGAAGTTGTTTATGTAGAGATTAAATCTAGAGTGCGAAGCAGCGGGACAGACGACGGGTGTGTCGTCATTCTGAAGTGCTCGGCAAGTGCGTACTTAAGGACTGCATTGAGCTCATAGGGCCTTAAGGCCGACCTCCTACGCGTTAGCTGGTCGCTCCGCTGGCGAAGAGCAGAGCAACTTCGAAAGAACATCACAACGACTAATCTGTTATTTTTGCGACATATGCCGATACAACGGGAGCACTCCGTGCGTGAAGCTGTAGATTGTGCTATGTACAATTCATAGGCGGAAGCTACAGTATTAGCCTAAATCTCTATTTTTACTCTTGGTGATTTTCTAGACTCGATACATTTGTTAAACCTGCAGTGGGTCCTTTAAACTACATGCAGTAGGTTGCAGGGATACTCATTTTATACTAAATGCATTTGCAAGGTCATGATTGCTAGTGCTACCATCCTTTGACGTACAACACTGCGGACGCAGGTTATCCATTAAGCAAAATTTGATTTTGAAGATTTTCTGGATGAACTGCTGGATGCCGGATGTTTATTGAACGCATCACACACATTAGCCAATTCCATCAACTCTATTTATACAGAGAGGACAATGAACTAACATAATTTGACGCACAGCCAATACCCAATCTGTACACGTTTTGATAAGTGGGTTCTCAACCCAAGTGTCTTACTCCAGAATATGCATTAATATGTTCACGACAACGATAACTTTCACGGTCTCAGGGTGGAGTTACGAAAAAAGCCAGTCTAGATTACAGCACGGAATATATTTATTCTACAATACATCGAATCTCACCGTATGAGAATATCGATCCAAATGTATGTAAAACTCTTGAGGACAATAGAACAGATGTAATTTTTTGGAATGACTTGGGAAGAATATGCAATACAAATACACCTTTATTGAAGGGAATTACCATATACAGCAGACACTGCCAGCGCCAGGAGAATGAATTATTATTCCCTCAATGTGGGCAATTTAGGGAGAACGCACATCCTTTATAAGTTTTCACATTCTCAGTAAGATGTAAATCCAAGAAGGGTTAATAGACTCGCGTGATACATTACAACGTTCGACACTCTCGGGCCAGATCCAGAAAATAATCCTAAAGAACATGGGTCCAAGGCATAACCACCCCTGGAGGGCAAATCGTAGGATCACGAAGAGTGTCATCAAGGCGAACTCGGAAATACCTTTGTCAGATATGTAACCTTGGGCTCATCGACACCCAAATTGTATAGCATCCGCACCAAAAATTCGTGATTCGGCGATGTAGAAACAAGCCCTAACCATAGGCTATGTTTAGCAATTGGGTACAAGTCGGGCCTATCCACTGCCACAAAATGCCTCTGCGTTTATTGGTGTTCTGTGCATCTCGTGTATATAGTTATTTATACTATGAACTAAGGATGGTTGACACTAATCAGTGCCATAGGCATAACGATACAACAATCTATTATAGTATAAAACCACTTCAGTCAAACCTACCAAAACTTCCACGTTGCTGAGGCTCGAAGCCAATGTGATCATATTCGACTCCGAAAACCATCCTAAAAAGTTTGATCAAGACCGAAATTGAGAACATGCAACTCTTTTTTTATATGCACTCTCTCTCTCTCTCTCTATTTTTTATGAGAATCTCTTAATTTAATAATACTGTCAAATATTCACAAATATATTTATGAATCTGCAATGCTATCAATTTGCCATAGGTACAAGCACGTTACGCGCTGTGTACAAGCCTCGTATTTGGTTCTCAAAATAAATCCTCTCCCTGAGTTCGTTCCTGCCAGATCAAACATTATAACATCTCTTTATTTTTAATTATTCGCGCCAGTCGTCAGAACTTTTTATCCGGTCCTCTACTGTGGTCTACGCTATAGATCGTACTCCTCCGTACCTTTCCTTTATGCAAATTGATATTGGATATATATACCAACTCTACGTCAATATCGGGCACCGATACTCCAAGACCGAGGTCAAAATAGAAGATATTGATATGGCACGCCGATTTGGCTTGCGCTCAAGGACTCCGAAAATGGCGAGAAGCCCACTGACAACGGCGATGATGAAAACATCATTGTTAGCTTTAGGAAGCGATGGCTAAGAGAATAGGGAGAGAAATAGTAGAGTCCCTCATTTAAGATTCCAGACATAGATTTCAATCACTCATCTGATGTCACTGATATGGTGATGCTTCTCTCGAACAGAATCGAAACAACCAGCCAGCTTCTGCAGCTTTTTTAGATATAAATAGAACATCTGAGTCCGACTATGATCACCAGTAAGGGGAAGTTACGCAAGGTTTCCAATACTTTTTATCTACATTTCCATGTAAACCTATTCAAGATGATATCAGGGAAATATTAAATTAAAGGGCTCACCTTCCCAAGGGCTTATACACGAGCGAATGAGAGATGCTCCGGAGGCTATTTATGCTCTCCGGAGAATCGATCACGAAACTGTCCCTTAGTTCTTCTTTATGTCTCTGTTCCATTTGAAAATCGCACCAGAGCCGGCTACAAGCCATTCAGCTTGTCAGGACTTTTCTCATTGGCAATTAACTCCACCAGTTAAGAAGATACACATAATGTCATCTAAACAACTTTTGTCCACGATAGTTGGAAAATCACGCAACCTATGGAAGACCAACAAGCTAACGTATGACAGTTTGAAAGAAAATTGTTGATTTGCCGTTGTTATCTTCCGAACTCAATTTTAAGTAGTAATTCAGATACTAGGTATGAATGACCTATCGTCAAAGGATTTTTCATTATTGGCTTTTCACTGTTTTTGGTTTTACCGCATATTTCAAGAGCCATAAATGGAAGCTCAGGGGATTCAAATTACGACAGTTAATTCAATCCGCACTAGAGTCGGGCGGATTTAAGGAATCAGTCACAAAGCACGAATTCCGGCAGATGATTTTACTGCCCACCATTATATCTGAGCGGCCGAAATGAAAAATGCTTTCAATCAAGTACAAGTAATATCAGCATATGCCATTGGTACCATTAACGTTTTATGGATTAGCGAAAAATGTGTTCGGTAACACTACTCTGAGACCATTCCAGGAAACCATTCGGTCATGTTCAATATGTTCACAAGAATATGTACTCCCGCCGGATTCGAAGAGTGTCTGACAACCAGGCGCTGGACAATAAAGGCTATTCGCATCACAAGATGCGAATGGTATTTCAATGTTTACGTATTAGGGGATATGACATTCGCTTTATCAAACCTCGTTCACTTCCCAACCTATCCGACTCGGTCAACCTCCGTCAGCCGCTGTCTTTCGACGCGCCTGATAACAAGCTCCCGTTTATCAGTAGACCTACGAGCATTTGGAATTTGTTTATTTGTAATGGTCCAATGACGATGTGTATCGATCTTAGCTTGTCAATGCCGATGAAGATTATCTGTATACTCATTGTCCGACTGCGTATGCAATCTCTATTAGGTCACTGATTGTAGTGGTGACCTCGTCTGTTGGCAACAGGGAAAATCCTGCAAATAAGTTAAGTAAGTAAGAGAATAGTATTTTTTTTCCGAGTTCCCAAAAACGATTTACCTAATCGAGTGTTCGCTGCTATTGAGCTATATGCGGCGTCAACGGAACGTCTATTGACAACGCCAACATCAATTAACACGGCTTGACCGTGTCGTGCACCCTCTGAGACTGATTTTTGTTTTTGTTTTTTTCTATTGATATTATTATTATTATTATCGGTAACCGTCGATTTGTCTAGCACTCACTGATCTGCCCGAAAACGAACCCTAATATGTGTTTTCAGAGCAGGCGAAGGATGGCCCCTTTATGTCGAAATAAGAGTCGTCATCAACGGTCATGGAGGCCATCACTATCGAGAACCTTTCAAATCATCTAGTAGATGCTTTCACCTAAAATAAAAGGTTCAACAGTTACAAAAATGAACATGCGTGCTGGTCATATGATTTTTTTGTAATATGAAAATAACTGAACCGCTGGATAATGTGTCAGAGGTCCCCACGGAAATCTGTTTTTGCAAAACGAGATTTATTGTGATTTGTCGTACACATATATTTTCTCTAACGTTAACCGAAGTCTAGTTAAATTCAACCATAAATGAAATCAATAAGCATTCACAGATTGTGCCATCGTACAATTATATGTATGTCATAGATATTCGTACGTATCTGGAGAACAGTACCTGAATTTCAAGTGTTCCAAGCCTTAAGTATGTAACTTTATGGGTAAAGCTACCGCTTCTTCGGGCTTGCTTATCTGCAAGGGGTCTGATATATTATTAGGTTTATTCCGCTTAGACATAGGTCTTCAAATTGGGTTGGACGGATGGGGTAATTGTTCGGATGCTCCTGGCGATGTGTGAGAGTGAGAGAGAGATGATACTGTCATCATCATTGTCGGCGGCGGTGGTCGTGTGGTACCATTATCGTTCATTCCTCAATTTACTTCACCTCGTTTGCTTATACATAAATGCATTAATGCACGCGGGACTCTGCTCCCGGATATTAGCGACAACGGAGCTACCTATCCGTGTACCACCTTCAGCATTATTAGCCTCTTATTGCCTGTTACAGACTGAAGTAGCACTGCTGTTGCAGTGGGAACGACCATAAGTGAGCGGGTGGCCACCTGACTACTCGGAGCTCTACTCGTTGGCGCTCATCCTTCATCCAACTGAGGCGGGTCCCTATCAGCGAAATCTTATCGCAAACTGACACGCCTCCATTGGTGTTATACTTCTCATAAATTTATTCGATTCTGTCGGTGGTAATTTTCGGCTGCGTAGTTGATGGATTGGCCGAATGTTTGACGCGATTCGCCTGTTTTGTCTGACTTGCTTTGTATAAACACAACCCGCAGCTGAGACATTGCTGACCAAAAACACAATTTTATCAATTTAAAGCGTTTGAAGAATTTATTTCATCCAATAGTGGTCAAGGGTAAGTAGTTGCCATTATAGAATAATACTCAGTGGATTCCAAAAATGAGTGTGGATTTTTTTGGGATTGAAGGGGCTTAGATCTGCAATAGATCATGCACTCAAAGTGGAACAATTACAGAACTTATTTACTATTTAAATGCGCGGCTCACTTGCACAGTAATTTATTAAAGATTTCTATGCATTAAAAGGTTTGTGGGAAAATATAAGAAATAAATAAATAAATAATATAAGAAATATCTATATTATTTTTAATAGCTTAAAGAAGTCCTAAAAATATATGGAATATCTATATAAATATTTTATTTATTTCTCTCAGCCAACATTTAACGTCCACGGTACAACTGCTTTTAGCATTGCTTCAGAATAATGGGGTATATTCTATGCACTATGTTGACATGAATCAAGGAAGAAATTATATAGACAAAATAAGGCGAGTGTCCAAGATTGCATATTTTGTAAGCTCTGTAACATGCGGTATTCCCCCATAATCCCTAGAAATTCCGACCTATTGTAAAGTTTAATATATTAGTGGTATTCATACTGCGGTATTCTACATGCTTTAGGATTGACTCAAAGGTGATCTGTGTTTGTATGTAACTTTAGGTCCTCTTTCTTTAAATCCCTGTCATAAATAAGGCTCATGGATATGTTACTAATAACATACCGCGGCATATTTGCACTATGGTTGTTTAGCAAATACTTACACGTTCACATAATCGCAAATATACCTGTTTCTAAACTAGTATTCAGAGATGGTATGCGGGAAGCCTGAAGAAAGTTCGGCAGGATTATGGCGATAAGCAAGAACAAAAAATGATTAGAGAAGCCGAAGAACAGCCATACAGGTGGCTACAGGCAATTCTGGGACGGGTCCCCTGCCCGTCGAGCGTTCTCATCAATCATTTCAAAGAACTGTTCGATTGGGAAACATCCCCAATGAATTGGCTGTTATTCCAAAAGGACAGGGTAACCCCGTAAATCCGCCGTCTTGAAGGGGATTGCCAAGTGAAGCTGTATGTACAAGTTGCTGTCCAAGCTATTAACGCAATGCCTCGAAACTTTCCTGGAATTCAGAACAACACAGATTCCGCCGCTCGAGGTCAACAGTAACAGCCTGCAAGCTGCTATTGAACAATATCCGCGAGGTACCGTCTCACAAAAGACCGTCACTGTTTGCGGTCTTCATTGGCTGCTTTCGACACGGCCCCGAGAGACAGAATTTCGTGGAAACTTGGGGACCTTGGGGTACCAATGGGAATTCTGGCAGATGCACTGGAGAACAACTTTGTTATACTGGATGATGGCGTTGCAGAACACCCGAAATTCGGGTAGACTACAGGAGTTGCGCAGGGCTGACAACCTCAGCCCGTTCTTGTCCCCCACCTTCCTGTGACTATCCAGGAAAAGCACAGGTCCGTCAAGGTCCTGCAATACGCCCACGATATCGTAATTTATTCGGAGAGCCGTTTTCACATACAGCAAACCATGGTGACCTCGACCAAGAGTTCTTCCAAGAACGCGCTATGTCAACGGAACAATGTAAATCGGCTCAACCGGACACCTAACGACACAGCACGCTACGCTACGCACGGCTTCCACCACTCGCTTTGTACGAGAATTGGTTTTCACTCAGTAGATGACTAATGCCGCTGTCGGCTCTGCGGTGATCCGTGCACCACCTATGTAGCACATGCGACACTGCCGAAATCCAGTGAGCCTCCTCCGTTTACTCGACACTAATCAGCAGCGATTGTACATCATGCATATATACATATGTGTACTTAAATTTATATATATGTATATGTTTATGCATATACGCACTATACTATATTAAATGTTATATTGTATTATATTATATTATATTATATTATATTTATTTATTTACACACACTCGACTCGAGCAATAAACGTATAATTAAAAAATGTAAGCGCAAAATGATGCCCATTGAATTAACCAACTATTAATAGCAAATAGATAGTACTTAATTCCTCCAAATTTGAATTGAGTCTGTGAACCACCAGGAGTTTCTACAAATAGATATACTAGCTCTGTTTCGATTATCGCCGGCGTGGCCTAGGTCAACTTTGTTCCTGTTACTCTACCCTATGACACTTCTCTTTGTTTTTTTTTTTATAGCTGTGCGTTTTTTAGAGACGCATCAAAATGGTGGACTCATCGTGAAATAAAAAGTACCTTTGCTTTACAGAGTGTCTGAGTTTGTCGAAGGAAATGTGGGACATTACAAAAAAGGGGTTCGTTTTCATTTCAATTTGAAAGATTTGCTTTATAAAGTATGCGTTCTAAATTAAAAATAGAATAGATCTGGGATTATTTGCAGCAAAAAAAGGAAAGATGATAAATGCTTGCCAACCGTTTCAGTGACATTTAACATATTTGCTGTTCGGTCAACGACGCCTACTTGATTTCATTGAGTGGGTAGTCATACTTTGAAGTCAGTGTTCAGTATAATTTAACTTGGGAACTTAATTTACTAATTGATCGCTCAAGATATGAGATCTAGAAATAAAACCAATCACTCGGGTATCTAAATGATCTTTAGTCATCATCTTTACCAGCCTCACTAGCAGTACTAAACCAAATTTTTCAAATATTTACGTTATAATTCGATATATGTATAGCCATCGCCCCGCCTTAGGCTAAGAGTTATCTAAAACAAATGTGGTACCGTTCAGATAGATGTTTTTAATCAGTAAATGATGAATCCTTCTGTGAGCAATTTATTTACGATTGTGTAATAGCGGCTGGATCAGGCAGTCAACAATATATGGGAACCTACAAAATGCATTCGTCGAGCCCATACTATTGTCACTAGTACTATTGCGAATGTGGCTATCTATACTGCATATTAGCCACCCTTGTACAGATCTCGGTGTATGACCACCGAAAGCTGTATGTATAAAGAAAATATCGAACAGATGACATTCGGATTGAGTCTACACAGACGAGCAGAGTGGTCTAGCGTCGTCGCGTCGATCCGAGACCGGACGGGGGGAGACTGTCTCATTGTGTTTGCTCAAGTGAACAACGACACGAGGGTCGTTCCATGAAGGCCTCGAGTCTCTCGTGAAGACTGTGGCCGTATCCATGTATGAATCAGTAGGAAGAACTGCTCGCTGTCTTCGCTACTAAGAGCACACTAAGTACTAACCACATGGTCTGAAGTGAGTGAATTTATGGAGAGCAAGAAGAGCGCTGAGGCTGCTTTTGCGCTTAGATTGCGATGCAGCGGCAGTAACGCTTCTCTCCCTCTATAGGGCAGGATAGGCTAAAGCCTACTGTCACCGTATACAGACAAAACATGTAATGAAATGCACAGGGGAGTGAACACTCACCAGTGGTTAGTATTTGGATTTTGGCAGACGATATGGGAGACAGAGAAGCTACCGGTTTTCGCGAACATCTACGTTTTGAGCATTGGTATTTTGAACGTACCCCGCTCAATCGGTTCCAATAGCTTAGCTACGTGAAACAGCAGACTACAGCTGGAACCCACTAATTCGTGTGGAAATCATAAGTTCCTAGGCTGGACTATCGGATTAGATCTGTTCTAGCTTGGACGATTGCCTGAACTCTTTTTAGAGTTGGCGACATATTCCGGGAATGCTCCCGTGCTATGGCACTTCCTAGCTGGCCCTCAGCTGTATTCCTTCTATAACAAGATTCTACCACTACCATCACCCGACTAAAATTATTTGTGATGAAGGCTACGATGAAAAATAACTGGCGAATAAGGAACGTAAATAAATTCAAATACGATCATAAAAATAGGAGATCAATTATCTAAAGGAAGGCACTTGAGGCTTCGTCATAAGAAACCAGTTGTATTGTACAGTACACGAAGGATTATGTAGTATCATTTCCATTTATGACATCGAATTTAGAAACACTCATATATATATATATATATATATATGTTTATATATATATATCAGTATATATACAAATCAATCGATTCTGTTGGAATGCGACAATGGAACAGATCCTGCGTATAAATTTTTGCTGAAGATTCTCAAGAGCATCGATGTACTCTTTAAGTAGGGCCGTCTTTTCACAGAACAGTAGAGGTACCGGTTAACGAGTAATAAGCTCTTACAAACTCGGAGATAGAAATTAACTTCTTCAACAACGCAGCAAGGAAACACTGTCTAACATACCGAATTCGCCGAGCAAACCACATCAGTAATTTGAGAATCCACATTAGGACTGAGAATCACATTCCGATTTTGTGAGATCGGAATGGGGACATAATTTAGATTAAAAACAAAGTCATGCTTGACGTGCGAGATCAGAGGGCACTTGGGCACATTTATTGATATGTAATTTTTACCGCACTATTTTGAGACGGTGTGAATTGAGGCTTGTAATAATTATCCAGCGTATGACAGAGGTCAAATTGTTTCAAATCGTTAGATGTAATTTATGCGTAAACGTGGGTCTACAGAAGATCTCTGGCGTAGTGCCGATAGCCTCCAGGAGAGCTCAGCTTACCATTTACTTTACCTCTGAACTGCCTATCACATAGTATGGGACACATAGTTAATGTTTTTTTATCGATTCCAAGTTCTGCAAGTTTTGAAACCAAGTGGGAAAAGCGAGACCTCTAACACCTAATATAGAGATATCAAAGGATCAACACTTCGTTTTTGATCTGTAGGAAAGAAACAGACAATCCAGATTTATCTCAAGCTCAATTAGCAGATTATCGATTCGAGATAGTTCAAAGTGTCATCAAAAATTTTTTTTGTTCGAAAAAATATACGTAGTAGACTCCAACGCCATATGTTGGTAATAATATATCTCAGCTTTGGATATCTATTTGTGAACTGGTATAACTCGATATTGTTGGAAGCATCGGATTCAATTGGCGCCTTCACTGTAGCTGCTACAGAGTATATAATATGTATTATAGAAACATAGCGAGTGCAAAGGCAAGCGTCTTATAGACTAGTGAGCGACTTCCGTCTGTCTATTCAAGTTACGAACGTCGCATACGGTTCAGGGTTCAACCACTTGATCCCGCAATTTCATACATAATGAGTTGCATTTATATTTATGCATCATGAAAACACAACGATCGATTGCTTTTGTAATGCTAATTTGGACACTACCGAATTATGTATTATAGGTAGCCAGCAATAACGGCTGAATTGCACGTAACGGCACCGTCGCGGTACGGCGATATACGATGACAAGTCACACATCAGACACCTCGTCCATATCAAGCGTTCACACAACGTTTATGTGGAAACGAAATGGTAGTACGCTCACATTCACAATAGATTGGAATTCTAGACCGCCACATAAATTGGAATTCAACAACGGATGGATGGACGGATGGTGCAACCGACCATTTACGTACTTAATATAAATGTGAAAGCGCTTCGCCGCAAACGAAATGAGAACATATGATATAGGAGGAAATTACAGGACTATTAGAGTCAACATGAACTACCACAAAATTTGAAGGTTGCCGCTCTATTCGTATCTCATCTTGTGTTTCGTGACAATGTGTTTTGTGTGCATGTACCTTTATATACAACACGCATAAATCAGCCAAACATTACTATTGAGAGACAGGTTACGTCTGGGCTCATGCAAATAATTGATGGATAATGTGTAGTATTCTTTTGGATCCAGGATCTCAAAGGCCTTTGTTATAACGTTGTGTACAAAGGTTTGTGGTCATTGTTGCTATCCAGGCTATTTCTGTATCATTGATACAGTATAAAAATTTTAGAGGTCCGATGCCAAAGTCATTTCTGAGGCACTCCCATAGTCACCGAGAAGGGGGGTTAAGCGTGGATATACCACACATATCCACCGCGGTTTGTCAATGGTCGAGAAAGTTTGACTCAAGAATTAGCTTGAGTGCAGAATCTTTGAAGTCCAGGTGCTTCATCATGCAGGAGAATGTCTGTTCTGGCAATATCTCCCAGACGATGTGCGTAAGTTCGATGCCTTGCTCAAGTATAATATGGATTGGCGTCCCCATTCTGACTAATTTTGATAGAAAAAACATATTGGAGCTATCTGTCACGATGTGGTCTGTTTGTAAAGGATTCGCTAATCAAGTTCTGGGAGAACGTTTAAATTATATTGTTACAATTGCCTGCCTCAATAGCTCCATCTACAAAATACCACGGTGGTGACTGCCGGGCTGTGAAGTAAGTGACAGGATTGATAAGGTTCGGGAGCCGCGCACGCTTTGATGTGAATAAAACCGCCCTCGAAAGAAACTGCGGCGGCTCTTCGCAGTGGATACCATGATGATGAAGATGCTTGAAAGCGAGGAAGCTTGGCAAAAAAATAACCTTCGATGTTCAGGAGGAGATCGAAGAACGAACCAAGAACGAATTGGATTTCTTTGAACCTCAGCCTTAAAAGGAGGTGTGCATTATTGAAATTCGCTTAAAGGAATTGTTGGGGAGGGGGATATTTCTCAATTAGTTGGGGACCGGGGCCTAGGCTGGCATTGTCCCGAGGAAGGCGATGGCATATAATAAAAAAATAATAAAAAAGTTTCGCCGGCAATCAGTAAAGAAATCCCTGTTGCTGAGGTTGTTTCTAGTCGTAGAAATAGATAGGAGAGGTGTTTTATGAGTAATGGTGAGGATATTGGATTTATCAGAAGTTTAGTGATATATATATATATATATATATATAATTCTTCTCGGTGTGTCGAGACGTTCGTATTTTTACTTTTGGTTTGATCCCTAGGCACATTTTCATCGATGGTTGTCCAGTCATATATATCTCTTGTTACCTAGACGATAACGAGGTGATTTCGTGGCGATGGTCGTATTCATTTGGCCCCCAACCTACTGCTATAAATTTTCTATGGGGTTAAAAATATTCAACACTTTTAATCATTACTTCTATTTAAAGAACAATGCAACACAGATTATCTCAAATATTGGGAAGTGCTCGATATATTATATTTCGAAATTTTGGGATCTTTGGAAATGTTCAGACGTTGGAAATATATAAAATTGCGCATACTATATATATATATATATATATTTCCGGAGATTCCAAAATTTCTCGAGCACTTCGTAACAATTTTTGAGGAGGGGTATGTTTGAATAAAGCGTTGGATCTTTCTATATATTTTTGAGAATATATATACTATACGCATTGACTCACCCGAATTTGATTCAAGGTCTTAGCTAGCGAACGAGTATGTTTAGTATTGTTTTTGAGAAATCGTCTGCCAGATTCAGCCCGTAGTTTAAATACCGTTCTGTTAATCTGCTTGCTGTTAGCACTTCACTCGTGCGAAATTGGTTTCAAAATGTCTCCGCACGTGACATCGAAGATCACACCTCTCGTTGGTTGTGTGTTAAAATCACGTATCTTCGAGAGCTAACAACCGACTTGATTCAGTCTTTGGGTGTGTACTTTACCACGTGTGTGTATCCATCGGCGCCTGCTCATCGCTGTGTACCCTCCACTCTCCATAAGGCCGTATATCCATGAAGTTGTATTACTTTTTATTAAATGGTGTATTTTGGATGACGACAATGATTATTAAAACGTCAAAAAAGCACGATTATTTATACAGCAGTTTAATTTGTCTTTTGGATTCCGCTTAGATTGTAACGACAGAATTCCTCTTGGGTTGTCTTCAATAGTAACTATGCGACAATAATTTTTTGTACCAGTCGATAGCCGTCACAAAGGTACATAGGTTTCTTATTGACAACCGTTTTGCCGAAATATTGGTCAAATAAGAAAAAGTATCTCGAGAACAACGCCTTTGTGACACTGATCCCGTTACCCTGATACACGAAAACTAACCCAACTAACCTCCAGCCCATTCGCAAGTTACCCTGCTTATTATCGCACTCCCGTACCCGAACTGCTGCCCTGCTGGTCTAACTTAGCGTCCGTCATTTGCCGATTATTTTCCCTTTCGAAAAAGTGCTTGTGCAATGGCAATAGAGAGCACAATGATGGTGGTGATGGTGGTGGTTGTATTACAGCTTCTCGACCGATTCTTCTTTCCGCACTCCTGTACTTGCTCCTGCTCTCACATCAACGGTGCCACTCAACTCAATTCTGCCTTGCCTCGCTTTCCTCGTTGTCTCGAACCCTCCTCACACTGTAGCTCGTACGACCTCCTTTCCCATTCGCCATATCATTATTGAGCCGACCAATGGAAGCCTGCTCTCAGAGGCGGGGCCAGAGAGAGATCATTGAAGCACCTCCCACCACTGCCTGTGGTCGTGGACTTGAAGAGGCCTAGCTGTGCAAACGTACGCCGGGCCAGTACAGTGTGTGACAGGCACGCGAACAGGGTCGCCTAACGGTTTGCCGCCATAGAACAGAGGCAATAATTATTCTTGCCACTTATTAGGAAAAGGAGACTACGAATTACGCTCATTGTGCTTGAATCGCCAAAGTGGTGGAAAAAAACACCGTCGTCTCAACCTGTATTCGTTCAACAGTGGCTTCCTCTAATATACATAGCGAATGTCAATATACCGCATCTGGATGAATTCGAACTGATTTGTGGCAACATTTTGAATGGATGACGGTGGAATTGTTTTGGTGGCAGTATCGAAAGTGTGAAGTGAACGACGGGCAGCAGCTTTCAAGCTAACAAAAAGGGATATTGGGAAGGAGGAGGAGGAGGAGTGTTTTTTGTTAATCAAAGCTACCGAAGTAACAGATCTTCTAAGACCGTCGAATGTGAAATCTCCGCAACAATCGCAGTGGTATACCATGTGAATTGTGTAGGATCTGTCATTTTCACCGGTGTTGCCGGTCAACGAAATTAATCACTGGCGTTAACTACGTAAGTGCAGTGCGTGATATCGATGGTTAAACACTACATACAGCAATCTCTCTCGTGAGCCTTCTTCTGTTTGTGTTGACCCCCTTCGAGATCGTCACCACACCTGTGTATCCACTTTTTTCAAAATACCTCCTCCAGGAAGTGCTCATACCTCGACCTTCACAGCAACACGGGCCCCCTATAGAGATCGGGAGAGGCGTGTGTCAATCGCGTGTCGTTATCGCCAGCGCAGGAAGTAGTGCACACATCACGTGGAATCCTCCTCGATGAGGTCTTCGTCGATTCATTATCGTAATGGTTGATGTGACCGATGATCCTGCCGCCTCCAACCCACCTCCGGTATGTTGAAACTCTTACGACCACCCCGAAATGTTTGAACCAACGGAATTGTTAACTGTATTGGGAATTGTATTGGCTGGCGGATGACAACAATGAATAGTAACGAAAACATATATAAACCTATGCAGTCTATAGTCGATGTTAGCTAAAGCTGGATTCAGAATGATCCCCCTATTAATGCATTGTGACCGATGATTTACATAGGATTTCTGGAAGCTTCGAGGAAACCGCAAAACTTATAGATTCTGTCTATTATCTCATCTAAAATCGTGGGGCTGCTCCCAATCTTAGCTAATTAAGTACGTGAAGCAATTAGACCCTTTGAATAATATGCGCAACAACGATTATCCAAGGGTCGTTCGTCTGTTTGATATCGATTATACGATCCGCATATTTTGTTTGTAAATAATATAACGGTCATTGGGGGTGACATGTAACAGAACAAAATTGTCAATCTTCTTCTTATTTGGACCATATGGCGAAATGCTTAGCGTTTACTATGATTACGATACGAGATATCAAAGATGGCTTTGTTCTTGATTCCCATGCGCTCTCTAAAACTCCAAAATGGAACATGCATATTAATTGTTTGATTTTTCTTTCATTCGAGCCGAACATCTAAAAAAATTATACATCTCATGGTCGTAACGGAAGAAGTCAATCAAGCACAGTGAATAGGGCGTATGTATTTAAACAAACGACGATCGGACGAAATAAAGCGGATGGATATCGTTTCCACTCTGGGGTTCATGCTCAACAATACTTTTAATGAACATTTATCCGAAGTTCCACAATATTGTGTTGCTTCGGCCACAAGCCACGAAACGTATTTTGAGTGTCATTAGCACCACCAACGTGTCTTAACACTCTGAAAGTCTTCTTCGAATATATCCTCCTTTTCCATTCTCGTTCATTTATTTTCGTTTCGTAGCTGAATGTCAATTAGGTTTTATCTACACACACACACACACACACACACAAACCCAAGTAAGCAGCGGCGGCAGCAGCAGCAGCAATAACAACAACAGCAAGTGGTTGTTGCAATTGTTGGTGTTCTGCTGTGTAGCGAACTTGTGCTTACGTTCGGGTATCTTGGGATGAACCACCACCGCTGGAACCGCATCCATCTCTGCCGTGAGTCTTCTCCGGCCTCTGAGCTGATTACGGCGCGCTCTCATAGCCTAGCTCATTCACTAGGCGCGTTTCCTATGCGGACAAATATCGCTAACCAAGAAACGAGGCGAGCCAGCCAGCCAGCCATCTATCTCAGCTACTGGTACAACTACCATATAGCACATTTGCGAGCAGCGAAGATGCCCTGTTGTTCGCGTTGGAGGGCGACAGACGTTCGGATGGATGGACGACGGAGGTTCGTGGCGGTGGCGGTGGTTGTAGTCATCGTCATCTCCATAGGCGTCGTAGTCTTGGACGACGTGAACAGCGACAGCGGAGAAGGTGCAGAGTGTAAGATTGAGATGGGCTCCTGCAGCGGTAGACGCCGGCGAACGGCGGTCAAAGTGCGCTGGCATCGTAGACAGAATCCGCTAGCCGGCTAGCTGTGGATAGACAACTACTCAAACTGGATAACAGCATTAGAACGCAGACCGGCAAGCGGCAATAACATAAGCATCAGCAGTTGCCGTATGAACAACTAACTGTTCCTGCTGCAGCAATAGAGAACGCTTGCTCGGTTGCTTGGTTGCCTGCTGTCTGCACGGTTTGTTGGGCTTGATGGTATTAGTACGGGATGACGATGTGGAGCGGGTGGGCGAAATCGACTGAACTGACGGCTGACAGCAACCCAATGGAGCCAGCCTATCCACTTCCAGCAGCACAACTCTCTACCTGCTTACCTTCCACCATCCACGTTGAGGCAATACTCGTACCACTAGTAGTAGTCCTTTTAGCAGTGCTACTGCTATTGTCGTCGCTAGCGTCTAATTGCGGCGCTTCTCCGAGTCGTGACGCAGCACGAATAAATGCCTTTATTATTATTATTATTATTATTTATACCGTAATAAATGGAACAATCAATAAAAACCATCTACGTCGATAGGCCGAACCAGACCAAATTAATGGATACAAAAATATTAATACCAAGGGGAATCGGTGGAAATGCTATCAGCTGATATTGTCTATTTGCTATTGTCACCAACGGCGGCTCTTCGGAAACCGATTATTCTACGTTTTTTTATCAGAATGTTTACGATTTACTGCAATATTTATTATATATATTATAGCGACAACCCAATTTGTTTTCGAAATTGATTGGATCTTAGAACAACGCAAACATATTGGCTTCCGTCACCTTGTTTTTACACTATCCAATCGAAATCTCGCCACCTCCATTCTTGATTGCTTCTAATCTTCAAGGTATTTTATTTTGTTGCTGAACTTGGATTAATTGACACTAGGACTCTCTACTAAGGAGAGTACCAAAATGGGATCCATATTAGAGCACCATCTCTGTAGATAACACGGAGTACAATTACTTTTTGACAATCTTGACCAGTAGAGCCCAGGTATCCAGCGAAGCTAGCTATAGGTCTCCACGTGAAAGTGGCAGCTAGTCACCACGCATGTCAAGAAAATTATGAATCTTCTCCAATATTTTTCGAGATCGTCTGCCAGAGCTGTAAATGAACATCGCAGGTCCCCTCCCATTGTGAGTTTCCCCATTATCCTATTATCAAATCACAGACATTTTCTCCACTTTCCGTTACCACAATGTTGCTCTCTGGAGTGTTTAAATTAATAACGATTTATCTCACTTTTGTTTCTAGTAGTCATCCATTCCTTCTATTGTTGCATGTAAGTGGCTATTTTCGGGATGTAACCATTTGTTGACTCTTAATATTACTGTTAGTTTAATTTGGTTGTTTCAGTCTTCATTAGCCTTCGTATGTCATTGTATCCATCGGCTTCAATGGAGTGTACTAATTCGAGTTACATCGAATGGACAGCCCTTAAACTTTGCGTGAACTTGTATTTTGATTTATTCACGTATCCAGTTCATATGTCTCTGGCACTCGTAAGCAACGAACGTAGAAGTAAATTTTATTTATTGTCAAATCGAGCGCGAATTTGTATCATTACGATGATCTAGGAAAGTTTATTAGAATGATTGTTACAAGCGCCATAAGTAATATTGATCATAAGCGATGCGTGTTTTGCAATAATGTATTACGATTATGTGATTTATTCATATATATATATATATATATATATGCCGTTTATTTCGTCGGGATAACTTCAAGTGGTAGAGTCCAATCTTCGATGACATGATTGTGAATTGAATTGTTATTTTTACTATTCTTTAGCTTATGTACGTAAATGACACTTTACAGTTTAATTGGCCGTGCTAGTTTCAGGCTGTAAGAGTTTTTATGATGCTAGTTGTTATTAAATATATTGCTGCAGATGTTAGATGATGCCTCAGAGGACGGAGAAAAGCAACCAATTTGTAATCATCAAAATAGGGCGTCCAATTTATGATGGTATGATCATTTGCTTTGACGGAACCATTAACTGCTACCGATGTATCGTACTCCTGGAAAACTCAAGGCGTGTGTTTATTTTACTATCTACCAGTGATGCCGTTTAATTCCAAAATCTATTCAATAGTTTTACCGGGCAATAAAGCGTAACACCAATAAGGGAAAAGTTTGCCACCAAAAAGGTACATTTTGCCACATATTATAGAAATTTAGGGATTCATGCTTCTATATGTGAATGACACTCTAAAGCTTAAACATCTGAGTAATAAGTTACCTGACTGGATTTCTTATGTTGCTGATGACGATGGTGGTTGACAGACAGGCATCTTTGAATCCTTATACATAGCCATAGAAACGGTCTAGTTTACCCAATTTCTGCTCACAGGGAAACAAATTGAAAAAGCTAAGTCCAGGTTTACTCTGAATCAAATCTGGCAGAACTGTGGCGGAGTGTTACCGAGTGTTTCCAGTCGACGTGAAATAAACGCCGTGACACGTCAAGTTGAGGCAGTGATCGCCTGCGATCGAATTTAATACAGTATATTACGCATCTACAGAAAAATACATGCTGTCGAAATATGTAATAATTAACTTCATGCCACGTGCATTTGTAGAAATATAATACAAGGCCCAAATTTTCAAATACATTCCTAATGGTGCACGTACAACTCAAGTTTCATACACCCTTATTAGGGACAGTCTAGACTGGGTTCCGATATGTGGGCTAACATCGGCTTTATCAGCCCTTGAATAGTTTTTTTTTGGCTGGATGTTAGATATTGTTTAGGACAAGCCATGATACGGGGGACTGGGATGCTGTTATGTAAACACAACACGCTAAGAATCACGTTGTTGTTAGACGAGAGATCAGAAAACAAATAAGCTAGCAAACTGGAGGTGTTTACCATCGCTTTTAGCAGCGATTAAAATTCACGTTGCAAAGCTATACAAGATGGTGATGATGGAAATCTGTTGAGCTATTTAATCTTCACGATACTGAAGACATTTACAGGGGATACGAGAATAAACCAGCAAACCTTGGTTATCCTCTCAGAGTATTGCTGTTATAACTTCCAAATGTCACGAGTACTAACGTTGGATTTTGCAAGGGTCCAAGAGGGAATCCTATCCACCAACTTTGATAAAAAATATATAAGAAAACAATTGGGCCAAAATGCATCTGAAATCAGTAACGATCTGTACTGGTGGTATTGTAGTTTCTATAAATAGTTTTAACCTATTATCTTTCAATATTTTTGATCATTTCAAAAGTTTGTCACTTTTCAGAATTGTTTTTCGCATTGGTTTGTTAAGATGGCTATGGGCACCACATATCGATGTTTCACTTGAAGTAAAGCAGCTAGCGTGTTTTGCTTCCGTTAGAATTGAACGCGCGAATTTGTAGTGCTTCCTAGGAGTTGGTACGGCTCGTGTTCCTTCTAACAGGCATCCCGTTTATCTACCAGCTGCGGTAGTATACAGGGTCTACTAGTTCACGTTAATTGGCATTCCAGCAAATTCTGCCCTATCCATTTTGTGCAAATGCAACATCTCCTGCATCATTCCCCCCAACCCCGACCTCCAACCCCCACCCAGCAAAGATCCACACAAGTCGAACGAATTGAACGGTCAGAAACAACCATGGAAAGCATAGCCCGAGCCGACAACCATCTGGTGCATACGATGATCAGGAAACCTTGAACCAATCACAAAAGGCTGCTGTTCCTTCTATTTCGTCTCTCAAAGTCAGGGGCAAAGTCTCAGCTCCTATTCTTATTCGATCAGTTGGAACATCTGATAATGATGGTTGATCCCGTAGGTCGAATCGAGGAGGTTGCTACAAACTAAATGGGTGCACATGTTCCTTGGTCTCCGATCTGGAGTTCGAGTTGTAGCTTCTTGGAAGGTGCGATGCTATATTGCGGCGAGGTGCCAACTAGCGTTGGCCTTTCCTAGGGCCACTCCGGTTGCGAAGACGTTCACATTCAGCTTTTATTCCAACCAAGTAGGTTTAAGGCAGCAACTTGAATGAAACCAGGAATTCTAGCACAGCACCTAGCTACAGCGATCTCCAGGAAGAGTCATAAACAACATAGGCTCGGTGGTTGATGGTTTTTCATTTTGTTTTGGAATATCAGATTGGCCTATGATAAGTATAATGCATTATGATTTACAACTTGTCGAAATTTTCGCATCTATGAACATTTCATGAACGAACGTATGAACCTAACGGCGAATGTATTGAACGAGAATAAACAAAATGACTTTCTGCGTAAAACAAAGTGAAGGAAAATTCTCATACACTACTACTTATGTACATAGCGACGTACAACGCGTAATCAGAAGTCGATGTATGTAGCGCCCAGGTCAATATAGGACTACTGTTCTAACTATTTGTAATGCTTGAGGACAATATTATTATGGCGGTGTATGCAGGGGAGCACAGAACCATTGAATATTGAATTAGGTATTGAAATATGTATTCCACTTTATTCGCCAATGACGATTATAAAAAGTAAAATTAGAACTATAGAGAGATGTCAGTTGAACTTTGGTAAAATGTTTGCCATGGATTGGCTATGCTGGGTGCCAACGCAGCGTGTTTGTGGTTACTCCTGTAGTAGTCGTAGTGTATCTCCCCGCTAACAACCTACAGCAGTTGTTTTAACATTCTTCCATTCTCTTTCTATCGTAGTTGGCCACTAAACGGCACCCCGTGTGGTCAATTTTCCTTTCATTGAAAAGCTAAGGGCCATGTGACCACAAATCGGACAATAGTCGCCCAGCGACCCGAGCGGGGGGGGGGGTTGCGAGGAGATAGTTGTTAATATTTACTTAGTAACAATATAAAGGTCTTTCGAATAACGGCTAACTCAAATACAGCTTTCTTGTCCGTTGTCATTTTTGTTTCGTGTGCGAGCTCGGAATTCACAGGACGAGCTTACAGCGACACCGTAGCGACATACATGAGCACATACTATATTTTCTCTCATTTCATATTATAGCAGAAAAAACGACAGACCATTCACATAATTTAGGCAGGAATTATACCTCGTGAACGTGTGTTAGGAATTAATAAGGGTGTCACATTCACCAAAATTTAAGACCCGTTTTGAAGGATGCTTCATCGCCCAGTTTATATATTTGTTAAAAATCTTTGTATTAAAATTTCTCCTTATCGAGAATTTTTTGTAATGAAGGCTAATCTCAGGAGAAATTGTTACACTTCATGGTCCCACACTAGGGTCATCAAATACTCACTTCCATAAAATGCAATCTCGCTTTCTTCGATTTATATATATATGTAGATTCTTATTGGTGGATAATGAATGAACCAATAAATCCAAAGGCTTACGAATGTGACAAATAAATCAAATTTAATTACCGGGACATTTTTTGGCATATGAACAGTGGTCTTTTGTTCAGTACTCAGATTCAAATATGAAATTTAGCAGCATTACTCTCTAAATTTTTTGTCGACCGATGTTCACCACATCACCTCACTCTGTTGGTTACATTTAGTTTATCTCGGGTCAGTTTAAGTCATGAAAAACTGTTTCGTAATACAATTACCAGACGGTTGCGGAGGCCACTGGTGGCACCGTTTCGTTCGCAGAGTAACGACTTGAAACTTCAGGCCGTATATAACAACAGTCTAGAAGGTTCTGGATTAGCTCCGTTGAACAAAATGGAAGAGGAGCGTTCTCTCGTTGAACTATATAGATGATGATGCACACTATCCATGTGTCTACGTTATGTCGAATGGTCTTATCCATCGTTTCCGGGCTTGCACGTTTGCACGCACCAAGACGTGTCTTCGCCTCTCCCTCATTATCTAATCAGCCGAACGACAGCAAGACACCGAACGCAACGTCTTTGTTAAAACACTAACGTATAGAAGAAGGGACCTTGATACAAAATATATTTACCAGACACAAAATTGTCAAAACGCAGGTAACTTATAAAATATTCTCGGGTTATAACTATGGAAATTGCGTATGAAGTTCAACAAGAATAACATATTTATGTTATGATATTATGATCACATCCACACGCTGTCCAATTGAATTATCTTCAAGTTGCGGCGATCATGTTCCTTGTAATGAAATGATATTTTCGGTTGGGATTTCTAATCGCTGCCGATACAGCGGTGTGATAGGATAACTGCTATGAGACAACCATGACATTGATATGGAATAGAGGCATGATATGCAGCCGAACTATATATATTCGTAACGTGGTTGGATGATAGCATTGAAAGGAATAATCAATTAAACAATTTAAGCCTCGCCTCCGTCTGGATCGATGATCTCGGGATTGTCACTATCCTTTTTGTGTTGAAAACTCAATTTATTCGTGTGTGGTTTTTCTGCAATTGCATAACTGGATTTAAAGGTCGTCTGTTAGGATATCCTGTTTGCCTTGCGCTTGTGGGTATATGATTGTATACGAGACTCTGACTGCACCACGGTTTTTGAAAGCAGTTGAACCGCTTTTCGAAAAAACCGTCAGAGCTAATGCTGTGTCTAGCAAAGCGATCTAAAGTGCTTCTGTTGCCCTGGTGAGACCGCTTATAAGCTGCATACATAGAAGTCTGTTTGATCGAGCCGACCACTACGCGAATGCGGCGGGTTTCCAAGTCCGTCGGGTAGACCCTTAGAGCCCACTTGAGTTGCGTACTCGTCTCGGCTTTGACTACGTTTTGATCAACTGCATAGGATAGCCATTGTTTCGACTTCATCCAGTCGAAGCATCCCATCTACATCCAGTCAATAGCACCTTATTTACTAAACAACGACATTTGAACCAATATATCAGTTTAAAGTTCGCATAATATGAAATCGTGTATCTTCGTCACAGTCACCTGTCGCCGAAGAACAGGTGCAACATGGAACGAAGGTACTAATTATATTAACCTTGAGACGTAACTACTATTTAAGAATTGTCTTTAATATTGTTGTCATTGCTAGGTTTTTCATTTAGTCAATACAGGCATCCAATCTATATCGTTTTGCAATATTTAAATACGAAACTCCTGGATAAGGTAAAGGTGAATTTTATCAACAAACCAATAAGTACAAAGATGGTTTCAGTTCATACGTAGCCTCACGAATTTGAACCAGAGCCAGCGGTTTTATCTCCCGTCGCCATTCCACCGGTTAACACAAGTTCGCGGACACACGGCCCATCATCGTGTGTACAGGGCTCTAACATACGCAGGTTGTAGATGTACATTTGAAGACATTAAATTATAGTCTGTTTTCAACAAAGCGTTGTTAATTTAGTTTGAGGTAACGTATTGACAGAGGGTAATCATTCACCTTAGAGGCGATGTCACTGAAGTCCATGTCAACTATGTTGGGGTCGTAAGGATTGTATTATATTTTCGGGTGCAAGCGACATGCATTGATGAAAGCAGATAAGAACGTAGGCGGGGGTTAACGTTACGGTGGCTCTGTGTTGAAACATTTATATGAACAAATTTTCTATGATTCGACATAAAGTTTAACAAGGGGTCACAGACAAGACAAACTTTTTCGGAAAAAACCAAAAGGTTAATTGAATAGAGTAGGGCAGTGTCAAGGGTGATGGACCAATTTCTACGATATGTGCACCGATTTAAATAGAGCTAAAACTTCACCAAAGGCTTGTCCAGAAATATGAAGATCGCCACAACTCGTCAAGTAGGACTATTACTGGTGAATGAAAATTACCTCCCCATTTGGGTGTATCGAAAAACGAATGAGAAAGTTTCAAATTTGGATGATCAGTCCATGATATGGAATATATCCCAATTGTTGTTGTTGTTGTCTTCTTCTTCCTCTCGTTCAGATCCTCTGACTCCAAACTAACATATCTGGGTAAACTAAGTGTTCAATTTAGCTTTTGAAGAGTTCCGTCATTAATGCTACATCATTATAATCTCTACTTTTATGTGTGCCCACCTCCAAAATCGGGTTTCGTTATTTGTGCTTCTTTAGTTGATGCGTGTTTCACTATTCACGGACGCGGGCATTGCCGAACAGGTTCACTATATACCACATACAAGAGTCTATATGACATATTCACGAACAGGTGAACGTCTTTAGTTTAAGTTCGCGGTGTACCAACAACAGGGCACTTTTTATAAAAATAAGAAAGAAATATTTTAAAATATTCACATGAGCCAATGGCCATGAACTCTGTTGTCATCAATCATAATAATAGTTTTGAGACGACGAAGACGAGAGATTCGCGTCGTTAGATGAACCGTTGTTGCTACAATATTAATACACCACTATGATGTGCTTCCGTTGTACAAGAGAGCAAACGAGTTTTAATGCGATTTGAAGCTCTCAAAGCGTAGCAGAGGAATATCAAGTAATAACGAATGAACAGCATTAAGCCAGTGATATAGAGGAAACGGAAAGACGAACTTCCGGAGAATCAAAAGTGCAAGTGCTCGATTGTAATGTTCTATACAATAGTTGGTGGTAGTAGAACTAGTCATGGATAACAACTGCTCTGGCAGAACCGCTGTTGAGGGCGGATGTAATGTGATACGACGGAAACAACGGCGTTTGCTAAAGACCAGTCTCAATCAGTTCAGGAACTACACAACGGCTCAAACTTCTCGATTTCAAATCGGAGACACGGTCATGTAAATTCGTTTAAAATTGGGATATGTATTGATAGCTATTGGGTATTCATATATACTGGATTTGCGATCTGCATAGCAAGAACTACAAACTTAACACTTATCACTATATTCACCCACTGTAAAACTGCCATTGTGAACTACCACTGAATTAGCCGCATCATATATATTTATATGTACAGGGGTATAAAGTATTATCTTAGATTTTCACGAATCTTTCAGATCAAAAAAGAACACTTTTTAAACTGAGTTGCTCTGAAACTCCCTTTAATCGACAGCGGAAACATATTTTTTACAGATTTTCGTATAAGCTTTTGTTTTTTACTAGGATCGGAGGGAAAGGTTCATTCATAAGAAGTTGAAAAGTCTAAGGCAAGAAAGGAGAGTAAAAAAACGGCTATTATGGCTGAGTCAGCCAAAAAGGTTTCAGCAAGTCATTATATATATATATATGGAAAACACGAAATCTTTAGCCGTTTGCGTTTGGCTTTCGTTGTTATAGGGGGACATAGGGGATGGGTTTGCGGTTGCTGGCGTAAATGAGCGTGAATGTGAATGTGTGCGCACTCGATGTTGTTGATTCTTCCGCACTAAGCATTGTCATTTGTTCGGCGCTCATAGGTCGCTTGTTTCTCTTTCGATAGCTCAACAGCGGCGGCAGGAAGAGAAAGAATAACAGCGACGAAGATTTTGAGCCTTCAACTAAACAAGGTCTACGAGCAACGATAAATAATGACGACACCAACGACAACAATCATTATAACAAGAGATTGAGATCGTGATATTGAGCGTTTCAGGTTATGGTGGTCTCATGTCTCGTTGTCGCTCGCTCGCTCGCTCATGTAGTAGCAGTACGAGTAGTTGCCGAAACGCCGCTCTGTATCCCTGCGAGGCCTCTACTTTTCCAGCAGTCTCTGCTTCTCTCTCTCTCTCCCTTTCTCTCCCTTTTCTGCAGCTATCCTCTGTCGGCCAGAGCAGATAGATAGAGTTACTTTAGAACAGACTAAAAGCGATACCCCATGCACTGACACAACGACAGATAAAAAGAAAGACAATAAGGCAGACAACGATCAAACACACACACAGAGATACAGAGAGACACACGTGAACGGCAGAGCCGCAAGCAAAATGACAGGCCTCTATCATCTGCGAGCTAAAAAATACTGCTCGTTTAGGTAAAATTCTTTTCAGCCAATGTCGCTCGCATCAGTCTGCCACGTAGGCACGATAATCGAGTGAATCCAAATGGCAAACGAGATGAGTTCATCAGAGTCTCACACACATACGCACGCATCTGTACTATGAATCGGTAAATTAAACATAGCATATAAGCAGGGCGCTCAGAAAGTTGCGTAATCATATTCGAGATTGGCCCACATTGTGACGGTTCTGAGGGTCCGATCTTCAATGCAGTTGTTCTCCTTCAACTACATACTTGGATAGTTCCTTATATCTTGAAGTGAGAGATGAAAAAAGGTCCACAAAAAGATATCCAGAGGGCATAAACTTTAAATTAAAATCTTGAAGCCCCAAGGGAAATCTAAGTTTGTCGCGCATTGGGATTTCATTTTCTGGATTTTCTCTGCATATTTTTGGTTTTGCGGTTCGTGTTGACATGTGTCTATCTATCAACGTAAAAGGGAAGATGAATAATTACGAAAGGTTATCTTCAAAACCATTTTGACGTTTGGTTATCCGTCCGTGGGGTTGGGTTGGCATCTAGGACTAGAAATCTAGATTTGACTACTTTTTGTACCGTTTGTTATTTGATCTAGCACCCTGTAGCACACTCTGCACTCTAAAGTGTCTATAATATTTATTAATACGAATTAGTCAATTCGTGAAAGTGCGGTCTGTGAGGTAGAACAGCATGTTGAAACAAGTTGCACGAAATACAGAGTGTTCAGAAAATTACGCAACCTAATGGAAAGCTAACCGAATTTTGACGGTTCCCAAGGTTAGTTTCATGTAATGTTTTGTCTTTCTTAAAACAAGCAATAAATCTGTTAGAAAGATAGAGTTGCAGTTCTTCGAGCACCCTGTACATTGTTGTGCTAATGGCGTGTTCGTACCCAGTCATATGCCTATACTACTTTATGTTATGCTCACCGGTGTGACATCCCTCTAAGTCGCTAGTTGAGTACGGGTAAGAGTAGGCACAGTTATATTCATATAATGCTGAAAATATGCACAGGACAAGAGGATTTGAATGGGTTACGTAAGTGGCGTCATATTAAACAACCACGACGTCTGACTGCAGACTGGCTTGCTGCGCCTTAGGCATTAATCACACACAACGCCGCGTTCATCTATGAAATATTTAGACAATGATGACGCCGTGTTCCGGTTTGTTTTTAAAAATTAAATTACTGCTCCAAATATCAGCAACTCGTAACATCGTCTTCTTGCGCTTTGAGGGGAACTCTTTTTTCTCGCGATTGCTATTAAATACAATATAATGCTACATAGGTCCTCTTTTGGGCCAAATCTACGCGTTCTAAGTAAGTAAATAGATCCTGCAGAGAGTCTCCCGAGAATAGTAGCAATGTAATAAGCGTTTGAGTTCCAGACAACAGTACAAATAACACGCGTTTATCCATAGAAGTAAGTTTACCCAGGCGTAGGACCGACAAAGCACAACGACAAATTCATTCTGTGTCACAGGTTCTATTCCTGTCGTGTTCTCAGGGAGGTGTGGATTTTTCACCCAACATTCCCACAAGGAGGGATAAGAACTGCGAAATATGAAACAAAAGAAATATTCTTATCTACGAGAGTTAGTACATGGCCACAAATGATGCATGCCATCGCGGAACAAGCTATGATCCTAATCATATTCTTAAAAACTTAATACAGAATTTTTAATGAGTAGAATGGCACACAAGGGAAGGAATGGTAAAATTGATGAATGTGCTATCTTAACAAACCAAGCTGGCATTATAAAAACTGTGGTGAAATATGAAATTGTTGTGGTAGCGGCTATGTTGGGTCCTGAAGATTCCCTGCTCCTTGTAGGCTAACCTATGTCAAACCTTTAAGAAATCATATAATATCAAAATATAAAATCGAAAATACGCTCACCTTGACCGCTGCTTCTAAGCATAAAACTACCTTGCTGCTTGGTATCTTTCTAACCTGGGCAGAACCCTCTATAACAGGTGCGAAAAAATATTGGAACAATATTACCTGTAATACATAATGTTATAGATTTAGGTAGCAGGTACCATTTAGATCTATATAGTGGTAACCCTTTTTTTACTACAACTACAACAACTACTACTACTGCTACTACAGGCGGAATCTGCGCGAGTGGGGCCTCCAGATGGTTCGGAGAACGGTCGACTACCCCTCAATGGCCACGCGACTATACCAGCGCCCCCTAGCGTAAGCCATAACGACAACGACAATCACAGGTAGTCAGACACAGACAGATAAACTGTCAGCTTAGGGGGGCAACCCCCAAGAAACTGACCGCTGGCGGATTGAACTGCCAATTGCCTTCCTGTAACCTCCCTCAGTTCCTTCTGCAAACCCATCCAGCCATCCCAACCTTCCCCTGTTGCGCATCCCAGTGACCCTGTAGTAACGCTGAAACCTACACGGAACTTGCTTCCGCAATCAGAACTGCTTTGCATGGAAACGTACTGCCTCTAGCACTTGTCCAATTGCTATCGGAGTTCTGAGAGTTGAAAATACTATGTCTTGTATCTTGTTTGAGGAACAATGTAAATTTATATATTTGAATAGCCACAGTTTTTTTCTTAAAATAGTTTTTTTTTATACCTAGTGATCGTTGATTAGTTTCCAAGTTCTATCGAAATATTGAATCAATCAGCTGACAATTGGGTCACCTGTTTACCGATTAGGTTTTCAATTAATGTAGTATCACTTACTTTATTTAAGCGATTTTAACCATGAGTGCTTGTCATAATAACCCGGTTACTGTATTATTTTTCAATATTATGATTATTTTATTATTTACGTTAGTTGACTGAATTCATTGATTAGGGATTGGAAAACATTGAGCGAATAATACCGGAAATATACAGGTAGACACATAGACAATTGGCGATAGCTCGAGCTAGTTCAATAACATATTGATTGTAACTCGCCTTAACGGTCTACACGGACGATAAACTTTGTAATGAATAGTGCATTGACCACCACCGAAAATTTGACCACCGCCGCACACTGATTATTTTCCCAATAACGGTTGGGAATTTGTGAAAAATCCTAATGTAAAAGTTGCCTTTGTTGTTTGTTCTCTAGTGGAGGTAGTGCAAGATTTATTTTAGGACTGGGGTAAGGGTATAATAGGATGACTACGAAACAACGCACTGAAATTAAAAAAAAAGTCTGAATTCGATCTATAATCTAGGTTTTTAAAAGTAGAACAACATAATTTTCTGAAAAACATATGAAAAAAGGTGTGCATAGCCACAATGTGCTCATAGCCGCGATTGTATAGTGGTAGTTTAGGGGTTCGTTTTACGAAGAAATGCAAAAGCAATACCGTGGACGTTGAATGTCGACTGGGAGTCAGCTCAGCACAAGAAGCGAATTGTTATCGGAACACGATATTCGGTCGATAGAAGACAGCCATTTGCCCCCGATACTGATTATTGCTAGTGAATGCCTAAGTAATGTTTAAGTCATGGCTCGAAATGAGTTCTATTAAATTAAATACACCTGTATCTGAGGGGATTATGTCGTAGGTCTTATAGTAGAATTTTTTTTCAAACGCACGGACATCACCAGAGACGTTCCAATCTCCATTAAAGTGGGCCGATCCAGTGCAGTTGGGTTGACGTGGACGACAAAGCGCCTCTACCTGCCTCTAAAATCACCATCCTCTGCTGAGCGCCCATCTCTTCCCTAGAGTCGGCATCGTGTCTTTCTACTGCTATACGAATATAGTACATCGTATGAATAAGATCAATACAAAAGTTGTTGATTTTGATAGCTGCCCGAAAAAACTAAAATCAGCGCAGTCTACTGTCTCGAGCTGTTCTTATTTAAACTCGATGAAAGCATGTTATTTTATGGGTCTTCACCTCTAAGAGTAACTCAAGCGTTTGCAGAACGGTTTATCGCATAAAATACGCTTAGCTGGAGACTCCCTGACAGACACCAGAGAATTGCACTCATTGAATCCATTAATTTAGTACTGCTGGGCACAGAAGAATGTAAACATGTAAATATTGGTCAAATTTTGTTAAATTGACATAATGAAGTGTATGTGTCGCGGTATGTGAAATTCGGTTTTAGGATGAAAAAAAATAAACGAATCTAAGATCGACATTACTTGGCTTGACTCTTCTAAATCCGCTTTGACTTGTAAATGGAATTGAGTTGGATTTAGCCTCGTTGTCGTTAAATGAGCCGAAGATATACCACTGTGAGGTACCGCTCGCGATATTTGGAAACCGGAATATCCTAGTTCTCTATACGATCTATGAAAGTGCGCCTGACTCTTTGTCTTATGCAACATCCAAGTGCAGTCCGAAAACCAAGTACGTTTTTTTCTAACTAGTTAGATTCTATCCTGTTTGTTTGTCTGACGATTTGTGTATTTCAGTAGTCCTGTGAACTCCTCTGGTGCGGTCGTCGTTCGGACTGGGACGTGTGAAGAGTCTCTCGTCAAGACAGAGACTTCCTCGTCTCCAAGTGACACCGTCGGGGACTTTTCACATCCATCACAGCTATTACCAAACCAGCTTACCACACAACCGCTAAGTTCTCAAACAGCAGGTCACTTTTGTAACCTTGGATCACCAAGCAGCCAGGTGGAACTGGGAGGCTGCTATCCGCTTTTAAACGCCACCCCCGATATCAGGTGGTACTCGGATTTTGGGAACTCGAGCCCCAATTCAATGGGACCACAGGGTACGCACGGACCTGAAAAGCTGCCCGTAGCCTCTAGTCCTCCCTCGACTTCATCCGAGAAATCTTTACCATCTTTCCAGGACGCGTCCCCTTACGTAGCGTATACCAAGTGAGTCAATTTAGTTTAAATTAACTTTAAAATGAATTCTTAAAGTGTATTGTTTATTCTTATTTATTAAGATATTTTACATCAATTACTTGTGGAGGGGGCAATGTTTCCTGTAGAGGCTGTCATTGTCCAAAGGAAGGAGATGACATTGCCTCTGTGCACGGCAGCTAGGGAAAGGCGCAGCAGAATTTTTATATGTATTATGAACAATCTGCTGCTTTCAAGATAGAACTTACGCTGCGCGCCAGCACTACGCGAATAATTGAATATACACAAATTCTAGTGAATTGATTTCATAATTATTATCATTACTTGCGGAGTTGAGCAAATTTTCCTATGTATTTGATCAAATTTTACAGAAATACATTTATACAGTGAAACGTAATTCTTAAAAATAAGCTGTCCTGTTTAATTTATATATCGATAAAAAGGTTAAGTATGAATTTCGAAGTTGTTCCACTCAAGGGCAAACCTAACACTATGTAATTATCTGGACATTTTTCGAGCTGACTCTCAGCTATTAGCCCCCTATCTGACCGGGCCTCAACTCTTAACCTTTTAGGTATTACTATGATGACCTGTCGGGGCCAACACTATCTAATTATGATATTGTTCAAAGGTGTGAATCTTTTATAATGCTACATTAATACTTATTAAAGATGGAGCCAGTCATCTTTATAATTATTATTATTACTCAGCTACTACGTCACCTTTCAGCATGCAAGCAACGGCCTACGGCAGCAACTCATCTGGTGGAGGGACCTACAGTTCGCCTCACAGTAACGCCAACCCTTTCTACAATAGTCCTGTTCAGTCGGGCTATACCAATCTTGCGATTGGACCTTCTTATACCGGTACGTTCGATCAATTTATCATCGACTCCATATACGCAATAATCTTTACGAAAATGTTCCAGTAGTCTCAAGGGTATGCGGTTTGAAGTCAATGTTATATACTGTTATTATAATAATTAACGAGGACCATAGATCCCAATCATGTAAATAATGGGCAAGTCAATATGACTTGCATATTTGCCAGCTGACCTAAGCCGGCATTTAACGTCGACTGTATTACTTCGTAAGACGGAAAACCCCTTTAAATGCAAATGTGCAACGGTGGGGATCGAATCCGTACACCTACGTGTCTCTCCTCCGATTGCAAGGCGCACACATATTCACGACGTTACCGTGCTCGATAAATCAACATCACCTATCTTCGGAGGATCTCACCGTTGTGCAATAAGGTGTAATGAGTGATTGTAACCTACAAATGTGGGTAAAAATTCATTTTCTGCAAAAAAAGAGACCGTTCCCACTAAAAATATAGTAGTAGAATAGCTGTGTCTTAGATAAAGATCTTGATCACAATACATAGGATCCAAGGTAGGAGGTTCAAGGTGGCATGTGATATATGTAGCTTGCTGGAAATAACAGCACAATCAGCATATATAAAGCTATACTCATCTCAATTTGATGATTTTATCCGTTGCAGATCAACTGCGAACGTCATCATCAAACAGTACGAAGCATTCATCGGCGTCAACGTACCTGGCCCACTACCCGACGGCATTTAGTTCACCATCTGCTGGAACGGTGTCTACCTCGTCATCTGGACCACAAACATCGTCCTCACAGAGTCCCTCGGTTTACTCCACATATCCTTCGTTTCCATCGACCACTCCATCACAACACAACACAGGTGGTGCCTTCTCACAGCCTGTCCCATTGGACTATAGTGCCTATGGATACAGCAACTACTATTACGGTGGATCGAACCAAGGATATCCCGGAAGTGGGTACGCCTCTGCTCTTAGTCAACTAACACAGGCGCAGGGCAACTCCATGGCCACTGCCTCCAGTTATTCCCCGATAACTGCGTCAACTATTACATCAAACGGTTCGTTTCATTTAGATTGAGAAAGCGGGTGTTCCCGCCCGTCAGTTCCCACAAAGTGCTAACATACCCTACAGTGAAGAGAGAATACGTAGGTCATTGTGTATCTACGAGCGACATAATTCCTGGCACTTGTTTAAAACTTTCAACTTTATGACCTTGCTCTCCATATCTACTATTTTCTCATTTTATATCCGCATTGTAGATCTTCCGTATGGTCTCTCTGGTGAGGCTAATCCACCGCTGCCTTACAATAAAAGAAACAGGCCAACGAAAAGGACACGCAAAGTGAACAATAATCTTCTCGCACATCCGCTTAGTCTCAGCCCAGAACCGGAACAAACGACGGAACGAGTTTTCATTTGGGAACTTGACGAAACGATCGTACTTTTTCAGTCGCTGATTGACGGACAGTTTGCGATGACTCATCGAAAGGTAAGTCTTTATTATATATATATATATATATATATATATATATATATATATATATATATATATATATATATATATATATATATATATATATATATATATATATATATATATATATATATATATATATATATATATATATATATATATATATATATATATATATATAAAGCTAATAGTGGCGCTTCGCGTGCAAATCTGGTGGTATTTATGAGGCCCAAATCGAATTACTATTATGTTGAGTATATGGATTGGTTCGCGGGAAATCGACATCGTTGACCTCCAATCATCATATTTATGTCTAATGGATACGTGAACATGTGGATGTTGCGAACTCCTGATATTCTGATCGTCTCTTCTAAGAAGATCTTTGGAGGGTGAATTTCCAACGGATTGATGTTGCAAATTTCGTTACTAAATTTAATTTTTCAGCCCTTTCTTGACACACACACACAACAACTGTTATCTGTGTAAGTCCTGTATTAAACAACGAGGTTTCCGGGCGCATTTAAGGGTTCTATTTTAAAACCTGCTCATACATATGGGGAAAATATATTCTGAGACCTATCTTAATATAGTTTTTATTATTTCAGCAAAATAATAGATGCCTTGATAGCGGACAACTTGACAAACTCTTTTTTTTTACGTAATTGATGTTAATTGTTTTTATGGAATACTAAATAAGTTCGTTAGATAATCAGGACATCTTTCTTTATCTGAAGATTTTCGCCAGGTACAAGGAAGGAAGAGAATAAGAAAAAATGGCCCCGACAGGTCCTCATAGTAATACCTAAAGGTTAAGAGCTGAGGCCTGTCAGATAGGGGAACAGCTGAGGGTCAGCTCAAAACACATTTATTATAGATAATCAGGACATAATTTGGATTGAAGTTTGATGTGTGCATTGGGAACTCACTGTTCGAGGCGAAAGAGCTTCAGACGAAATTTTAACACTTCTAGGAAAAGGACTGTCGACCCCTAAAAATAAGAAGGAAGAAGCAAGCAAAGATATAATGTAATTTGCGGACAACATGTGCATATTAGTCTCCGAAACGATACGCGAAGCCCTGGAAGTGATTTTTTTTATGAGGAAAAATATAAATACCTACCCCGCTTTCTCCCCGCCTCCCAAGTGGGAGGGAGCCCCCTGGAAAACCGCCGCAATCCGGCATATCCCCATGGAGGCCCTGAAAAAATTTCTGGAAGTCACTGTGACTAGTTGAATGTGCAAGTTTTTAGCGGAGGGTTCGTATATTTGAATCCATGTGTAAGAAATGCTAAGGTTGTAGAAATGAATCTCGAGAATATTTGTAGGTTCCTTGCTCCATAAAATCCCAGCCCCGGGGGAATACCAACAATTGTTGAGCAGTATAGTATGAAGGTACGATACAACAACAATTGCGTTCTCATGAAACTAATAATATGATTTCCTTTTTCTCACTATTACTCCTACCAGAGCCACGGATTGAAGCTGTCTTATCATTAGTGAGCGGACAGTTATAAGGGTGTTGGATCTTGCGTTTGAGAACGGCTGAAGATGTATCTCTCACACTGAATGGAATAGAATGTTGGTAGAAAACAGAGTGCGTCATCAGTGCTAATGTGAATACGACTACGCAGATATTACCCTACAAATTATAAGTATCTGTGCTACTTCTCATTTACTACTAAGCGGTCTTACAATATGAAGCCATTTTCAACCTACCACAGTTCCCCTTATCACTAGAACAAAGAAATTCGGCATAATGCGTTCAGTGCGGGCTGCCTAAATAGGACAAAAAACAATAGAGCTGTAATAATCGTCTGTGGGTTTACGGAATATATTCGACAAAAATTTGTCAGCAGAAAGTAGTCGATGGTGATGCGTTCAAGTCTACAAAATAATAAGCAACCAGAATGCGCGATTGCACTTCGACATGACAAGTGTATTAGTTCCTAGGTATTTCTAGCGTTAATATTTGATGAGAGCGCTTGCGCTTAAGGTCTTCCATTACATTTAACGGATGGCCTGAGCCAAGCGTGAAAGATGGACAGAGGACAAGGGGACCTAAGAGGCCCAGCCCCGTCCAGTGGACCATTGCGTAAGGTCGGGTCAGCCAGACTAGATCTTCCTTACATTTAATCAAAAGATCTTTGATCCTGCTTTTCTTGACCTCGTTGGGCTGTCACTGAAAGACGAAATGATCCTCGACATCTGCAAGTCGCATTGAGACCAATGAGGTGCATTTGCTAGGGCCCCTGACACACACCGTTATATAATTTAGCTCATTAACACAATCCGTCCCATGTCGAATAATTCACTTTCGTGCTTACAGTGCAATACAAGCACACTCAAATGGAAATCAAACAGAGTTGATTTTGGGGAGGTGACTAGGGGTGATGGGAAATCGTTCAATAAGTGCCCCCTCATAGAGCGATAGATTGCGCCACAGCTACGCTTTTTTCGATGTCGACCCATACACTGGAAGCAATTGGTGTCCATGCAATAGTTCAATTATACAACTTTAAATATACTGCATATGTACCTTATTTTCATGCCTAGACACTTGTAAAACACCTTTAGCAAGCAAATATTCGGATTACCGAGCTCTACTAGATCATCATTCCTTGTTTGTGGAACATAGAATTCTTATAGTGTCACAACAGTGCACGCTCCGACCGGGATCCCTGATGCACAACTGGTCAAAACTCATCATGCCACCTTCAGCAACTCTGCCTCGATATATATATATATATATATGTATATTTATATATATATATATATATATATATATATATATGGGCCCAGTAGCTCAATTGCTGACTGTCCCCAAATTTGTATGTTTATTTGAATCATAAATCTTTATCCGCGTGAAGATTATGTTCTTTAAATTAACAATGGCGTCGGCCCATATCAAGAACTACTAACTAATGATACCCTTTTTGTATTTGAATCGGCTTCCTAATTAATTCTGGTAATACATTTTATCAATTTAAAACGTTCGCCCACCAGCGCTTGTCATGTATTCATAGTCAGTGCTTTAAAGGGTTATTGCGGTATTCAAGCAAATCTTGAACGGCATAACGTTGTTATAGGTCGTGTAGTTTACCACTGTTGTACATTCATTCTATAATATGTTTTCTAAACGGAGACATTTTTATGATATCTCTAAGTATTATAAAAAATCGCACTCTACCGCGCATTGCTCGTATAATCCCCTCATACAATGATTTCTGCTATTTTGTTAGCCTAAACATAGGTGATGGCTTCTATTTTAGAGCCTCATCAAGGCATCTTGTATTATTATAAGAAAAATCTATACTCTACAAAAGAATGACCCACTCAATCCATATAGTTAACGTATTACTCTTGCTTTGGATACCGGACGAGTCCTCCCATCCCAACACGAGCAGATGAAGAGCACACTCTTCTGGGCTACCACAATAGCTAGATCGGTTATTGTACTTGGCAAAATAGGCTATAACAACAGCGAGCATCCTCTGTCACATAGCATTTGTTATGTGGTTCATTTTGTCCAACTCATTCTATTCGATAGACTCAAATCCAGGCCCGATTTTCTATTTAGCTATCAGCGCCATTGGTGTGCGATGATGACGCTCACGACTGAGGCTATTCAATCGTTTGGCCAGCCGACAATGGCTCTTTTTCATCACTGCTCTACCTGTGACAATCTGTGCAAGATTTGCACTTAGGCACAGCCATAGAGAAGTTATACAGGACAACTAGAAGCAACTTGCAGAACAAGAGGGCGCCCTATAGTCGGTACGAGATAGGCGTGGACAGTGGAGACTACGAACATAGCCGTAACCCGCCATGGAGTTGGTGGCTAACTCTTAGACTAGGAATCATTTGCAGGACTCTGCAAACCTCTCTCTCTCTCTCTCTATGGCCGGTGGGAGTGAAGAACGTAGTTTGGCGGTTGGTCTAGCGGCTATGGTGATTGCGGTGCTTCGTGGTGGTCGTCGTGGCGAAGGAGACAGCCACGCAGCGAACTAGGGAGGTTGGGAGCGCGTCTGAGCGAGGGGAGTTATAGGCTCCACCTCTTCATACATCGACTCTGCGTCGAATCGCGGCATCTTGAGTGAGGGTACGCCGGTGGAGTGGATTGAAGTGGAGAGAAGTGAAGCGGAGAGATGTGGAGAGGACGGGATGGGACGCGATTTTCGGGCTGGGGCGAAAGAGGGGGGTGGGGTGGGGGTGGGGGGTTGTTATGGGGATGGGCGGTGGCGGCCTGGTGGGTGTAGAATTTCGCTCATTCGGCATCACATTTCTTCACTCACTAGCTGTCGCTGGCCTGCTGCACTGCCATCGCAGCCATCGCTGGCACATGACTGCCGCAGCAGAGGCTACCGGAGGAGAGCTGAACACAACTACGAGCAGCACTCCTCTGGCAGCCTGGTTCCTCTTTCTTCGTTCATTCTCGTCTCTTCCTTCGCTGCTGCTCTGTGATATGACGAAAACGACAGCAATCGTGAGGAACCTCGAGTACTTCGCGTGCAAGTAAAGTAGATCCCCGAACGGTTCGGGTGGGTGCAGCAAACTCAGGCCCGTTTACGAAAGAAAATAAGCTGCTACCTCCGGTGGTGGAGGGGGAGTCGAACGATAGTACGGATGGAACAAGAGACTGCTTGTGCCTTGCCACTAGTATAGTTCCTCCTGCCAATGTATATATATATATATATATATATTCTACTGTTTGCTCTCGTTTCGTTCGTCTTCCTTGATATCTATCCATCTCTGTAAATCAAGAGAAATAGCTAGCAGCTGTTAGATTAGACAGTGTTATACTCACACAATGGCATGTGAAATCGTATTTCTCAATTTTTCTGCTTAGTTCTTGTCTCTTTGAATATCAATTAGCATAACGAAAAATTTAATTTGTGTAGAACGCATTTCCTAATCAATTGGTTAAACGTATTTGCTACTAAAGATATTATTGCTATCGATTTATAGACAATGTCCATCAACGCAAAACTTCCTATATGCACAAGATAAGTATGTAAAATACAAATGGGCTCTACAAGAGTAGACTCGAATGGTATTATAGTTGCATAAAATCGTTATCGGTTTTCTTGCCAATAGAAAGTATTTTAAAGAACCAATGTAGCGTTGATTTTCAAAGAATTTGCTGAATGTGATGTTGATAAATATAGGCCAATCAACCAAAGCTCCCCACTATTTACATTCGTTCTGACAAAATACCGGATGATCAGGTTGTTTATAAAATCGAAATCAAAGCGATAGGGACAATATCGAACGCGGCCTACTCAAGCGGAAATACAACCAAGCGTCACACAGCTAATACAGACAGATGCTCCATGGCCAGTGTGTAGTTTCGAACTTAAACTATACATTTTTTTTGTATTATATTATATGCATATAATGTTTCATTCTATCCACAAAATATATTTTGCACTATATATCGTGGGCTGATTTATTAGACTTGAAGGATATAAGACGAAACATGCAATATATCTTTTACGGGCGATCGGATAATGTCTGCTGTAATAAATGGGGCCCGAGAAATAGGTATATTATTTATTTCTATCTTCATTTACTACTTCTACTATTTGCAGAGGTATTCGTGTCTTCGATATGAAATTTGAGCATTTATTTCATTTTTCAAATAAATCCATCTCTACCTTGTGTTACTGATAGAATTATTAAAGAAAAAGAAGCAAAATATATTTACCGCATACTTCCTATTCAAGTCTATAGCTATAGAAAGCAGGGCTAAATTGTGCAGTAAGAACGATATATTAATTTCAATAATAAAAGTCGCCCTCATATCCTTTCTATAATAAATGGTGTTTGAGGCAGAGGCGTCGCAGTACATAGGGATACAGATTGAGTAAATTAGCTGGTTGTGGGATACCTTCTATGTCGCATATTGAAGTCAGGGTCACTTGCCGTGACCTAAGCGAGGTGTGGATTTTCCTTCCGACGTTCCTCGTAGCAACGCGTTCAACTCATTTGCTTGTGCATCGCTGACTTGGAAAATACATGTGTCAAATTATGTCTCTAAGAATTGTGTGAGGCGCGCGATCGGCGATATGTCTTTGTGTCACTCACTATTCGACGTAAGATCGCCGAGTTTTAACTAAGTTTACGTAATGTCCTATGCTATATTTCCTTTAGGACATGGCCCTGGCGAAAGATTGCGGACTCAAGATGCAGGACCTCATGTTTCGTGTGGCCGACGGCCACCTGTTCTACCGTGAACTGGAAGCATGCGAACAGGTCAATGTAGATGATGTCAGCAGCGAAGAGCAACTTGCACTTCAACAACAGCAACAACAACAACAGCAACAGCAGCAGCAGCAACAACAACAACAGCAACAACAGGGTGGTCTAAATAATCCACCAACAGCAGCGCTTCCCCTAACAGGATCAATTTGTATGAACGGTATGGAAAAGCAGAAAAAACATAAAGCATGCGGATACAAGTGTGAATAAGCTTTGGAAAAAATATTTGAAATTTATTAAATAATAATAATACCCGTAAGACAATACACACATATATATATATATATATATAAATATAGATTGCGGAAATTGCAGTTCCGGAAATAAACCGCAAATGTTATGTTATGTTATATATATGTATATATATGTCCCCTGGATGGTCTAGTGGTGAGCGTCTTAGACTACTAGACCGGAGGGACACGTGTTTGTTGGGTTCAAATCCTGTCAGACGCGGAGAATCTTTCTTTATCTGAAGGTTCTTGTCAGGTACGAGTAAGGCAGAGAATAAGCAAAGGTGGCCCCGACAGGTCCTCATGGTAATACCTAAACGGTTAAGAGCTGAGGCCTGTCAGATAGGGGAACAGCTAAGGGTCAGCTCGAAAAACAAAAAAAAAATATATATATATATATAGTCCGTCCTAAATCGACCAGAGCTCTTATTCTGTTTGAACCTTGTGATTTCCTTATTCTTATTGGTGCACCACGAAAAGTGATTCTTTAGAGTGATGAAAATTTATGTATTATGTATACGTGTACTGGGAATTTTCAGCATATGGTGAGTGAACGCAGAGAAAATTTTCTAATCGCGTTTTCGTCTTTAAATGGTATCTTTTTGTAGAGTCATCGCTAAAAGGTCGCTGCGGTATCTATTATGATTCACTTAATGTCAGTATCAAAATGATATCTACCCGTAATATAATCAAATTATATTTACTTTACCTCTCGTCATCGCGGATATCTACAACTCAGCCGCGATTCAAGGGCTTTGAGAAAGTAGAGTGTTGTTTACTGAGAGTTGTCGACGTACAGGTGATAATATTATACTAGGCTGGTCCATAAGTTTTGGCGGTTTTTCTCATCGCTTCTCTCTCTCTCCACGTCGTGGCCACCATTTCTTTACATTCGCCACTCGTTCGAATCTAGCTCTGCTGTTACGTTCCTCTACAAGAAGAACGTAGCAGCCGTTGGTGTACGCAGAATTTCCCTCTTTACGAAGGCTCAGATTCGAGGCCTGTTAGTCTTTGATCTGGTGCTCGGCACCTCGTGAAATCAGTGAAGCATTTTGTCCGATAAGGAAAGATCCATGCGAACTCAAACGCTTAATAATGTGACCCTTCTTTTACTATTATTTTTACGAGAACTCGCACGTCATCACAATTGCAGTTCCGTCAATAAATCTCAATTGTATATTATTGTATTGTATATGCTTTGATTAAATAATGCAGAAAGTGTTCAGAAACTTCGGAGGCACATACCAAAAATTCTCGAGACACCTACATATGTATTACGTATATATATATATATATATATATATATATATATATATATTTATTTATTTATTCCACATAGTTATTCTAAAGGCTTGCCCTTGTTGGTGCGGAAATATGAACGCACAATTCTAGCGATACAAAAATATACTAATACACCCTTTGTGGTCGATTTATATATATATAATATATTAAACTGATCCTCAGAGCATTATGGACTGCCACTGCAAGTTGATGACCACTTCAGTTCTTTACGTCGAAAAATATGCTTTGTTTGAATATAATTTTAAAAAAATGCAGAACAAATAAAAAAACCTCGAAAGCTTTTATTTTTTCTTTGAAAGCAGAAAGCCGTCGATTTGAGCTACAATTATTGTCCTCGAGCCAATTGACATTGTTACTTAGGAGACCGCATTGCAAGGCATTGTTACCGAATTCGAATGTGATGGGGCATTAGTACGATTGCCTGTCTATTGCCTAAATGTACAGGAAGCTTAAAAAACTGGTTCAGGAATCTCTTCAAAAGATTATAGAAATTAAGATGACCGAAACAGATGCCTATCAGATTTGATCACCAGAGTCGAGAAACTACGGGTCCTCACCGAACTGTGCTAGACTACTAGCATAATTCGGTGAAGACCCGTAGTTTCTAATTAAACCTTTGATACCTGAGAACTTATGCAGTGAAAAAGCCGCTGTTCCATGAATAAGCCTCAATTTGAATGAATGACTGAATGATCGAGTGAATATTTCATCGCTCACGTTGAGATACATATTTCATGACGGGTCTCTTGCAATTAGCTCACAAACTATGGTGTTGTGTTGTGGGGCCCAGGTATATACATATATATATATGTATATAAGGGTAGTCGAGCCTCTTAGCACGGAGGAGACACGTAAATGCATGCACAGGTTTGGTCCCCGCCGTTGCGCATTTGCATTTAAGGTTGCCGTTTTATGAAGCCTTATGTTGAAAGCAGTTCAGTACCATGGACGTTAACAAAAAATAAATATATATATTTGTGGTTTCATGATATTGTCTCTCAGTTGGAATATTCTGATTACTTGAAATCTGGGTGGACTTGAGACGCCTTTCGTAAAATATAGGCAACGGTTTTATTTAATTTTGACACTATTCGATGGGATTTTCGAGTGTCTCATTAAAAAAAACGTTGGTTTTCAGGAGGGCGACCAGCCGGCATTGACTGGATGCGTAAACTAGCTTCCCGCTATCAGCACATCAGGGATGTCTATAAAGATTATGCAGGGAACGTTGGCGCATTGGTTGCAGCGACAAGTGTCGACCATCCTGTCTCGGGCGGAGTTAGTCTTGGAGTCCAGGGTGCAAGCGTAGAAGAATGGCTCAAACTTCGACAGAAGATAGAAGAGATTACCGACAAATGGCTAACACACGCTCAAATGTGCATACAGCTTATTAATCAAAGGTAGGGCTTCTTTTTCTGTGTTAAACGAATCGTATAAAACATATGGTAGCATACATAAGTGATGCGGGAAAAAACTTTTGTCGGGATATTCAATAGGGCTATTACGACTGGTAAATTTCCCCATAGCAGATAGTCTCGAAATGATTAGTTAGTGTGGTTAAGCTATTAAAATATAATATATGTGCTTCATTCAAAACTGACCGTACAAATGCAAGAGAGACGAAATTATACATGTACATATATTGTATAAAATTACGGACTGAAATTAAGGCGAGGTGAGTCTAGTCGGAATAGGGAAGTACCGATCTAAGCGGATCTGGGGTCGATTTCAGAAGTCTTCCATGAGAATCTACACTATTCCATAATATAAACGTTCAAGTCAACGAATTTAACTACATGTTGAATAATGATGCCTCCTTGTCCGTTCTTTTTCCTTTGCTGTTTCTGCTCGATCAGATCAAACTGCATCAACGTACTGGTATCATCTAATCAACTCGTTTTAACTCTTACAAAGTTGCTACTATTTGGACTCGGAGAACATTTTCCTATTGAGAATGTGTACTCATCTCACAGGATTGGCAAAGAAAGCTGCTTTGAGCGCGTTTTCAACAAGTTCGGAAAGAAATGTACCTACATCGTCGTTGGCGGTTCGAAGGAAGATGAACGCTCAAGCAAAGCGGTAAGAATAATAATAATAACATGGCTTGCGACAGATATATGTATATGTAATTGTAAATTGTACAAAATGCATTATTTATCATGGATGCTCATATTACTATGTGTTACTTTGAAACACTACATGAAATTTGTTAAATTGTACTTTGTTCACCTTGAATTGGGACTGGGTGGTCAATCATAGAATAAACATACACATTATTTAAGTTTCCCTTAACATGAAACTCCTGAGAAATTGAGACCGTGTATTGGTCTGGGTCATCTAACACGACCCAATCCTAGTATTATGGTACCCGCATGATTCTTGAATTTGGCGCGTCAGCAGAGAACATAGCTGCCCGCTCCACGCTGTGTCTCGGACGGCTAAGTTGCCTCTGGCTGGAAAAGGCCAAGAAAGCGGGTTCGATCCCCACCCGTTCCTTTAATAAACCAATATAGCTTTAAGCCATTATCTTTTAGCCGTTTACCTTGACTACATATCGCTATCAACCGTAATAATTATATAGGGTAATAACGACTTAATGATGGCTAATAATGACTTACTGATGACATGAAGCAACCAGTTAGGATTATGGGGCAACTATAATACTAGAAAAACAAAAATGACACGGGGATACGCAGATCTACAAAACAAACCACACCTCTCATCTGGGTCAAGCTAAGGACACCTTTATCAATTCAATCGGCTCTAACGAGGTTTTGGCGTTTCACGCCCTCTCGTGCTCATTATTTGTAACAACACACATATATATATATATATATTGATGGCCTGGTGATGGGTTGCATTCGTCTTTCTATCGGAGGAGATGGACGTAGGTGCCCACACAGGTTCGAACGCCACCGTTGTTTAAATGCACATTTAAAAAGGGGGTTGTCCATCTTACAAAGCATTGGAAAAGCAATACAGTGGACATTAAATGTTTAAGTCTGAGAATAGTCAGCCTGAAAAGCAGACAAGAGGTATCGAGAGCTCGATCAATTAGTCTTTACTATTGCCAAAGGTTCACTAAGGGCGCTTGAGTGGACTTGGCCTCTCGTATCTTTTAGGTGGCACCACTTCGATAGCTTATCGTAACCATCATCATCATCATACATGATTTAAACAAAATGTTCATAATATTAACAACGAGTTCGTTTTTGTTTGCAGCTGAATCTCCCCTTCTGGCGTGTTAGCCAGCATTCGGACTTGGAGGCTCTTCACTATGCTCTCGACTTAGGTCACCTGTGAACTAATAGCCAATATTAGGTGATATTTGTCGAAGGAAGCGGATTATACAGCGGGTGTGCAGCAAATAATTGGATGAATAATTTTCATCATTCTCGGATATGCACAACACCCAATTAAGCATTGATATATGATCTAGAGGTACTTAAAATTCACATCATTAAGAGTCGGACGCTCAATACCGAAGAAACACACCATCACTAATTGGTCAATCAGTCGGTTGGTCTATTCAATTGTTGCAACTTCGAAAATGAGTTTAATTCCGATGGGAAATCCGGGCTAACGTACTTACGCAGAGAGAGAGACAGGAAAACTAACTAACTAACGAACTAACTAGTGGAGATATTTAGCGCTAAAGAGAGCTCGGGTTAAATCACAGAGATTATTATTATTATTATATTCCGCGAAATGTCATACATCTGGAGGAATAACTCAATGTGTTCCCTCTCTTGTCTGTCTTATATCCGACCTCTATATAGTTATGATGCAATAGCTGCTGTGAGGAGTCTTCTATTTGTGAATTGTCCATTCGGATAGTGTCGAAAAACCAAGGCCGACGAATTTTTATCGTGATTTCCCTCGGAAGAAGCGATTTTCTCACATCTTCCGCTTTAGCTAATTAAATATTGGCCAAACTTTAAATGCTGCAAAGTTACGAAAAACAACTAATTTCGGTCCGCATGCGCAGAAACTTCTTCACTTTCCTTTTCATAATTTTGCAAAACTACTACGGGAAATGGTAAAATTCCGCCGCAAACATATCCTTTGGAAGTCTGAAGATTCACCGCAAAAAATAGCAACCTTAACTTACGCTTCTCATCATTAGCATTTACAACGGATCAAAAATGAATCCTTGGAAAATAATCGTGATTTTCTTCATACCTTCCTTTATACAAGGGCAGAACAGTCTTAATGACACACGTGACTATGCATACACAGGGTGATTTAATCATTGTTATGCAACCGGGAAAATAGCAGGTAGACAATCAATTACCAGCTTACTGTTTTGTCAATTGCAAGGCGACTTTTAAACCACCCTATATATATATATATATATATAGTGTATGTATATATATATAGTGTATGTATTACACTACCGCGGGTTGGCTCACTTTAAATTCCCCACTGGTCGATTTCTAATTAAAGCAGAAAGGTCTGGAACATGTTAAATGATAACGGTATGATATTTCACGAGAGTATATTTAACACTTTTTCAAGAACCATCCATTATTTTTGACTATATGACTGTCATCGATGATGAACTTAGGCCAGATTCATTTTTCAATCTACCCGGTAGGTTGCCGGCTTAAATTCGAACAAGAAGTGATAACTGATGCATATATTATGCTCATTGGGCGTCGGCTACATTACATGCAATTAAGCTCGAATTTGATAGAATTTATAATCTAAAAATAGACACCGCCCGATAGCTCAACAATAGCTTTAGCAAACCTTAAACCGCTAGGTCACGGTTTTGTCTTTGATGCCACCATGCACGGGTGTAGATCAATTCGAGGAAATCAATATATTAAGGTTAGAGATATGATCTGCATGTCGGAAATGGAAATGGTTTCAGAATTATGATTTCGACTTCCATCAAATTGTATCACTAGAAGATATGAAAATCAAGAAGTCTCTTCACGAAGTTTGGTCTCTCGTTCGCGTTTCGTCCGCGATCATCGCGATGGGTGTAAATTACCGATAATTTCTCATTTGTATTGAAATCCATCTCGCATCAGACAAATGACTTTCATTTGGGACAACTATCACTAATACTATACTTACTTTAAGACTCATCGTTCAATAGAGAGCGCGCCAAGGAATTCAGAAAGCCATTCGTGTGAACCTCTGTGGACCTTAGCTGTTTGGTTAATAATTACTTGCGAACTATCGAATATAGAATTCTGTTCGTAGCCCATAGTTTATTGTGATAACATGCGCGATGGGTTGAACTTTCAAATAAGTCACCACGTTCAACTGTGTGAGAATACATAATAAAAAGTATGTAGGGGTTTCTCAAGTTGGCTTAAAATAAATAGCCACAACGGTCACCGAATCATCAGCGTAACAGGGAAATCTCAGTCTCACAAAAATATGAGAATAGTTCCTGTTCTCTATGAACAGGAACGAGTAGGCATTTTGTGACATTCATCTTTCTCATCGTTCGACGCGAATGGCCCTCTATTAAAGTAAACAATAAGAAAATTATGTTTAATCGGCACAAATGCTTACAAGGTTTAGTGTATAATATGGGCTAACGTCATTAATATATATATATTGTTAGTTTATATGAATGGGAAATGGGTTAAAAATGAAAATGGATATACATTTATATAGGTTATTGACACACTGTACACATTTTCTTTTTATTAGTAGATATTGGAAAATCTCTCCAAAGCTCTCAACCCTAAATGAAATACAATTTGGGCCAGAGAAAAAAAAAGAAAATAAGATTATCTTCTCTACTAGTATTGATTTGATCAGAAACAGTCTGTTTCGGTCGGAACGAACCAACTGATTTGGTTTGAGGCGTACAGTGTTGTGGTGTACACGCATTAGTGAGACAAGCGCGTATGTGTGTGTTGGAACAAGAATTTTAACACAAGATCATAGCAATTCCTTTGTTTGAGGTTGAGTCCTGATGATGCGGTGACGTGGCGCGTTATATAATATCTCAATTTGTTACATTATATATGTGTAAAGACTTAGTTTCAATTCTGTCCTATTGAAATAAGAAGTGTTGATACAATGAATATGAGAAATAGTAAAAATAATAATATCTATAATATTTTTACATTTACTTTCGTTATGTTTGTTTGTTACATCGATGCTATTTTTTCACCATTCATATAATCTCATGAGGAACTTCAATTTCAATTCAGATCAATTGAAATGCAGCGGTAGCAGCACGAGTATCACAACAGAGAAAGAAAACGACAACAGAGATGCGCAATAATAATTGTTGTAAGAAGAAGGAAAAATCTTAAAAAAGCGTCGATTTATTATTTAAAAATGATTAATCTACTAAATGTAACGATGAGTGAAATGAAACAATATGTTGGATCTCGGTATGGCTCCCTCTACGCGAAGATGCTGGGAACAGCCTCATTAAGCTAAGATTTACGTCAGAGCCAATCTAGCCATCTTTCGCTGTGGAGGTCTGCTTGTAAATAGAGTTTTAGTTGTTTCAATTATCATAGGTCAGCTGGTACTGACTGATTGTGAGTCCAGCTAAATGAACTGAAAGTTAGATCCACAACTGACCATAAGGTGAATATTATTATTCCAAGAGTATTTCTATTATTACTATAATAAAATTCAAAATACTAAGAAAAATAAACAAATGAATAGAGATAAACCCAAGTCATGCGTATTGTAAATGAATATAAATAAAAAGTATATACATATTTAAAATATACACAATGAGAAATAAAATGATACTGAGAAAGAATGAAGAAATATTTTTCTTAATCTAAAACGATATTTGATTGCGATAAACGCCATCTGCATATGACGGCCTTATTCCACATATAAAATATCTCACTTGCAGCCATATGATCGACTATCGTTGTGCTTTGTTATTTCTTGGTAACTTACTTATAGGAAACATAAGCGACAAATACTAAAGATACTGCTGCCTACTACACACATGGGATAGCAAATTACCCAGATGCCTGGTTGTTTAGTTGGCAGAGGTTACCCACGCCCATAATAACTCAGGCAATCGGGCCACAACTACAAGCTGGATATGAGAAGCTTGGAGCAATAATAATCCCAACACATATAAACGAAAGACTATCCCAGGATTATAAAGTTGTTTACAGAATTTCGAGCCTTCCGGAGGATGCGAAGTTGCGCAACCTTTCGGCCGTTAGTTCGCTGCCGCAGTCCTTACAGCGCGATTTTTTACAAGAGCTACGAACGAGCGAACTATGCTTCACAGACATGACATCGTGAATGACAGGCAGGCTCCCCCACGGCTATGCGTCAAATCACTCAAATCTCCAGGTTGAGGTCTGTGTGCATCAAACAGAAGCCAAATCAAAATTTGTCCTTCACTGTCAACCACGAAGAGGGGGCCTGGGGGTTAGTCACTCAAGGCGAGTTGTGGTGGAACCAACTATATGTCAGCTCTCTCGTACTTGAGATCTCGTACTTCAGGTAGAGATCACCAACTAGAATCGAGAATTCAGCTAAATCGGACATTATACCAGTCGCTGCACCCACCTCTCCCTTTCTATCGGGGTCGACAAGAGAAACTGTTTGGCTTTGGGCCACTATTCTAGTCGGTATATACAGGATCGACAATGTCATATAGACATGAGGCGCCATATATATATATATATAAGGACGAACAATCCATCAAGTCGTCCAAAGCACTATTGGCGCTTCGCCTTTTTTCTTTGTTAAATTACGGCAAGTCTCAGTATGAAGGATGTATGATGTTATATGCGCAGCCTTTGGCCCTTTGCGAGAATCATTGTTTTGGTTAAAGTACCCATTTGATAAAGAAGTAGTTCTTATTGCCTTATGAAAAAACCTGGTTGTAGAGCATCCCCTTCCCGAAATAGCCTTTCATCAATTTGGGGTCAGTAATAGAAGTCAGTATTTTAATGTCGTACGATCAGTCAGATAGATGCAGTTCTATTCCGTTTACAGTTGAAGTTTATTTTTTCTGGCTTATGACGAACCTGTTTTAGCTGCTCTCAGCACTGAGCTGACTAGTCGTGTTTTAGTAAATCGTTAGTAAAAACATATTTTTTTTTTTTTAGTTCATGATTATCATTATTGAAAATAATGAAGTGTAGTGACGGTTTGTGTACAGGTATAATTGTATCGTGATGATATTTGCTAAAGCATTACTGAGAGATGCAAAATAATGATGGGAAAAATCAAATAGCAACACTTCATATACTTCACAATCATGACATGCGGTCCTGACGTCACTAACAGTCAACTCGGCCTTCGCTTGTGTTGTAAACTACGAGAATCAATGAACTAAAATTTCAAACGCGAATTACCCCAAGGAATGTAGCGACGTGATGTTTTTGGCATACGGTACATATAACAAGTTTCTTATGATATAATACTCTGCTTATAATATTCCATATTTCGAAGTGAGGTAGAACATGTTGTACTTTTGAATCCTGTGTGCTCCTCATTTTCTACGATGTGTGCGATGGAGATAGGAGAGGAAAAATTGTTATTCTAACTGGAAATTGTAATTTTGAAATTAAAGGATAGAAAAGGGTTTTCTTATCGAATCCCGTTGCATTCAAACTGTCTCCAAAATAATGAACTAGAACTCCAGAACTTACGAAAGCGATTGAATTCATGAATAAACGTCAATAAGTAAGTTCTGATGCTGAATGGTTATCCGTGAGGAATATAAATATCTAGTTTTGTTTTATAAACTATTACACAGACCAGAATATTCTGGTCTGTACAGAAACAAACATCAAATTGGCTTGTCCTAATCTTTGTCCTTAATCGTTTAGTAAGTAAAGTACGTTAACAAGATAAACCAGGAGAGGTCGAAGCATCGTTGACCAGATATTTTACAGCCAAAATCCTTGCTACAATTTCTCGTCAAAGTCCGTTGGATCAATCGTAAATCTACACAACTCGACAAAATGATAGCCCACCCCCATTTTTCGGACTTTTTTTCTTAACCATTGGTAGCAGTGCAGTTTCGCTTTCAGTCATTCAAAATTATCACATTTAAGAACATTCCATGAATATTCGGCTATCTAACTTAGATGTAGACATTTTATATCGGAAATTGTCGTTTTGAGAGTGCGACAAAATGATAGTCCAGTTAGTGTTTGTCGAACACAACTGAGTTCTAACATCGTTATTCTACAATTTTTTTACAAATTCAGTATTTTGTCGGGCCACCGCCGTTCTCCAGAACAAAAATCAATCGATTGGGCATAGATTCATAAACTTTACGTATGAGGTTTTGATCAAGAACCTTCCATTCGGCTACCAACGCTTTTTTTTTAGCTCATGTAACGTTTGATACTGTTTGCCACCTCTAAAAACAGCTCTAAACAGGTTTTCTACATTATTCAAGTCTGGAGAGCGTGCGGGCCAGCTCAGTAACTGTATGTATTCAGTTCCGAAGAATTCCTTGACGATCTTCGCGGTATGAACTGCGGCGTTATCCTGCTGGCACATGAACCTTCCAGCACAGATCTTCTCGGCATACATTATTCAATAATGTTAGTGGATAGCGGTTTCTTTATTCAATCTGCTTGAAATAATCTTACCGTAACTTTTTGGGTAGATTATTATACTCCATAGCTGAGCACTATCTCGTTTTTCGTAACAAATTATAGCATATGGCTTAGTGGCGACTCTGTTTAGCTTGACCTCATCTGAGAATATGTTTATACAATATCATGCGTGCAAGATCAATGTACTTCATGACCTTTTATCCACATACAACTCCGCTCTAAAACAAACCCAACAACGTCCCTCCGGCCCAGTAATCCAAGACACGAACGACTGAGTCTCTGGCTGTAAAAAGCCAGAGGCCGCAGGTTCAAATCCCGTTGCATGACATATATCTTTTCTTTTTTATTCACACGAGTTGTGTAATATTATAATATACCTATTTTACAAACAGTGTGGTAGTTTATAAATATAGTTACAATGTGCTTTCGCCAGTCAGTGTGGCGAGAGTTCGGTCGTTGTTTTTGTTATTATCTACACTCAATCTACACTATCTACACTACATTTACAGCGATCATTTGCGTCGTGGTATCCCTCGGATTGACATACAGGGTGGTGGAAGCCGTGCACGGCGAACCTAGTGATATGGTGTCTGTTTGCTCTGCCGCTAAGTTTCTAGGTGTCATCTGTCATGCCCGGTGTCATAGAAAATAAAGGGTCCACCTCACTCTTCTTCCTATTTTGGCAGTCAATGAACGTATGATAACTTTCTGTTTCGGGGAGATTGAACGTTTCGCGGACTTCTTCTACGAATAATGGGGTGTGTCGGTCAGCAGGTAGACCATTCGATTTCGGGCCGTCGCGTGCAATCCAAGTACCGATTTCAGGAACGCCGGTTTAACTCTGTCTAAGGTGGTGAGAGCCCGGCAAGTGAGTTTGTCCCAGACAACCTGGATTCCATACGTAGCTATAGGCAAGATCTTCGGGTTAAATAATTTGAGGGCTGTGTTCACCGATAACCGTTGTGGTCGCTCGACTGTGTGTACTGCGATTAACGCTTTCCTGGCATGACATATAAGAGAACTTAAGCATTGCATGCAGCTCCTTTAATAAATCAATAAAGCTTTACCTTTACTACCATCCAGGGACAAATGGAAAGATATATTGACATCTATACTATGCACCTTGCCCCGATAAGAGACTTCACCAGCTATTTCTATCGCTGGTCATCTCGTGTACCAAACTTCCATTCAATGGAGGCGATATAACGTCAAGGAAAGAGCAAGTAGAATTTATTTATTTAGACCACGCGTAATAAATAAATGTTTTCGGGATTACCCTCAGGCAACATTTAACCTGGTTCATTCGTGTGTGTGCCTTACAATCGGAGGAGAGACACGTAGCTGCAATGGTTCGATCGCCACCGTTGCACATTTGCATTTAAAGGGGTACGTCTTATGAAGCAGCACCGTGGACATTATATGTTGACTATGAGTAAGCCCTGAAAATGTATTTTAGACCAAGCGTAATATCGTCTTAACAGTATATCAATTTATTTACAAGAACCGGTGTCTGATTAACGTATGACAACGCCTTGCCTAATCTGTTGGAGGCTAAGGGTTTCTTTATATAGTGCCAATACCACATCATCGGTATCTTGTTCGGAGGTATCCTAAATAATAGGTTTTTCTCATATTGGCTGGCTCTAGAACTCGGTAACTCATAAGTCTCAATACCTTTTATGGTTACGCCGAAAATTGTGTCTTGTCCAAACTTAGCATTAGTACCAATTGTGGCACTATTCAGTAAATCCAAGGGGATAATATATCATGAACGGTACTCATTGACATCTTAGTCGTCAGATTCCCACCGTTGCATATGTTTGCATTTGTAGCTAGAAATTTTACTGCCGCTAGCCTGATCTTCCTCGGTCACCAACGGATTTTTCCAAATTGATTGAATCGGTTATTGAACATGTATAATTATCGAACATCCGATTCGTACCATCGTAGTTGTGGCATTCATAATTGAATAAATTATATCTGCTTGTAATTACTAACACAAAATGTGTTCGTTCCTTAAGATGGATTACAGCCTGAGCAAGTGTAATTGCTCTAGTGTTTCATGACACTAAATGGGACATGGAGCAGTCATAAATGATTGTCCTAATTTATGTTGTTTTGTTCTTGATCTGTTATAGCAATACTGTTTCTACTGTCTAATTTAGCCCCATTATTTAGTGTATGAGATCTCACACTTTTTATCCTCTCTCCATAACCCAAGTAACTGAAATATAATTATTCCGACATTTACTATGTTCGTATACTTAATCTTACGGGGCGAACCGTTTCTTATACGTGTACCTACAGATGCCATCTTATTGCTTCTGTGGTTCGAATGGTTGGTTGTGTTAAACACTAACCTGAACCTGAGCTGCTTTATGTCATTGTATAGCCTTTCTGTTTTAGTTCCCTTCGGTGAAAGGAACCTGTTTAAGTTTGTCGGGATCTATATAATAATAATAATAATAATAAAAATAGTAACTATGAACTTTCGGCGATGAATCACGAGTTCAAGAGGGACTGCTAGTTATTAAGATAATGCAATATCTTCAACTCGTGACGGCCAGTTATACAGTAGGTTCTTCCACCTTGGTCACCTATCTCATGTCGTTACTACCATAGCACGCTTTCTATGACCCTTATACGAGATGCAGGATCGCCGTCAACCTAATGAAAAGTATCTTAGTAAGTATTGCGGAGCATGGTGCAGTAAATAACACAATGCAAATCATGCACGCAGATCGTGTCGATATACCAACTTGCATGTCTTAATAGTGAATGGACCGTAGAGTTGGGTTTAATCTAGTGATGTAAAGGATTTTATGAGAACGTTTATGTAAATGTTTTCAACGGTTTTACATAAACTGTGTGGCTAGATAAAAATTACTACTACTAAATACATTTTTATGGCCGAGCCTCCGTTGTCTTTCTACTAGCGATTTCTGCTACTTATCCTGCTACAGTAACTGACACAGCATATATATATATATATATATATATATTAGAGCCCAAAAATAATGAGATTCCTATCGTCTTGCGCTGACTTTTTATTCTTGGCGGGTTTGAATTCAAATTTGGCGGCTAGTGAGACACAACAATTAGCAAGCAGGCGGCGCAAAAGCCGCTAGCATTCGGCCTTCGTTAGGCGTTCGAAATGGCGATAGGCGGACCAGATCCCTCAGACTTGCATTCTTAGAAGGAAATTATCAGCTTTATGTTTCAAGAGAAGAAATGTCCAACTGAAATCCATCGAAGGTTGGTTAGTGTGCATGGCCATAATGCCCTGAGTCGAGGGCATTATGGCCGTGCACACTAACGGCCATAATGCTCTCGACTCAGGGCACTCGTAAAACATGTCGTCGAATTATTAAAATAATCTGAGGGTGCAAAAAAAATGCAAAATGAGTCCCTCATGAACTCGGTCCTGGACAACGGAAAGTGTGTGAGGAGCGTTCGCGAGACAATTTGAAGATATATAGGCAGCAAAAGAGTCGTCTAGAGAATACGGTTGAAGTGGACGAGACATGGGTCAGCCTGTATGGGGGACCGGAAAAAGATCAAGTGAAACAGATGAGTGACAAACAAGTGACTACGACCAGATGAACAGGCAATGGCGGTAGCAGTATCAAATAGATTCGAGCCTAAAGTAATGGTAGCACTTGCCATGGATTTCAATGGTATTTGCTACTGCGAGATTTTGGGCCCCAAAGAAAAAATGGACTCGGCTCGATATCTCGAGTTCTTGAAGGGACTTATGAATAATTTTGCATGGCAAGAGGAAGCACCATTTGCTCCGAGAGGCCTTAAATAACGAAGTTATAAATGGGAATAGAAATAGCGCATACCTAGCCGTCAGAAGGCTGTCTAAACTCTGGGACCAGTGTATAAATAAAAGAGGTACATACCTCTAACTCATACTAAAAAAATCTTTGTTTTAACTCACTTAGTTTAACCGATTTTGAAATTTATATGGGTCTCATTAATCATCAATTTAATATTATTATATAATACTATATATATTTAGATATATATATATATATATTAGGTTGACCCAAAAACAATGAGACACATATAAATTTCAATATCGGCTAAACTAAGTGAGTTAAAACAAATCTTTTTTAGTATGAGTTAGAGGTATGCACCTCTTATATTTATACACTGGTCCCAGAGTTCTGACAGCCTTCTGACGGCTAGGTATGCACTATTTCTATTCCGCTTGTTATAACTACGTTATTAACTCTCACAAATATATTGTCGTTATTGTCCGAAATACCAAAAGAAAAAATTTAAAAGCAGAACGAACATGTTAAGATGATTAGGAAAATGTATAGCCAAAAGACTCCTCTCAAATACATATATCATCCTGGATATCCTCCATGTCCTGTAGCTGTTTTGTCGTAAGTTCGTCGATTGCGTCGTCTTAAAACGATCACGAGGTATTTCTTGAGGAGAACACGGGAATGGAAAACATATTTAAACGCTCCTTTTATTGACGAAGATCTTCTGTAGCTTGCTACGACTTTCAGTTCAGTTGGGTGTATTCCGACTACTCCCAATACCCAGCAACCTGATTGAGGAAGGTGATCTAGCAGGGGTGATCTCGGGGTTGTGTTCGTAATGATTACTTGTTTAGTGAACCAATCGGCAGCGTTGGTAAAAATGCTTTATCTGTAAAATCAAAAGAAGGCATAGCTACTTTTTTCTGGGTCTATGTATATGTACATCTTTATTTATCCTCGAATTCAACAATTCCACAATTACGATGTCGTGCAAATATTGTACAATGACACTATTGCACACTAAATTATTGTCTTATCTGTAGTCAGGTTTTATATAATGACCACAATAGCGCGTTTGGCAAAGAAAATTTTACAAACAGACTTAATTTGTTAGCTGGTTGGAATTTGCTAACATGGATAAATAAAATAGTGACGACAAAAGCACTTCGAAGTACAGATCATCATCATCATCATCATCATCATCACCCATCAATCACTTATCAGTTGTATTAAGTTGATCCAAGCTACCAATTAGCAAGCTGCTGGCCTGACATGACCTGTTCCTCAGCCACCGACATCAATATCAATCTCATGATCTGCATTACTCACACACTTACACCTCAATTCTGTCGATATATATATATATATATATATATATATATATATAACGAACACACAAAAGAAATATGCATAACATTTTTTTGTTATTTTTGTTAGCGTTATCATAGGTAAGATCCACTATTTAGTGGAAAGTTTCGTCTTGATTAAAACAACAAAAACAAGTTCTTAAACTCTTTTTTATATTGGCTAGATAGCCTATTCTACTACGGGTTCATTTTATTCTTTCATTGTTAAAACCCACCGAGATAACGTATTTACTATTATTATGGTTGTCTATATTTTGACACATGTCCTGGTTACTACTTCATGCTGCTGTGTACGCTTGTGTATACCAGTACCTAGCCATACCTAGTTTATTTCTGATACCTATCCTAAAGGTAGTTTATGACTCTATATAAATCATTATTAGAATGTGCTTTGTCGGTTTGCTTTTGTCGGAAATATAACATACATAAATTTTATGATCCTTCAGATGAGTATGATAATATGAGTAAGTATGGTATTTTCGTAATGAACCGCTTAAAAGTTAGACACGGTTAGATAATATAGCAAACACACATCTCGTATATTATTATTTATTGATGGCAGACGACGACGACGACAACAACAACAGACACCAATATTCGGCGTTTTCTTCTGCTCTTTCGTGAGGCGGCTCTCACCAATCGATCCCTAGTCGCCTGTATAGATGCTGTCCATCTATGACTGTGTCAAAGGGGAGAGAATGCTACCGATAATCGTTTAATTGAGTGAGTTATTGAGTGGAACGCGTTATTGCAAATCCCATAGACATTGCCTTCTCGATATACTGAATTTGCATATTTTCCGTTAATTGATTTGATATGCCCTTTTTCACCTCCCATAGTAAGATCATCACTGAGTTCGCGCAGACTCCATAACAATTGTAGTTGACTTCGCACCGACTCTGCTCAATCGAGACACAAAATCTCTTTCGTCCCTGACCTCATCCGGTAAATGTTTATCAGCGTATTTGCCAATGGAGCAGCTGATAGGCCCAACACCGCTTGTATACCCGAATGACGAGCTGCCTTCTTCAGAAGCAATTGCAGCAGCCACCGTTGCTGTTACTTCTGTTACTTCTGAGTCGGCACAAATACTTGTCATACTCGTGGATGCATCTTTTTTGGGTAATGAAAATGGCGGAGAGCTTGACGGTGAATAGACGAGCATCTTAGGCCTCCTTGGCAGAGGGGACATGTAGAAAATCTGTAATACGTAAGTAATAAGGAACGGAAAAATAAACCAATTGACGTAAGTGGACGTTATTGAAAACAGCGAGGGTCTCAATATGGTACAAAAAATGATCTCGTAGCCTTTCTATTAAAACTGGTAAGCCAAACTATTTGGCCTATTCATGTTAATCATCTCACGCGCTGTCAACGAAAAATCATAAAATGACGTTGCTTTAATGTGATGATCATAAAACTTAACCTCGGTAAAGCCATGCTGATTTACATCTAAATACCCCCTTATGGATAAGAAAGTATAATCTATACATGATTGACAAAGAGGTTCTCAATAAAAAGCGGGCGATTGAGTTGGCGATTGAGCTCCGATTGAGGTCCATTGAGTTGGAGGTAAATCGGTGCACAACGTAGGTCGTCGTTTTGAATAAAATTCATGTGGTCTGGAATTAAAACGTCCTCATGATTCTAAGTGATGCTAATTAAGATCCTGAGCCATCTCTCTTGGTTCGAATAACGACTTTCCGCCACCGTATTCTTCAGTTAACTTGACTGTATGTCTTCCCTATTCTCGGCTTTCAGTATAGTAACCAAACGTTCAAACGTTTCATGTTCTCGATAAAGCGACGTGAAACGATAATAAAACATCAACAACTAGACTCGATGTTCGAATCCTCGTTCGACGTCTTCGTTAAGCTGCATCAAGGGCAATGTGTCTATCTGCTTCATCTATTTTGGTGTTTGGAAGGCGCGTCCGACACAGCGTAACCAAAAGAATTAGCCAATGTTTTAAGCCCAAACGTTTTCATGGGATCGGTGCTGAGTTGTGGCCGGGATATCTTTGGAAATCTGAGTTTCCAAACGCCGATCGTATTTATACCAAAGTTAGAAGTTGTCACCTTTAAAGCTGCACAGCACGGCACCGTTGGTCACTAAGGCCCCTTATTACTAGACGCAAACGTGTCTAGTTCATGTTGACGTGTTTCGGTTGCCAATAATTTGCTTCTTAGTCCGGTTCTGGTTGTGCCTCAATCGTAAACTTCTATCGACATGAATTAATTCCAAGTAAGCTAAAAGTCTTACCCCAGATTGATCTCTTACATTACACTCTCAAAGGCAGTTTCACTGAAGACGAAATTTTATACTCACTGTGATAAAGGCGCAGAGTATTCCAAGGATGGCCCCAGCCGCAATGTCAGAATAGAAGTGGTAGTGGTCACGTACTCTTGTGAGGGCAATCACAAACGCCACCTGAATAAATGCAAACTGTATTGTCGGCCGCATAATGGGCACAATCACTGACTTCCAAGACATCCGCCATTGGAGGTAAGTCTGTTGAGGAGACCACGAGCACGGATTCAGAAATGACATTAAAGGTTTCCGAAATTAAACAAAAGAAAATCAAAGTAATGAACTTGTCAGTGTGACCCTGATGGGACTTCGTATCTACAATTCCTCTGTTATAATATGATACTTTTAACAGCGTTGGCGGCGCGACACAATGTAATCGGCTTCAATTTCCAAGAGAGCAGTAGCTTCAGTCAAGTAGATTTTTGAATTGTTGGGTACGACAGCACCAATGGCAATTTCGTGGAATTTGTAAATTCAAGAAATTTGTTTTGTTTTTGACTTTTACATTATTTTGAAAAGAGAAACGGCTTTGCCTTCAATAATAAACATCGTAGAGTATGATGATCACTTTTATTAGATTGTTCGGAGGATTCCGGGTGGCAACGATGGTAACAACGCAGATTTGCCCGCACATTTCAATAATATTGGATACTGAAGTAGAAACCACGTGAGCTTTTTTAGCTTTTTATTCCTGGTTCCCCAAGTACTTCCCCTTGGTGTCTAAGGTGACGTTGGCCAACATGAAGGTGATAGTCGGAACGAGACAATTGCAGTGTCACGCAGAGCAATGCGATTATTACGGGGAGCTACATAATATCACAATAATTAGAACCGGATAACAATTTTAGGAGGATTTATCGTTCGCACAAGCGTGGAGTTAATTCACCTTCGCGCGTACAGTGAAATCTCTCTCTCTCAATTTATGTGGAAATTCTGATTAGGCTATGTGCTGCGTCAACAATGAATATAATCTGACATGCAAGAAATGGACAAGTACCTATTTATTATCTAAGAGAGCAAAATCAAGTAACCTGGGGATCTAAAATACCTCACAATTGTCTGATTAAAAATATGACAAACATCCTTCTTGAAAAAAATAACATTCTCTCGGCTAAATTGAACGCTCATTAACATAGCGAACACGGACTCCGCTACATACAACACAGGAGTTGCTTAGTTTTCCAACCCTGTACAACATTACTATTATACAATACAATACTACGAACATAATGATACTAAAAGGGGCTAGTTACAGAATTCTGATACATATTTTGTATATGTTTAGCCTTATGAAGGTTATTCTCGTCCAGTTTCAACTTCACTTTAGAGTGCAATTTAGAGGTTGTGTGTGTGTGTGTACATTGTCTAGATCGACTGGCGGACATATTTTTGAGAACCATATATCACTTAGTTAAGCTATTTGCACTCATTGGGCCCCTCGCTAATAGTCAACACCGACGTACACGACACAACAAGCTGCATACCGGTGTATGATGAGAAGGCGCTGTATAAGCTCTACATGTACCCAAATCGCACCGAACTCGAGTGGGTTTATTCAACAAGCCAACAATGAGATAGATAGAGGCAAATCAGAATAACAAACAGACCGGTGCTGATATGAGGATATGGCGTTACGGTAGAGATTTAAGCTTTCCAATAAAAACCAAGTGTATTTGAGAAATTACCAGAAGGTAGACAGCGATGTAAAAAGAAGCCGCAGCGTGAGCAGATGGAAATGATTCCCTGTGGAGTCACAACAACAGACAAACACAAGTAGACATGAAAAACGATTAGATCCATGATAACTGTTCTCCAGGGAAGAAGATGTCGAAGTCGTAACTCCTCTGTCCCTCACTCCCTCACTTCGAATAATTGAACTCAATGTTGATGGCGAATTCAATTGTTGACTCTTGCCGATTTTAAGGTGTTATCTCCTATGCGTTTATGTAGGGAACTCCTAAGTCGAACGTCCTCCTTTTAGGGTACATGCATATTATTCCACATTATTTTAGTTTTGGTAACACACGGTTTTGAATCCGATCCACTAGAGTGATTGGCGACCATGCTGTCGCACTTCAACTTCAAGGGCGATAATTGACTAGTGTACTACCTGTGTAGAGATATAGTGTACGAAAGAAAAAAAGAATAGGCCAACTTATAATTCAGGTTAATGTATATACGATATAGAGAGCATCGATCTCTTCAAAATTCGTGCAGAAAATATAAACGGGAGCCTCTAATAGTTTCGTGAGTATACCTTAGTACTAGTAGTAATATTGGCCGTGGGTCAGCCCGGAAAATTTATTTATGTAGTACTTTTTCGTGAGTATGACGACCCTTTTGCCGGGACCATGGTGGAGGACTCAGCGTAGCGTTCGGGTAGATTGCTTTCTAGACCGAATACCGCTCCCTTAAACAGAAAGTAAACAAGTTGTATTGCTGGTACTCGAGAAGTGGAATGTAAGGCTACATAGATGAGGGTCTTCAGAAGTACAGATGGACGTTTTTAGATGCACTGTACAAGCCTGCGGGCGTGGCGTGCTAGGTAAGGTAGGCAGTACCAAAAAGGGAGTTTTGTGGAGCCTGAGGTTCAAATCTGAGTTGGGCCATCTTTACTTTTACGGGCAGTATCTCCGCAATAAGATGTGTCAAATAGTAGTGGCAACTAATGTGGTCTGCGGCACAGCTACCACTGTGCAGAAAGGAAGGCACCTTACACCCCCTGTATGCGTCATAAATACTGCATGTTTACATACACGGGAGCTTCCTACAGACACCCTATCGACCACAGTAGTTGTTCACAGACGGGAAGTGGATAGAGGTGTTAAGAGGAAGTCTGGTTTTGACAAAGTGAGAGAGACTGGAAGCAGCTGAGAGTCAGCTAACTACGTCATCTCCGTACGGTGAGGAGGATGTGTGGTGGTCGTGGCTGGGCTTGTATACATCTCATCGCCCTTGCTGAAGAATGCGCTAAGCGATACCGGGAAGGGCCGTGGTGCTGTCGAATATCGTCAACAGTTCCACAAGGGGACGCGGTCATGGTGTTGACATGCCCCCCCAAACATTTCTCAGCTGTAGGCTCTAGTACCGTGCCATCGTTGGGAATCCAAAATTACCATCGAGCAGAACTCACATCAATCCGGCAGACTAAAAAATCGACGTTTACGCTGAGTCGAGCGATTTTTTTCGGATTCCAGAAGGTTCTCCAATTGAACAAAATGAACTAAAGGCTAGCGACTTCCGCGGGGAACTGTTGAAGATGACATACTCAATACTTGCCTATCGCGTCTTAGTAGCTTAACACTAGAATTGCTAATGATCTGAGTGTGGGCTAAAGAATGGGTCCGAGGACAAAATGCTCTTATTTTTTCTAAAATAAGAAAAGGACCCTACCTGGTTGATCTTGGGGAGATATTTTTCATTCAAGATACCAAGTATCTTGATTCTTAGCACTTTTAATACAAGATCAGAACACGCGGCAAATGGCACATAACCCAAAAATTATGCTTCTGAAACTGAGGTATTTCCTATAGAGACAGTTCCAGGAATTGCCTGTGAAGACAATTCTCGGACAACAGGGGCAGACAAGTGGTGCTCATTAGGTCAACTTCATTACTACACTAGATAATCTCCACGCCTTCGTAAGTGAGATTATGCACAGACAACGCTACGGGGCTTGGCGAGTTCCGTACATCAGCAAGAACTATCACTACCCGCTTCCGATACAAAAGGAGATATCCACCTGGAACAGAAAGTCGACCTCGGCTCGGCAAACTCGAGAGACTCCTCTTCGAGATGTCCGGAATTTACCAGTTGACAAGACTACCTTTTAGTCGAAAGGTTGCACCGGCCCTATACCAACAAATCATCTACAGTTACAAACTGCCTCGACAACATGATCATAACTGCATTCAGTATACAACATCACAATCATAGTTCGTCATTGTTCCAGAATATAGACAGAGGATAAGCTTTCGAAAAACGTAAGTTTCTGAAGTGGCAATAACTTTATTTGGGTTTTACCGATGCTCTGACCTAGGAAATACGTAAACAATTATTTCTCTATTCCCAAAAATATCACCCAGTTACACTCATTCATCCTGCCGCTTCTGCAGACTCGGAGCACGCTTAGGTGAACTGTTGCAGATAGCCGTCCTCTTTCAGTGGAACGAACAAGAGGATGTCATCATCACAGTATTTAAGGCAGACGCTCACACAACCATTGTTTAGGGTGCATGCCGACTCTGCAAGTCCGATTGAGGAAAAAATGTGCTATAATCGTGTATGCATATGCATACACGATTATAGCACATTTATACAGATAGCCGGAAATCTTAGAGAGCAATGCGGTGACAGCGATTGTTACGATGATAATTCTAAAGTATCCGCGCAATCACTTCTTTGCCACCCCCTCGGGAAGAGATCGACTCTCAGCAGAGGATTGTGGTTTTAGAGGCAGACAGAGGCGTTTTGTCATTCACGTCAACCCCTCCCTCCACTGGATCGGCCCACTTTAATGGAGAGGTTGGAATGTTTCTGGTGGTGTCCGTTCGTTTGAAAAAATTTTCCTCGTCTCAAAAGTTCAGTGAGTTCAGTTTTTGTGCGTTCAGCGAGGAAGCCGATTTTGTCGTATCAGAATGCTCGCTAATTCTAGCTGGCCCTGTGATCTATTCCGTTAACGTTCCCTTTTGCTAACTTAAAACTGTATGAATAGCCTGTTGAACCGTTAATGCGGGTATCATATGCAATCCGATCGAATCAGGGGATAATACATATAATACAATACAAGGTTTGGTTTATTAACGAAACTGCAGTCTTATCACAACGCTTATAAGCGGGATAAGCAGCTCCTTGAAAACAATGCGAGGGAGATTTATTTTTAGTTCATTGTGCTATGGTGTAATATGTAATACCAATCTAATAATACCAAATGAGGCGTAATGTGACGAAATGTGATACTGATTTCAGGCCAGAAGATTGCAGATTATTGTAGTCGGGCCGTCAAACGCTGTCTTCCGCCACAGCATTTAAACCAATGACCTCTGTATTTTTGCACCCTGAGACAATAACGTAGTCTTTACAGAAAGAAAACCATCTCTTTGCCCAGACCACAGCCTGAATGGCCAAATCCATATAAAGACCAAGCCGCTCACCACAGGGTTTGAACCCGCGACCTCCGGCGTCAGGGGCAGAGATTTACCCACCGAGGCTTACCTCTCTACACTGTAAATCAATAAATGAGTTCGCATCAAAAATGAATGGCCGCAACGAACAACTGGGCACTTCGTATGGGTACATAGCGTTGTGCAAATGTACGCTGTGACCCGCCTAGCAGCATGACATTACCACACAACTACCGCTGCACTCATTTTGTAGCCAAGCTTGGCTGTTCGTCAACATGGGAGGATTTTTGAGGAAATCACCCACATTCCCAGCGGGAGGAGCTACAAGGTATTTCAGTGGAGGTCGGTTTGAAAGTCGGATAGAAGTACAAAGTGGGTCACACTTAGATAGAAGTTTTCGATGAAAATAGGCGCAAATCAACTGAAGCGCGTACTGAAGGCGGTGATGGATTAGGTATTCACTGTGTTGAGTCGACAAAATCAAATACAATAAATAAAATACAATCAAATAAAATACGACGACCAGATTCTTCCGGTGGAACGATGCTGGACGAGAAGACAACAATGCAGTTTATAGTCCCATGGCTAGCTGCGCCGGAATTTCAGAGGCATTTATAGTATATTCCCCTCAGAGGAACGAGAAAATCACGGATCGACAACCATTTAGCGAATCTGTACCAATCATTAGAAACTGAAACATGCGCAGGTAAAATCACATATCTTCAGAAAGAAATCACCAGGGTGACAAGACGACAGCGTGTGGTTACCGAGTATGAAATTCTTCGTAGGAATGACACTAAAATAATTCACAACTATATACGTAAGAGGGTAGTCGTGAAGGATTCTCTTTCTTCCATAAAGCGTCCAGATGGAACCTTTACAACGGACGACTTCGAAAAGGCGCAGATCCTGAAAACCGTCTTCGAGGACACATATCCCTCTAGTAGAGAGCTTGCCGACCGTGATCTGAGAGTGCCACCTCGTCTCCCCGAAGGGCCTCTCCAACACATAGTGCATGACGTTGATGTGTGTCCTGCAAACATTCTTGCACATCTCAAAAAGCTACAGTCAAAAACCAGCACGACACCCGATGGTATTCCATCGTACGTCTTCAAAAAGCTGGGCATTGCAGTGTGTGTCCCACTCTCGTTCATCTTTAGACAGTCGTTAGATCGCTCCGAAGTGCCTGATAAATTCCGCACCGCTGTAGTGTGCCCCGTCCACAAAAAGGGACATACAGCAGAACCAACGAATAAGAGGCCCGTGTCGCTGACGGTTGTTGCATGCAAGATTCTTGAGAGCATAATTTGCAAGTCTGTATATGAAAATGCCAACAAGCAAGGCCTAATATCCAACGCCCAATTCGCCTACCGCCCAGAGTACGACTCTGCAACTTCTAGAAACGCAGTTCGATTGGGCAAGGGATGTCAATAGATCAAATCGTTTCGACGTTGTTTATTTCGACTTCAAGTCAGCCTTCGAACGGGTGACTCACTCGAAACTCCTCAAGATCCTGCCCTTCTTCGGAGTTGGTGATCTTCTCGTGAAATGGATAAAAGACTTCCTTCGTGATAGGACCTTCAGGGTGCGGGTGAACAGCAAATACTCCAATACTGCGCGAGTGACGTCCGGCTGTCCTCAGGGAACGATACTAGGTCCTCTGATGTATATAATGTACATAAATTCCATAATGTATATATTACCGCAATCCATATCCGTTAAGATATATGCAGATGACGTAAAAATGTATTCTAAAGTTGACACGGACCATGAGAGGGCACAACTTCAAAATGCCCTAGATCAGTTCCTGGAATGGACCTTGGGCCTTGATCTAAAACTATCAATTGAAAAATGTGCAGTACTACACTTTGGTCACGGAAATCCCAAACATGTGTATAGAATTGGTGGACATCCTCTGCGCTCTGCAGAAACAATGCGCGACTTAGGAGTAATTACCTCAACCACATTGAAATATACTGATCATGTTACGGATGTTGTGCTTCGTGCAACGCGCCGTGCGAACTGGATATTACGTTCTTTCGTAGTGAACGACCCGGCCCTATTTGTTAAACTTTTTGAGATTTATGTTGAACCCATTATGACGTATGCAGCGCCAGTATGGTACCCAGGATTAAAACTGGACAAAGAGAGGCTGCAAAAAGTGGGGGATAAATTCGTGAAACGCGTCGCTTTTAAATGTCAATGTACGAGGGAGGAAGTGAATATAATGCCAATATTGGCTAAATTTGACAATATAGATAAGCGCACATATATTTGTATTGGTAAACATCTTCCCATGCTAATGAGTGCAATGTTTGATGTGACTGTGACGGCTACCAGAGCTGGTATAAATGTCTTACCTAAATTCATAGCTAAGAAACAATGTGTAAATGACTTATTTCCTTGGAGAGTGTCTCGAGCCCTACGTGATGGGTAGCTTTTTCAAACATATGACCTCTTCTTGGCAAACACATAGCGGCTAGCTCAGATATTGTTAAACCTAACCTTTGAAATAAAGCGTTATTATTATTTGTCAAATTTTGCCAAAAAATATCCTAATTAAGCTATGCCAAGACTTAAAATCATGAATGAAGTCATCGGACACAATGTAAGTCTCGTATACCATTTCTACACCATCTCGTGACCAGATGGTATAGATTCCTACGTATACCGAGTGCAGACAGCGACGGTATTTTTGTGACTATATGCGGGATGTAAATAGTCTACACAAGAGATAAATGGACATTTCGTCTCGTCTAACCTGTAGATTTGTATGCTTGCTCTGAATGTAAGTCTATGAGGTTGTGGATTTTATAAACCGGAAGGGAATCACTGACACTCAGATTGTCCTTATCAATGTCATGAATGCAACGTCTACAAGAATACTGGCCATAAATTTTATCTAATCCGTATCTTTCTTACACGAGCATCATCCAACGACCCCTTAATTTCGACACATACATTGGCCAAGCTACAGACCATCACAAGGTCCGAATCACTACTATACATCGGAAGCGTCGTTGCGAAGATAAACTTCAAACCCGACCTGATAAACTTCCCACACCCAGATGAAAAAGCAAAGCGGCTGTTGACAGTCAACTACCAAAAAATCTGTTCTAGATTAATAGTGTCTTCCCGTTTTTCTGTTGCAACAACCGAAGAATTCTAGCGAATTCTGTGCGACTCAACTAAGGCAGATCCAAGGGGGTCTAAGGCTGGGAATGATCAACCATTATGCAGTTTCCGTACCAAAGATGGCGAAGTGATGGAGCCCACTAAATAGCTTTACTAAACAGGCGGCTTCACATCGAGCGCGATCTGCCAAACTAGCTTGGATAGACTGTGGTTTATCTCAAAAACACTTTTGAAGTTTATATCTTCAACTCACACGTTGCAATTCAAAGCTGTCTATCACACAGTTGCTGCGAATGCAAGTCAATATGGGATAGGAACAAGAATCTCCCTAAAGTTCACAATGGATAAGTGCAAAGAAAGCTGTTTAGAAAAAAAAACAAGCCTTTGTCTCTTAGCACGATCGAACCCACGCATAAAATTGAGTGACACAAGATACTTTTTCTTTTCCTATGTTGGCGGCTGGACTCCAACCCACCTCCTAACAGACATTTTTTTATGACGAAGAATGCTCGTGCAAACCAGGCCTCACAGCTAAGGTATTTTGCCATGGTACTGTGGGACTACTGCCTGATGTAGTAGCAGACCTACCCACTAAACTCACGCCCCACTTACACTTCACTCTAGGTTGGCCCGGGTCCTCAGAATTAACAGTACTACGGACCCCTATCAGGCATTATTGGAGCTCATACATATTGTATTAACACGAAGGAAAAAACCGCACCTCCCCGATACCACGACAAGATTCCAAACAGGCATAGTAGTGGCGGCGGTCGTAACCATAACAACAAACAAACAGACCAGTGTGCAGCGAGCCGTAACCACGTGCAAAGGAGTATCAACTATCATACATCGAAATCAACAACCCACATAGCCATAGATTAAGGCCAGTAACCAGTGAATGAAATGTTGGCACACAGAAATTAAAAACTGGTGGCAGATATTTGAGGTTTATATATTATAATAATTGCAGCTTTTCGATGCTTAAGCTCTCGTAATAAAATGTTATTATTGTAAGATAACATCGAATCACGAGCCGTATACACACATACTAATTGTAAACAATTGAAAACACATGGTATCTGCGGTCATCAACAAGCGCTGGCCACATAAGTTGAACCCGAACTTAGCATGCGTTTACAACAGACGAGATACTCCTTTTTAATGTAACACATAGAATGTATGTATCGTATGTATCGTATTGTATAAAACATTGGAGATCGTATTGTTATACCGCAAACTTTACAAAACATAGCTTTACATCTGCCGACCGACTTCACGAACATATGGAGCATTTTAGAATAAAACAACTTGCATGATCATTACCTTGGCCTGCACTGCCATAACATTGGCCTGTAGCAAAAGAAAACCTGCGATAGGATCCATAGAGATTTAGCATTACCCATTGTCGAGTGAGTATATTTCATATTAGTTCACGAAATCCAGATGGTGTACTCCGAAAGTATCACATCAACACTACGGGTGCTTAATGACGTTTCTCATTACCATACTCCGAAAGTATCACATCAACACTACGGGTGCTTAATGACGGGTATCTTGCTTGTTGTTTCGGACAAAGGTACAGTTTTCACGCAACAACTGTAGGTATTTAGCATACCTTTCCAAACAGTTTTCCAAGAAATCACTTCTCCAAAGAGAACGTTATAGGGGCACAGAATTACTTCGCAAGATCGTATAGATCTATTGTCAACGAAAATGAACAAATATAACCAAATTACTTGTTGGACAACCATTGCGACAATCCTAAGCTCCTCTAAAGATTTATGTATATAAAAGACAATCTGGATTTCTGGACTCATCATTTGCTCATTTGAAAAACTACTATGCAAGATGAAAGTAGGAAATTAAAATTGGAGTATACACGCGAAGGGATAAAAAACGACTATAATAAAGCAAAATTAATCTACTCTCACAATGATACTGCCTCGGGTGCATCACGTGTATTAATTTGAGCCATTCATAAACTGTGACGTGAGACACGAATCACTTCATTGGTAGAGCACCTCAATCATATACAATGCCTTCCGCTTTCTGTAACTACGGCAAGTGAATGAACCGCTCCCGATTGCCTTTTTATCGATTATTCTTATGTTATACCAAATTGTAGTCTAATTATAGAAAGCAATAAGTCTCGATCTAAGAAGACTCCCTATCGAATCCCTACTGAAATAGCTAACCCACCAGTGTCAGACAAACTGGATATACTGCATCGAATGAGCCTGTTATAAACAAGTGAATGCAAACAATGCCGCAGTAATGTTACCACTGAAGTGTGGACTAAACGGAATAGAGGAGAGCTCGTACCAATCTCGCGACGACCGGACGTGAATCGTTGGATCAACGACGCGAGATGATTGAGAGGTATAGAGAGACAGAGAGAGAGAGAACGCGTTGGTGCTTGAACGCTACAAAGTTGAAAGCGATGTTTCGCTCACGAGCGAGACTATTCGATTAGTACAGTGAACGTCGACTACTCTTCACAAAATAGTGACTCGGTCGTTTCAAGCCGATTCGAATGTCCTCGCTCTCATCCTTTCTAATTCGCTGTATCCAATAATCAGCGGACCTCGGAGTCTTTTTTTTTTCAGAGGATCAGAGCAAAGCGTTCTCGCTGATCAATTTTTTGTCGTTTTGACGCCACCTCCGACGATTGGTGAGGCGAATACACCACCGTGACATTACTCACAATCCACGGACGAGTCGGAGCAGTTTCCTGGCCAGCCAGAACGTATTATTAGGTCGACACAGTCATCGCTTGAAAGCAACGACTACGTTAATGACATAGCATTATTATACTGATCATCGGCAGTTTAGTCAGTCTGTGTACGATGAAGGTAAAATGAAATAACCTATCATCGAAGTTTTACGATATTAATTATGAATCTCACGATTGCCTTTTCTAATTTTACTGGCAGCGCTACGTTTGGTTGCAAATAAAATTTGTCGAGTCAAATGAGGTCATCTGTCGATTGAAAGATGTTATTGCAACTATCAAAAGCTTGTAAATTTATCCAATCATATATCAGACCTAGTAAGTAATGTCTAAGGCGTTCTTATTATTGTACGTGGTTGAGCACTACGTTTTATAAACAATATCAAATATACTGTGCTTGGAAATCAAAGATTTCTCCCAAGGATCAGAAGTAGAGTTTACGGTACTTACCTGGCGTTGATTTCTCCTCTTTTATTGGAACAGATGAGGTCGACGGTGTACTGCTGACTTCTGCTGGCTTCACAGAACTGCGCGAAGTTGGTGGGTTTACACGCGTCTATAAAGTGTGGTCTAAGACGTCCAGCAATTTTCTTTCCGAGCTCCACTGTCATCATCGTTAATGCAGCACCGTAAAGAAAATTTCCAATACATATATAAAGACACTGCACTAGCTTCGGTACCCAAAGGCTAAAAAGCGTGATTTGCTTGACGGGCAGCCACTCCTCATCGTCGAGACGCCATCGCAGGAACTCGGTGATTAGGATCTGCGTTAAAAAAATACGCGTTGCTCTATTATTTCTGTTGAAGTGTTAGCTATAATTAAAACCTAGACAAATACTAATTGACAGATTATGTGATTCAATTTATGTGTTGTTCAATCGTCCATTTTTGTCACTACATGTGTGGCATCCAACTTTGTTATTATGAATATAAACATTAATGTATATGAAAGCTGAATTAGAAAGATCGCAGAGACTCTTTTAGATAACCTTCAATTGTATATGTATATATCCATACTTTCGGTTGTGTGCTAACATTCATTATACAATTCCTGCGACTCACAGCTGTCAATAGATGAGTAAAAATTGTCGAAAATAATCAATGGTTCGCCCATTACATTTGTAAATTTGATGTAAACCGCGAAAATTATAAATGGGAGCTTCAAGCTGTCCCAAATCCATGTAATACTCACATCTGGTGCCGTTTTGAATTAAATTGCATAACTGCTAATATAGCTGTATTCTTAGTCATTCTTGAAATTCGTCCATTTTCAAAAAGCATGTCCCTGGTAAGACTGGCCGTGTCCGAGCCAAGTCTCTCAATGGCTCTCGGTATAATAAATAGCCAATTGCGCAGGCCGACTTTGTTGTTCTTTGCTAGATATTTTGTAGGTCTCAGACTGCTGGCTAGTAATACCTAAAAGGTTAAGATCTGAGGCCTGTCACATAGGGGAACAGCTGAGGGTCAGCTCGAAAAAAAACAGACTGCTGGCCGAGGACTGACCACCAATCGGTGTACCGAATGTCTCCAAAAACCCCTTATATTCTTTCGTAGCGTTGCTTTGCAATACCTGCGTCTTGATTCACTGTGACAATTTTGCAGTCGCGTTCTTACGTCTTGGCAACGCGATCACCCATCTCATGGACTCACACTCTCCGGAGCCGCCGTGCTCCAAGGCTCGCGAGCTGAGCTGCTCTACTGGCTTTTACTTCAACCGCCTAACGCGACCTACACCTAATTTATTCCGTTGAACCCAATCCGTCGAAGGCGAGCCCGTTCCGCGCATAATGTTCCGTCCTTTCGTGCCGTCGACGACGCAGGCTCTGGAGCGCTTAACTTGATAACTCTAGCAACGGGCATGGCCTCGTCGGAGAATCCATGAGATTGCTGATCGGTGTCCCCGGCGTCACCTCTTTTGTTCCAGAGGTTGAGGTGAAAAGAGCTCAACCTGCTCCCGTCGTGTCAAACGCGATACCTTCATTGTTGCCTTAAGGCGCTACATGGGTACAACTTCTACATTGACTTTTGCACACGACTTTGCCAAATTTGCCAAGATATGTCCTTTTTCTTTATAGGATTCACTCGGACGGGAGTCAGTTGGACCATAATAGTTTAATTTGATTATAAATACACTATTACTATATTGTTTTACATGCAAATAAAAAACTCCATATTTATAAATTACTGGGCACATCGATACATGAATCGCATATCGGCACAGGGATATGCATACAAGGCGTATAACGATGCCGAGAAATCAGTTATCAAATAATCGATTCTATCATCAACATAACATAAATACATGCAGTTTTGTGGGACGCACGCAGTGAAATGTACGGAACGATGGATCTCTACCTTAAGCTACAAATGCATATATGTACTTACAATGAGAGGAGGAATGAGACAGGTGTACGCGATTATGTGCGCTGTAGTTACTGTTTCTGGCTTCAGCGGCAGAGAAATCGAATTATCGTTGCATGGTACCAGCAGGCGAGCCGGGTCGATCATTTTTCGGCTAACGAAAAGGCCCAAGCCAACTGCCGTAGAAATAGGGGGAGCAAAAAATAGGATTGATATGATTCCGTCTAGTTAATTGAAAATAATATAATCTAATTCTTCACCACTAGCCACTATTCTTCATAATAATCGAAAAGAAGCGGCTACGATAACTTAACTTAATAGTACAGTAATTGTATCTAAAATAAAAAAAGAAAGTTTTTATTTAACACTTCGTAAAAGTATCACTGTATCTTAACAAAAAAAGGATCAGCATTTACTACATAATGTCTGAAGGAACCAACTATTATTTACTAAACGACCGAGTATTTATTACTAAACATCGCATTGTTATATTTTACTGATAAAAATTTATTCATGAATATGTGGAACGTTAAGCCAAACAAACATATGATCCTACTGATAATGCATGGTTTAATTAAGACGACCTAATAATTATATTTGATGTGGTTTCAAAGATTTTTATACATTTCAATTCAAGGTTAAGGCTTTTTCTGGGTCGGTCCTTAGATGAACTCGTCGTAACGTACCGGCCGCAACAAAGATCACGTGAAGTGCGACCGCATTTTCAACGCGGGGAACCGCCATGGCTGCGGTGGCTCGATGGTGGTGGTATCGCGAGAGGCCCCGCAACCTGTGGCCGCCTTACGTCGGCGCTAGCGCAACAATCTCGCGCGCCCTGAGACGCGACATAGAGGGGCCTCTATGGAACTAGACACAATTTACAAACTTCGTATTTCGCCATCCTGCTTTTCACATCCACCTGTATGTGTACAAAAATGTAACCAAAAGTATGTCAGAGGATGAGTCTACGCATATGTCCATGATTCGGACCACCATCGTGAATCTGATCATGGAAGCTCATCCGAACTTGCTCCACCGATTATTACTAGAGGCTGTATATATTATTATAGATTAACACAGGGTTCACTTCTTGCAGCCTCCCGCGATACTTCTATATCTAAGTAGGTAGATGGTAAGAGCAGCATCTTTACCCACGATTTTGAACATTGTTTTAGGAGAGTATCTATAATACTTTATAGAAACGCGGTCTATCCTTCAGCGCTACACTTTATGAGCCTCGCGCGCTCATTTAATTTGAGATAATCAAAGTTTATTGTGCTCAAAACATTAGCCATTTGCATCATTGCAAGCAAGCGGTGCTGCTTATAGTGCTTTGTCTTATGTTGTCTATATATGTATGTGATGAAATCTAAAATCCTAATTCTTTATTAGGTATGTCTTGAAAGCTTAATGGTATATGTCCCGTTTAATCAAACCTTTTGAGCTGAACCCTAAGCGAAACGATGACCCACCATGTATTCAGAAATTGCCGGGATACTGATGGTACTATAATCGACTATTATCAACTGAAGCGACCCAACTTCGCGCCACTTGAAGACGAATATTTTGAAGTTGACTCCAGCAAACGTGTAATTGAACGGACCAGTTGCTGATTGCGCTAGGTAGCGCTGTAGTTATCATACATGAAGTCAGAAATGAGCCTTACCAGGCACAAGCTTCTTTTACTTTTTTATATAGATGTGCATGTATTTATTCAATTCAATAAAGGTGGTCCACAGTTGTACCCGCCGAATGTGAAATACATCTAAAAACACCTTCCTCTATATATTCTTAATAGAATATCTAGAACAAGGAGGCCCCACATCCCCAATCTTTAAGCATGTGCCCAAAATAGAATTTGCGTTGCCCTTTCGAAGGGTACAGGTCTAAAGTAGTACTCATTCATCAAAGAGGCGTATTTTCTGTTTTTGGCTTGTTCGGCTGTACTGGCCGGATGACCAGGCTCCGCGACTGTCGTAAGAAAGTGCTAAAGTGTCAGCCAATTCCAAACCAGAACCCGCACTTTTTATACAAGATAGTCCATGAAGACCAAGACAATCAACCGGTTCTCCACAGCAACAGGAATGTGGAGAAACTTAATTACTTCACAAGCGTCAACCTACTGCAGGGTACATTGATCATGAGGTAAAGTTCCCATTTGACATGAGGGAACAGCATTAAGCTAAGCTCCAGCGCAAGGCCTAGTAAGGGCCTTCAACCTGGCTCATTCTACATCGTTCGAAGCCTCATCAAGGAGGGACTGTAGAACCGATTCATAAACCTGCATCCATTTGCGTTGAATCCTCAGATCTTCTAACTGTATCTTGTTAAGTGGGTTTAATTTCCCATGAAATTCACCTCTGGTTGATATAAAGTACTTCCAAGTATCTTCACGTACTACATTTATCATATGCTTTACAAAGAGAACAGAGCCTGCCAAACCAAAGTTGAATCACTTTGGAACTCGATATGCTATATTTGCAGGTTCCACGTGGGGAACATTTATTATTATTAACATGATATTGTGCAGGTGTCTCAATGATCCATTGGGGAGGTGCGAACGTGTGAATGACAATGGAATGAGACCTCTCATCCAAGGGTCCACGGCTCACAAGAGGCGATGAGCAATCACTTTGGTTTGCGTTTATGACTAGGAGTCAGTCTGCGCGGGACCGAAAATCATTGCACAATTCATCCACTCGCGAGATGCATAATTTAATAAAAGACAACAAGGTTTTTAATTGGTTTTTGTTTTTTGATATCCTGTCGCCAATTACTTCTCTAATAGTTGTATATTGAATGACAAAAAGTTAATAATTACGGAATGGAAACCAAACAATTGACCCAATGAGTTCACAAAATAACATGGGATGAACCGACGAAAAGGCGCCATCAAATGGAGAAAGAATTCACCTGCCGAACCCAGGGTAAGCGATTTGTTAATGACCGAATTTACGTGCGAGTAAACGGCATATATTGCAATTCTAGGCAAGATACCGGCCTCAAGGCACCAATCTCGGACCCTAATGTGTATCATGTATATAAATACTTTCATGTGTAATCAGTACTATCTCGTAACCTGTACTATATGTAATCATGTACGTACAATTGGAGGTCACAATCTGAAGTCAATGAATCATCAGCCATGATTTAGGACTTAGATGCTGAAGACTTAGTGCTGTTGAACATCGTCAACAGTTCCATAAGGGGGGAACGGCCATGGTGTTGGCATGCATTAGCATGCCAACACCGCCCTTCATCTACTTGCAAATGCACTGAACATGTAACCCATGTTGATCTCAGAGTCACACATTGCTCAAACTAAATGCTGCGTTTTTTGGTTCTAAAGGGGAATAGAATATTTGCCTCGTTATTTACAACAAATGTGGATCTGCTCGTGACATATGTAGCGCTGGTATGTTTTCCAAGTTTGAAGAAACATAAAGCCAGGTTATAGAAATTAAGCGGTGCTACTCAAACAGTGTATTGTAGATAAAAATCACTGAACTGGTTTCAATGTCTACCACACTGATACATAGATTCTTATCAAAAATGTAGGAAAAAAAGCCGCATTGTGAAACCGACTACATTTATTTAAAGAAGGTATTCGCCTACGCCGCGACGCCCGTTTTGACGTCTAACGTCAACTAGTGCTGCTCAGTTGGACGTATTCCGTTGTAGCGTTTCTGTGATTCAACTGCACGAATGCAGTTTACCATTTCTCTGGTATAGTATCGAAATACATTATTTTACCCCAGTTGTGTGTTTCAAGTAACCCTCAGCGCACCTTGAAGCATACCGGGTAACTATTACTCTTCGTATCTTCCTTCTTCTCCCATTACGAGTATTCCTCCACTACCTACTACTTAGTCCGCTTCTACCATACCTTATAACGTAAATCCAAAACTATTTACAACAAGACGCAAGATGCAACTCAATGTCAACACCATTGAACTGGAGTACGTTAGCACAACCCAATTAACTTGAACGCCCTGGCCTTTGGAGGTGGGACGACGAATCACGATGCTTTGCGTTTCTCATGAGGATAAAAGAAGATAAAAGCTCACACATGGAGCGAAAACAATTGTACAATTCATGCACTCGTATAGTCCCTTCATTAGATCGCACCGGATCACGGCGCTACTATTTGTCTCAACCCATCAATACAATAAACTTGATCTTTCACTCTCGCGTCTGAGTATCTAACACAACAGACAACAATCTGTATTCTTGTACAAGGTGAGTGCCATTATGAACCCTATTGAATTCCTATTGAAGTGGAAGGAATCCAGGTTGTCTGGGACAAACTCACTTGCCGGGATCTGACCACCTTAGACAGAGTTAAACCGGCGTTCCTGAAAGAGGTACTTGGATTGCACGCGACGGCCCGAAATCGAATTGTCTATCTGCTGACCGACACACCGTCATTCGTAGAAGAAGTCCGCAAAACTTTCAATCTCCCAGAAACAGAAAGTTATCGTACGTTCATTGACTGCCAAAATAGGAAGAAGAGTGAGGTGGACCCTTTATTTTCTATGACACCGGGCATGACAGATGACACCTAGAAACTTAGCGGCAGAGCAAACAGACACCATATCACTAGGTTCGCCGTGCACGGCTTCCACCACCCTGTATGTCAATCCGAGGGATACCACGACGCAAATGATCGCTGTAAATGTAAATTCTGCGGATCTAAATGTTGTAAATATCATGCGGGCGAGTGCAATCAAATAAGATCACTGAACCATTTGATGAAATTGAGTGTAGATAATAACAACAACAACGACCGAACTCTCGCCACAGCCACTGGCGAAAGCACGTTGTAACATATTTATAAACAACCACACTGTTTGTAAAATAGGTATATTATAATATTACACAACTCGTGTGAATAAAAAGAGATATTGAAGTAACCGTGTAGACAACATCCATCTTTTCAACTATTGAACTAAGTGAGTGCGTGGAGCCAAGTGAAAGAAAACGAAGTCGGGAACGACGGCAGTGCGGTAGTGCGCCACTCGGTCGAGTATGCACCACAACGAGTGGGTGGTGCATTCGTTGTGTGTGCCTTGCAACCGGGGAAGACAGTTGGCGCACATTTTCTCTTAGGGATCAGATTTAGGAGGCAATGCAAATAGCAATGCCATGGTGGACGCTAAATGTTGGCTGAGAGTCAGCCCGAGGACATTGATTCGGTATAAATAAAACAGAAGGTTATCGAAAATGTAGAGAGAAACCTCATAAAACTAGCACTCACCCTTCGACGAAATAGAATCAACAACACTTCCATAAATGATTGTCTCGTATTTGGTGACGTTATGTAGAACATGTGTGCGTGTGATCTGCTACACATATGTGTAGGTCGCAGCATTCCGATAATCGATGTAAATCAAGTTAATGTCGTTCAATATTCAATTAAACGGAATAACGCGGCTGAAGAAAAGTTTAGCTGGATATCATAACCAACGTTATCCAACAAGGTCCAGAAAGCATTATACATTTTAATTAAGTCTGGTCTATTTTTGTACGAATGCAGTGCAATTAAATTATGACTTCCATCGACTGAAGAAACGTGTTCCTTTTCAATCGCTTTGACCTGTCTGTCTGTGAAATATATTTCTTTCATAAGTAGAACAATCAAAAACATTTGCGGAGAGAAAAAATATGTAGATAAAATGCAACGTAATTACACGGCAGCGGAGTTGGCGATACCATCCAGTGGTCTATTTTCATTCGTCCAACATCATATTGTTGGTCTCGACAATAGATCAACTACTACTCAATTGTTTTTTTCTCTGGCGGCTACCCTCAAGCGCCTCTGCTATTACAGACGCTTAACTGGCCTGATTCAGTCAACCGCACGTAGTCAAACTGGCGATAGTCTTGTCGCCTAATATCAAATCCATTCAAAAATACATAGCACAATCGATATTAAAATGCTATGAGCGATTGTCTTTTCTCAGCAGCTCAATGTATCACATAGGCTAAGACTGACAATATATGAACGCATCTTTCTGATTTACAAAGTTATTGAAGCTGTTCATTGGCTACCTTTTTACTGGTTCCTTTAACTCCTCCTCCGACTCCCCGTAGCTAACATTCCTCTGAACCTTCTGAAGGTAGAAGTTCTGATTCTCATCTGCACTAACTGTAGCAATGTCCGAAGTTAATCTGTTACTTGTCTACCACTGCGGACAAGTTGTGCGGTCTTAAATAGAGGCTTGGCAGCGCATTAGCACCGGAGAAGGTTTAAGTGCATCTCAATATCTGAACACGTGAAAATTCACTCAATTTCATCTCCAGCAACTGTCTTAATAATCCTGCTCTACTGTCTTCTACTGTACTGACAAGTTATATCCACGAGTGTAAGCGATGTCGCAGTCGTATTTACCTCGAAGGCTGGTCTAATCATCGCACCCACTGGGGGGTAGATGCTTATGTCTTTAATACTAGCACTCTTTTACAATCTGTGAAGAAAATCGTAAATTGTTGACCTTAATAGAGATAATGATGCGCTCACTGGATCGCCAATATGACTGTCACCTGCTCAACCCTAGTCGAATGGTAACCTATCAATCGTGCACAACCTCTTACCTATTGCTTATACCTCCCCAGAACCTGTCATTTTTTACTATTAGAACGGCGTCGATGTGGACTCCGCTTGCGTCTGTATGAAGTTCAGAAGCTCTATTTGCTTTGAGCTTGAGTAACGCCGGACTTCTCATGTCGTATGGTGTCGTGTCGTCAATATTGCTTCGGGCAGCACATTGAGTACCTTCCCAATATTTGTCAGCTGTACGTTTAACGCTGTGATGAGATCATTCACGATCGGTAGAACGACCTTGTCACCAACCGCGTCTCTAACATGTGTCAGTACGTAATGGAATTTCATAAGCGCATTTGCTGATCCTATCATCATTACATTTGACTAAAGTAATTCGCCAGGCGCCACTAATGCTATTCTGAAGGAATCCCCAAGCCAAGTCAAAGACACAGGCCCCTTTCGCTGTCGGGGTTCAGAATGCCATCGATAGGAGGTATCAGGAAGGTTAAACCCTTGATTTCGGCATTCAGCTTTCGATAGTCAATAGTAATCACCAGGTCGCCGTTCTCCTTACGTACCAATAGCTCACGGGGATTTGAATGGAATTACGATGCCAGCCCGCTACACCTGTTCTATGATCTTCGATGGAGTTCTCCTTTCTACGAGCGATACGCTACAGGTGTTAGATGTTTTGTAGATGCAATAGCTGGATCCGTGTGACTATTTGAGTATGTCCCACTCAGTGATATTGACACGACGCTATTATGGTCGTTTTGATTGATACGGTTTTCCACGCACTGACCCTGGACAGATATTCCCTACAACGATATCTGCAAACTTCATTTTACAATATTCTCACGCTCGTACGACTAAAGGAGACAGCGCACACCTCGGAGTCCAAAAGTCATGGCTTACGCGAATAACCACGAATGACCACGCGGATGGCGGTGATGGTCACGGCGAGAATGGAGGACACCCCAGAGGGTTATCCGATAGAAATCAGGCGGGAGGCGAAATACCTCGGAGTCATTTTTGACTAATAGCTGAGCGGCCCAAAGCACATCAGGTACGCCTTAGCTAAGACATAACGAGTATCCCCGAACGTGGCACCTCTCATGCCTTGGTTGGGGGAATGTCGGAGGGGAAAAGAGATGGAGACCCGGTGCGTGTTACCAACGTCAGCCAGGCAGGGGGGCTCGAGGGAGGTTTCAGGGAAACCAGTCAGAGAACTTGTGGCACATATGGCTAAATCAAGGGCGACCTGGGCGGAGGTCGTAAACTGGATGGGGACGTTACTAATCCAAAGGAGAGACACATAAGGGTCCGGTGAGCCAGCAAAGCCGGGGGGGAGGCTCCGAAGCCCGTTCCACCATTAGCTAGACCGGCTTCCCCTGCTTATTCCAACCCGGCGGGGTTCAGGATAGGTAGGCCGAGCAACCGGGATCTCTTGGGTAGATTGGCCGGCCTGTCACGGGGGCCTCTGCCTTCACTAATCTCTCCCCGCGCATTCCCGCTAACATGGGTCGGGGATTAGGTAACCGAGCTTCCCCGGACAGGACCCCAACACAGAAGCCGAGGTAATGGTAGAAGACTAAGGCATCCGGCTGTAGAACACCAGCCGGAGCAGTTACACACCTTCCCTAGAGATGGAGGTAATGCCAAGCGTGACGACTCTAGGGAAAAAATAGACTCACAGCAGAATATGGTTTTAGCAGGCAGATGCGTTTTGTAATCCAGGTCAACCCTGAACTGGATCGGCCCACTTTAATGTAGATTGAAATGTCTCTGGTTGTGTCCGTGCGTTTGAAGAAAATTTCCTCCTCTCAAAAAAAGTGGGGATGCATTGCTGATGTCCGCCAGCGGTCTTCAAGGGGAAAATTAATGCATTACAGGTTTCCTCGTTAAGCAGAGTGTGCCGCATATGCCATCGGGTAAAAAATCGGCGGACAGTGCCGTAATTCTCTCGTTAGACCTTGTCTATCCCCTGTTCTTTACGGCATCTCAATATTTCGTCCTCTTGGAACCTGGGACCACATATTGTTCTTTCAAAGTTTCGCATTCAAAGTTTTTTTTGCTTTTGAAAACAAAACGTAGGAGTCGCTCAGCTGATCAGCTGCTTGATTAGACTAATAGCGTTGCATTTCTCACATGTAATATAATTGTCCTCGCCGTGCTACCACCTGTGAGCCCAACTTGGGGGCAAACGTGCCAAGAAGTTCAGCCTTTATAAGCAGATAGAGACTGAAACTTCGGTAATCAGAAGAGCAGCAAGCTTACAACAGCTGATAATAATATTTGCCGTCCAGGGCAACCATCGGTACTGCTATTTATCGTTGTTTCAAGCAGCCGTTAGCGGTTAGAACATTATGCAAATAGTAGGCGTAATGCATTGTCTTTCTCAACTTCCGAGTTTGTTCGAGGAGAGAAAAGTTTGCTGAAGAGCCGGTTTTCGCACATGAAGTTCTCCCGGTAGAGCTAGCTGAATAGTGACAGACCAATGTAGACCAGTCAGAGAACTAGTAGTATACATGGCCAAATCAAGGGCGGTCTGGGAGGAGGTTATAGACTGGATGGGGGGATCATTAAGCTAAAGAGAGAGATAAGGAAGAAGAGAGAAAGAAGGGCCCAGATGAGTCTCCCAAGCCCTCTCCCTCGGAGGACCCCGGTGGCTCTCTCTACTGTTGACTAGGAATTTGCTGGACCTACTTTTCCCGCTCATAGCCAGTTAGGTGAGCCGGAGATAGCTGGAAGAGAATCCGGACCCCTTCGGAAGACTAGAAGGCCACGGCGACCTCCTTCACCAGTCCCTCCCTCCGGATTCCCATTAACATGGGCCGGAGATTAGGTGATGGAGCAGAATCCTGACAGGACTCCAACCGGGAAAGACAAAGTAGTCGTAGGAGACTAAAACACCCGGCTAGCCAGAAGCGGGAAGAGCCAGCATGAACAGTTACACACCTTCCCTAGATATCGAAGTAATGCCAATCGTGGCGATATTAGGGACGAGATACTCTGAACAGACCATGGTTTTAGCATGTAGAAAAATTTGGTCATCTACGTAACCTCCGGACTGGATAGGCTCATTTTCGATAGAGACTGGAATGTCTTTAGTGGTGTCCGTCCGGGCGTTCGAAGAAAGTTTCCTCTTGTACAAAAAATAGCCATGTAGACTGCAGCAGATTAACCGAAACCGGTTAACTGGGACACGTTGGATAGATTGAGGCTCTTACTTTGATTGAGTATGATTTTATAAAAAAACCCTTGGATCATTTTTAGTGTACGGGAACGATATTAGTGAGTTATATAAGGCAGGCAAGATATAATATAGTACAGCCTCTGCAGACAGTCGCCTATCAGCCGCGATTGTCCTTCCCAGAATCTAACCCCTTCCTTCGTGCCAGATGGAACCAGACTATTTCGAAGCCTTGGATTCTTGATTTGACAGACCATCCGGAGGCCAAGTTTGCAATAGAGAGACTCCTCACACTTGGTCTTGTCGCCATTCATTGGAGTGTGCTAAGATTTGCGCAAGAGACTATGTTTTCAAACTTACAGCTCAAAACTTGATTCTGATTGCTATCAAAAATTCTTGAAAGCATTATCGGAACTAGGACAATCTGCATTTTAAAGTGTTTAAGCTTAGTGTTTCCCTTGACTATAACTACGCTGGCTGTAGGCCATCATGAAAAATAACTTAACCCTCGAAGTTAACCCAAATTTCGAATAGCAGCTTGACACTGAAGATTATACAAGAATTAAAGCTTAATAAAAAAATAGACGTAATTTTTTTAAGTATTCAGGAAAAGGAACAACGAACGTTTTAAAAATATATCAGGTTATTTGCGTTTGTGCGAGAGTGATATAGCACACGATCTTCCCGAATGTATATGGTACAGGACCTAACATCAGCAGGTCGATTGCTGTCATCAGGTGATAGATAAGTCGGATCGCTCACGTTTGACACACCAGCAGCCCACTAACCGTCAGAAATTTCTGAGGCTATATGATGACTCTACTTGACTACTACACTTATCCTTAACTCCCGATGTGGCTGACACAGAGGGCCTCCTAAGTGCTCGAAGATACACACTCAAAACGGAAGTGCGTCGAGAGGTGTACCTACCTTGGCGGACGAATCTCATGCCAGCACTAGCTAATAGTGGTGTTGAACAAGTTACACATGAGCGGCCCAATCGTAATCTTCAACTAAACGAGCAAGTTCTTGGATCCTGGTTGAGCAAACGAAGTCATCGACACTCTGCCGCAGAGATCCACCCAGTGAGCATCTCCTGTACTTGGGTACAATCGGTGGAATCTATTCTGGAGAATACGGGGAGGGGACTTCATCCCAGCCTTTGTAAAGTTTGCGTGGCAGGAAGCGATGAACGAAATCACTTTAAAGCCAAAGTGATGTAAGTTCGGTCTGAAGATATTATATATATGAATGTGGTGCAAGGGTGATAGATGTGAACTTGTTGGCGGGCAGCTTGATTACACGGTCGAATGTGCTAGTGACCGTCCGAAATGAACCCCCAACCGCAGCCTCTAGATATTTATCAGGCCTGATAAGAAAGCTTACAGTAAGTTTACACATGTTGTCACTTTGGCCATCAGAGATCAGCGAAATTTTATACGTTCCACATGTCTTAGTTCACCAAAACGCGCTTGCGCTCCTTTGGAACTCTCTGGAGATGCCTACAACGCTTTAAATATTCTACCATTTCCTCCTACCTAGATAATAGAGTACTTATTTTGCTTGCATCTGTTTAGGAATTCTACATGGTGCCCTCCTAAATATCTATGATCTTATGATATCCATTTACAGCACCCGAGATGGAAACTCAAGCCTGCTGTTGCTTACACCGTGTCCCTTTAATTTCGGTCATTGAATCACATCGTGTGTGATTATTTATAGATTGTTCAATTGATTACTGTCAAATAGGCTAGTTAAGGAGAACTTTTGACTTCAAGTGCTTCTCACAAGCAGAGTTGTTTCGTGCCATGATGAGTTCGGGCTTAAAGTTCCTGTGACTAACTAATTAGACCCAGAAACACCTGATATACACTGAGGGACTCCGTGGCCTCAACCGTAAGTTGGTTAAGTAAAAATAAAATAATTTTTTGTAACTACATATGCCAGAAATTGTTATTATGGCCAAATGGGGTACCTAGGGCCGTTTTTTTTTAATTCATAGCAGGCGTTGTCCGGGTGACTTAGCTCAGCTAAGCTGAGTAGAATATGGTGAAGGGATTCAATTGCTACTGTTTAAGTATTTCAAAAATAGTGAAGGTCCCAAGATCCTTCAACAATTTGTCTGCAAAGGTCGTCATTGTCTAGTAGGGATAAAAACACAGTGATATTAGAATGTACAAATAGCACGGCCACCATAAATATGACATATGGCTTAAATGTTAACCGACATATATTTTTCTAGATTGCATTCTCGCTAGAATACCATAATGGAGAAACATTCACCCTTAACAATGAGCGTTTAGCTCTCATACCCCTGTTGTTGAACTCCCACAGGTGATATACCGTACAAAGCCCGGGTGGGTATCCGATCATGCCCTCTCTCTTCAAGGCGGGAATGTGATCCCGTCCCTTAAAAATGATCATTTTCGATAGATGGAAGGGTTTCTTATCGTTGAAATTCACCGTTAACTTCCCACGTACGTCCAATCTCGTTGAGGAATTTCGGAGCTTACTCAACCTCATTATCTTGATAACTTCCATTAGAAGCCGAGGCCTATCATTGCACCACCTTAAGCTATGAGTAGCCGAAATACAACTGTTAATTGACTATGGTTAGATTAGGATTTATACCAGTTAGGTTAGTTCAGTGTGGCCAACATGGTAACCGTTCAGTAAAACTAACGTAAATGGCTACTCGATCAGACAATATCTGACATTTCGTTGTCTGGTATTACCAAAAGAACCAATGCGATACAAGTAGAGCACCGAGTAGGTGCCATTCTCACCACGAAGCCACCACGGTCAAAGGCCATTTCTACCACAACAAGCCTCATCATATAGAACGATATGTCTCCAATATGTGATAGAAATATAAGGTGACCAACTATAGAAACCACCTAAAGTGTCGGCCACTTAAATAAACAAAGATTTAAGAGAGGCATTACATCTCTATAACACTTCAGTGGCTCGCAAAGTGATTTAACTCACACCTTTTCACAGACTTGACTGGTCTTATCACAGTCATGACAATACCAGCCAGTTAGAAAAAAAATACGATATATCTGCGTACTGTTGTGAGGCTGTTTTTTGCCTCAAACATTATCAACATTAAGTAGAGCCGAGATATTAAATAGCTATAATAGTGAATGAATGGTTCACAATTAGTAAGAAAATAAAAATAATGGGAAACAAATTATTCTCTTCACGGATCTACCAAAATGATCTCCAGAATGCCCTAATTTTAAATATCGCTACAGACAATCTGGGTCCACCTCTAGTAGCCCAAGGAACGTTCTTTTTTCAACATTTTCAGTTTCACTTCAACCATCAGACGATATTCCAAGAATTTTTACACGATTGAACTCCACGAAGTCGAACACAAAAACTTTACAAAGTTTCTACGATTATGCGTCTACACAACGTAAATCATAGTGTTCATGGGGTATCTGTTCCACGGGAGAGAGTGTGTCGAGTGTTCTTTAATGAGCCAAAAGTAGCGGCAACGATGAGTACACAAAGTACCGAATGAGTGGAGTATGAAGGCTGCCATTTATTTCAAGCTGTTATAGTTCCGAAGGACAGTAACCGTCGATTCTACCACAACCAGCCCGGATATAACCCTTCTCTGTTATCGATAATCCCATTCATCTAATTTGCTCTACAAAATATAATATATCGCTGCAGAATTTTAACAAAGCTAAAATTGCTCTTGCTCAATTGATTGACACTGGTGGCATGTCGATAAAATCGATCTCCAGAGAGTCATACTTATTGTGATACCCACAGACCACTCAGTAGTAGTGCTTATGAGCTATCAACTTACGATCAATGTCATCACCAGGAGAAGAAGTAGTCGATGTACCATCATTCTATAATATACTAGATAATCATGGGTTAACAGATCTGTGTTGAATGGCGTTCCGCAAATCCCACAAAGTAGAAATGGTCGCACCTGAGGAATACTGCACAGCTACACAAGCCTACACAGATTGGTCGCAAACAGATGTAGCTAGTTACTCGATATACTTGAAGAACGATTGTATCCAGAGATGACGAGGAACTGTTGATTATGAGAGGCAAACGATCTCGTCGATGATCCTCATCAGAGGTTGGGTTGTGTCAATATGTATTATTATTCTGAAGTATCCTGCAGCTAACCATAAATAGACATTTGAGCGTACGCACGTCTATCACTTCGTACTATTCTGGATCGCTGCTTGGAGTTCACGGCGTTCACAACTTGCTACTAATTCTGGTGAGTCGCAGATATTGCTAGTAGCCTGATACTAGTAGGATAACGTTTTAAATTATTTCATCTCCTAAACGAAACAACTGATAAATAAATCATATTGAAGATCGACATTGAAGGAGAACCCCGTTTGGTCAATTAAAAACCTTCTTCAAGCATTTTTTCCTCGTATTTTGGGTTAAGCTTTAAAATGCCGCGTTGACACAAGCGGCTGTTTCAACCGACCGAGCCAAATGAAAAGGGGGCCTCCTGGCTGTCGATGTGCGTATGTTGCTGGTGGCCGCTGTTGCAGCAGGTGTTGGTGGGTTGGTTGAGAAGTAGAATATTCGCTCATCGTGGGGGTGCGCGAAGGCGCCACAGCAAGATGATATATTTAGATATGGATAGACGGATGAATCGTGTAAGGATACCACTTCACCTCTTCACTTGAGGGAGAGAGGCTGTTGAACAGAATGGCTTTAGGCGAACGCGACGGGGGCTCAGTGCGAGTTGTAGTTTTTAAATAAAAGCTAAGGCTAGACAGAAACAGTTGGCGAGGAGAGTGTATATTTGAACATTTAGTATCTGGTCTATCGGTGCTTGCTTTAACATAATTAAATAATTGTTGATGAGTTAATGTGCATAGTGTATATGCTTATCATCTAGGCAGCTTCCATACATGAACTCACCTACAAATGAATCCTCAGCAGTCCTATCTAGGCTGCTGGTGTAGATGTCCAAATGGTACACCAGTGAGTATATAAACATCGATGAGATGAAGTGTTGCTGTGATGTGTTGTTACACTGATAAACCGGAGCAACGTGTTGCTCTCCCTGAGCGCTTTGTCAGGGGCCTTTCCATTAAAGTGGGTGAAGGTGCGATGCTGCCGAGTTGCCGCTATTATTTGTTCGGCAGCAGTGGAAACGGCAGTGGCACTCGCTCTCTTGAACCGCTGCCGGGAGAGGGCCGTCTCAGTTGGAACGGCTCGATTCGGGTTGAGTCGACTTTCGACAGCGACAACAACAATAGCGATAACAGTGCTCACAGCGGCAACACAAAACAGAGTAGAGCAGTATCCTCCCTTTCCAACTGGTGGCAACATACGCGTAACTACAATAATGGCAGTAATCGGCAGTGTCGAGGCACAGACACACGCAGAGAGGCGCACATCAGACATAAAGGATATCAACAACAAACGACAAAAAGGCCGCTGAAGAGGAGAGCAAGCTGGGGAAAGAAAAGCGAGGAATAAACGCTTGTTTCATAGATCTACTGTACACTGTGAGCCGCACGGTGCCCCTAGAGACATCGATACACCGCTGCTTTTTTTTATCTGTGATACCATTTAATAGTCTACCGATCAGGGCAGATATATGAGTCCGCAGTTCGTGATTACCCGTAACATTGATTGCGCTATTGGTTGACGGTTGAGTGAGAGAAGGGCGAAGGAGAAATGACCCCAAGTATTCGAAAATATGGAAATTAACTCAACATAACTATTGGAGTCAGATATGGCCAAAAACAAGTGTATCAGGTGTAGTGGTCATTACAACTTCTAATGACAGCCTCCTCCACGCCACACTTTCGGGCTGCAACCTATTAACATACAGTGTTTATTATTGAGTCGTCGTTAACTTTATTGTGATCACAGTCCGCTGTAATGTCACCTCGACAATAAGGTCTCATAAATTATATTCAAATAGGTAAAGATAAATTAATAATTTACAATTATTATAATAATTATTCTTATATCTTTAGAAAAATGTAATTGGGGAATGCCTCAATACGTTCACTGAGAGTCATGGTTCCGGAGAATCTAACGCACAGGAGATAGTCAGATATCGAGTTGCAGAGGTTGGGCACACTACTTCCTCATTTCTAGGACAAAACGGAGACCAGCAATTCGTGGAGCATTCTTTCAAAAGCACTCTCAAAATCGGTGTAGATCACGTACATCGTGTCTCAAGAGTACAGGGCCTTAGCGACATTGTGGAAGAACAGGGAAAGGCAATCGTCTGTAAATTAGATCTTCTACAGGATCTTGCAGCTTATCGCTGTCAGTGATACGGACCTTTTGTTGACGAGTCACTTCTTGTTTCACCCTTATGCACTGAGGTCACCCATCATTCATATAAAAGGCAAATCACAGATATACACAATGTTCTATAATATTCATAGAAATGTTCTATAATATTCATAGAAAAAGTTATTGACAGCCATTTTTTTTTATTATAACTTCGTTCGAAAGCTGAGTAGTTGATGTAGTTGCCAGACCTGGCATAAAAGGGAGCTCCAGACATTCAGGAAGCCATACGTATGAGTATGGCGGCTAGGGTCTTAAATACCAGTAGCCCTTCCGAATTCTGTTGGGGGTATTTCTATGGACCGTTCTTTTGACGACGGCAGAGACAGGGAATCAGATGCCGATAAAGGTAAAGCTTTATTGGTTTATTAAAGGAGGTGCAATTTCGTAATACTTAATTAATCTCTATTATATATCACGTAGCGGGGCTCGAACCCGCGGTCTCTGGCTATGAGTTCGAGTGGGATAATTATAAATGGGATAATACTCTTAGAATCTCCTGCATTGTTAGACCAAGGAATATAGTAATTGGCCACAGCAGGACTCGTACCAGGTGGGGAAATAACCTACTTCCTTACCCAATTCATCACAGTGCACGGAGATTTCAAATCCTACCACCACAGGATTGGTAAGGCCCCGTCGGCCATCTGCGTTCTGTGAGATGCAGGAGTCGAGGACGAGCCTCTCCACACACTGGCAGCATATGGTGCAGATATAGCAGGAGGTCGCGGACGCCGAACTGACACGGGCCATGCAGGACGGGATCCCAGGGTTCGTTTTCTACATGTGCCTGGCCAGAAACAAGTGGGACAGACGGAGCACACTAGCCGAAAGGATCCTCCGGGAGAAGATTAGGCTAGAACGGGCGTGGATAGCAGAGCTGGTCTGAAGGGAAAATGCCCGGAACCCACCCGCTGCGGCTGGGCGGGAGGGTTCGCCCCACAGGAGGAACTGAGGGATAGGACATGGTTGGAATCAACTGCCGGTCTCTGCAAAGCACTGACTGAAGTAATACTTTTGACAGTCCCGGTCAGTGCCCCAAGTCAAAATCGGTTCTAGGTTTAGTCAGTAAGAGTCTGACACTACCAGGCAAATACCTTAGTGGTGAGGCCTGGTGTCCATGCAGGATTTACCTTTAATATCTATAAAAGAAACAGCAGGACTCATATTTCACAGAACTACCTGGATTGCTCATTGAGGTGCGCGAAACGAAGTGAGACTCATTTTGTTCGCGTTGACGAGAAGGCCAATCATCCCAAAGGTTTTAACAATATTTCCACGTTTGTAATAACTGCCTGAATGTCAAACTGGAGCGCTGATGCGTGAAGGCGGAACAAGAGATATGTGTCATCCGCATACGTAATCATCTTAAAATAATTTCCAGACGATATACCAAGTAACGATAACTAAGTCTATCAAGGTGATAAACATGAAGGGACCCACAGCAGGAGTTCTATTATTGATACCCAGTCATGACGACTCAACCTTCACCTTAACCGCCTGTCTTTTATCCGACAGATATGAGCAACACCAGCCAGTAACAGTAGAATTGCAACCGAAGCACTCAAGCATTTTCAGAAAGAAAGAGTATCGCAAACAGTTGAAACAATAATTGAACAGCTATATCCATAAAGACCCCAATGCACAAGTAATTATCCTGAAATGCGTCCGCAACTTCTTGCAGTAAGTAGACCATGGGCCAACTGTTCCATCAGGGACCAGGCCATAGAGAAGGGCGATCTTCTCATAATTATAGGAGGGATCAAGGTAGATTCGATTCAAAATTCGACTCATCTGGAGTGTCTACCACTACAAATCGTAGCACATCAGCGTAGGACAGACTTGCTGCCTTAGTGAAAGCTGAGGAAGCTCCATTACTTTGTTTAAGGTCGGTAGAATTGATTACCTCAACTTTGGTGCGCTTCTCGATTCCGTCCGCCCATTTGCACTTCACACATTTGTGCAAATGTCTGTATTTACTAGTGACGTGCATTTAAAGAAAAATACAGGGGCGCCTATGAACATCACGGCCCTGTGTTACTTAGGCTGGGCAATCTGACAGAACTGAAGAAGAACTTTATCCTCGGGGAACGAGGGTAGCTCATCCCCGACAGGGTGTTTACCTGCTCCCTTTTCTTGCGACGACTCTAGCCACAGATAAGGCTCTCCTAAACTCCGCATCGAAAGGCCGTAGTCGATTTCGGTAATACTGACAAACTGATGTCCAACTGTGAAGAGCTTTGCAATATCCCCTGCTTCATTAACTGTGTCCGCTCGCACGTGGATGATACCGACTGTGGTTTGGAATTTGGAAGCAACCTGAAATCTCCACTGCATAATGCCAGAATAAAGGTGAAGGTAAAGGTTTAATGGTTTATTGAAGGAGCTGCAATTTTACAATGCTTAAGCTCTCTTTTATGTCACACGGCAGGGCTCGAACCTGCGGCCTCTGGCTTCCGATAGCCAGAGACTGAGCTGTTATAATGTTTATAATAATTATTTATAATGTTTCTCCTGTGAGTATTATCACTCCGTAAACGCGCTCCTCCATTCTTTATGAGGTTATAATACTGAAAAACTCAGAATTCCGGTTCACATCACTCGTAATGGACTTTATTTTAGATCGAGTGATGATCTTATCGATTTGCCTCGTAGTACATCTGTAAGACAAGCGTTGCCATTCCTGACTGACCTTCTTCGGACGAATACGAATCACTCCAGTTTGATCGCCTACCCCACTCGGCTCTACAGGCAAACCTGTATTGTGTAAACGTCTTAGATAGAGATAATCCTACCGCGATTTCTATGCATGGCAGGTGACTTTGGATTCCCAACGTTCGTCGGCCCAATCGGTTCATCAACTATAGATACTTTTGGGACGAATCAGTCTGAAACCGCAATAAGATTTTCTATAAAGTAAAGGGGCTTAATAAAGGAACCGAATTACCATATAATTACCACATATAGGCATAGGCATCATGAAAGTTTTTGATCGCGTCTCCCATGCACCTCTTCTCTCTGAACTTCAGAACTTCAATATTTACCTTCTATGTTGGGCTTTTGGGTCCTGTCCGTTGGGAGTTCCAAGGGTCCTGTATGGTCTCGTTGCCGTTCTGTATCTCTGAGCAAACCCTCAAGAGCGATCTACCGGAGGAGATTATCCATAATTTCTATGCTGCTGACCTGAGGTTGTGCCCACCCATACGCTCTACAGGCTTCTACTGCAGGCTGAAATGAATGCGGTAGGCAAGTGATGTCGTCAGATGTTTATCTCTATTCATAAGTGTGCCGTCTATTGCTTCAGCTCATATAACATGTAGCGCAATCTAGGTGTCTTTGTCATACCCACCGCGGACTTTGATCTCCATATCTCCGAAGTAATACGCTCTGCCACACAGATTTGCGACATTATTTATAGCTACTTAATTGCTAAGAAGGCAGACTTTTATGTTGGCGTTTATAAGAGTGTAGTTATACTTAAATATTGATTTATTCAAACATACAGTAGTTAGCAATTATTATTTCTAGGGATTATGGGGGGTGGGGGTGAGGTCGACAACGTCCCGAGTAAGGCGATGGCATTGCCTCTATGCACAGCGAGGGACAGGCTCTGCAGAAGGAAAGAGCCTGCCCGCTTGTCCCCGGTAGCGCGGATCAACCTATGGTACACCCCTTCGAGGAAGTTCGCAGTGAGAGAGCCGAGCTCGCCCAAGGTCTCGAAAGCAAGGGGCGAAAAAAGGTGGGTTGCCTTCAGTGCGGCGTACTTCCTTAGCTTGGCCCGCTCCGCACGCGCCACCGCGTAGCCTGGGATGGTTGCACAGTGGTTGACATAAGAAGGTGCTAGAGTGTCAACCACAGTGCCGTCCCAAACAAGGTGCTGGCCTCGATGGAAGTGGATAAGGGTGAGGCCGTCTGGGCGACGCCCGTCAGAGGTGTCGAGGCCCTGTGGCTCCCTTGTACAAGGGATACCGGCGGACTGGAGGGCCCTCACGAGCGTGTCATTAAGCATCGTGTGCCGCGGATGGCGACCGGCGCTGCGTTCGCACGAGAGTCCGTGGTGGCCATTCGTTGCGACAGGGTTCCCGCAACGCTCGCAGCTGTGGACCCCGAGGCGGAGGCCCACACAGAAGCGGAGGGAGCGATCGTCGAGAGCAGTGCCAAGGGACGAGGAGGGCAGCGCGTGGAGCCACGCCCCCGCACCAGGCCTGTCGACAGCTCGGAGGCGAGCTTGGTCAGCAACGTGTGGCGCTGAGGCCAGGAGGGAGTCCCGCAGCACCTTGTGCAGGGCATCGGACCATACCCGCTGCTTGCTCTGTTTGCCCTGAGGGACCCGGGCGCGGACGCCCGTCTGGTCAAGGGCAGCTTCACGGCAAGCGGAGAAGTGGGCGAGAGCTTCGGGTCGAGCTTCAATTACCTCAAATATTTGTACTGTTCGGCTGTACGGAGACTGCATCTTAGGAAATACATTGACACGACGAATCAGGCCGAAGTCGGGTCCATCTGCAGAGTAACTCTATAATAATCACCAGGGTGTGAGACTCCCCGACTATTAGCGAAATGCAGAACTCCGCTGAGGTCTGTATGTATTATATAAAAAGCTCTATCGTGATAGTACAATCAACGCGGTGTTTGATATCAGATTAAATCACTTGCGCAATGGTGCCACAGTCCGTGCTCCGGCTGTTGCTCGTCCAGAGAAACTTAACAACATCTTCGTGTGGGGTGTGTCTCGTACTATTCGCGGAACTAAAAATTTTATGAGCTCATGCTGCTTATGCAATAATAATATATACGTGTTAAAAATAAACTCATAGGTATCACACTAGTGCACTAGACGGTGACGATGTACGGCTATGCCTATATCACAAATCTTGTACCACCCTCCCTTTTGGTTAATAAAAAAAGTATTTGAATTCAATTGCCTGTGATCAAGGCGAGTGTGCAGGTACTTTCGTAAAATTGTACTGCTGTGAAACTGTACTGCGGTGGTGCTCAAGCTCACCAGGGAAACTTGAAGAGGACATCCGTCCCAAGGTTGTCTTATTTCGGTGAAGTTGGAATGCCTTCAATACGGTACGCAGGGATTGAATGGATCTGAGTGTAGCCAAATTAAAAGTTCCGCTTACATATTCCTTTGTACCCGACATGTGCAATCGTGTAGTCGAGATGCACTCGTAACAAGGCACTCTATTTTTGCATTCCTTAATATATATACCTTGAGATATATCAGACCGCCGCTTTTCTTGAAGATCAGAACATTTTGAATAAGGACCTGACTCCTTGGCTTTGGTCCATAAACCTTAGCCGGGGATAGGTGGACCGAGCAGCCGGTACCTCTTGGGTAGATTGGCTGGTCTGTTACGGGGGCCTCCTCTTTCACCAGTCTTTCCCGCGCATTCCCGCTACGGGCCGGGGATTAGGTGACCGAGCGTTCCCGGGCAGGACCCCAACAAGGAAGCCACAGTAGTCATTGGACCTTACGGCAACCGGCTATAGAACACTATAGCCGGAACACTAAGCCGGAGCAGTATACACCTTCCCCAGAGATCGAAGTAATGCCAAGCGTGCCGAGTCTGGGGAAGAGATACGCTCTCAGCAGGGGATGGTTTTAGCAGGCAGAGGCGTTTTGTCATCCACGTCAACCCTGCACTGGATCGGCCCACTTTCATGGAGATTGGAACGTCTCTGGTGGTGTCCGTGCGTTGGAAAAAAATTTCCTCCTCTGAAAAAAAAAAGGAATAGACTTACGGCATATATAAGCCGCTTCAATACCTGCCATCGATTTCGAATAACTATGTACAGACGTTTCATTCACCGGTTACCCGCAGGGTAATCCATGGCCACATGACAATCCATGGTGTTGTCATTTTTGATACATGAAGGTTGATACTCCTCTGTAGGTGGTTGCAGTTCGCTGCCATTACTTCACTCGTTGTTGTTATTAAGGCAAACTGTGGCAGAGGAGCAACAACCTCTGGACGTTACCCTTCCTCACCCGCTGGCCAAGCAACTAATCGACATGAAGAAGCTGACTCTTGACGTGATGGAGTGCAAGCACGAGGTGTGGGTGAAGCCACCAACATGCTCCAATTGCCAGGAGATAGGCCACATGGCGATGGAATGCAAAGAGCCGAAGTCTAACGGCCGAAGATGCTTTAGATGAGGCCATGTTGTCAAGAACTTCCAGACGAGCCCCTAACTGCTACGCGTGCAACGAAGCGAGACACGTGGCCAACTCGATGGCCTGTCCGAAGTTCAAGGAGATGGTTCAGGCCCGAAAGATGCCGACGCTTGCCGCTTCTAAAGCGCCTAGAAAACGCCGGTGCAGCATAGCAGCAAAGAAGAGCGTAGAAAGAGAAACGCAGGAATATCCTTACGACGGCCGACCCGGGCGGTCGACGTCTTAAAATTATTAGTCACAAACTCGTCAACTGCCACGGCAGGAGACTTGTTTAGACTATGGTCGAGGAGATTGCAACTAGGAGAGGGGCTGTGCTGACCTTGGTCCGCGAGCCTAACGAAATACAAGACAGGAGCAAAGCCGACTGGATAGTAGATGAAAATGTGGACACTTGCATCATTGCAGATCCCTCGGTAATCAAAGCAAGACTGGGGGTGCGCGATCGCCTCTGCTGATCTGATGTGGCTGGTATAGGCAGAGTATAAGGGAACCGACGACGCCAAAGAGGGTCATCATTAGAGGCGACTTCAATGCGGCCTCTGATGTCTGGGGATCGAAAAAGACAGGCCCCGGGAGGACCTGCGACTCGACTGGGTAGCAGCGAAAGATCTAGTGCTCATCAACGACGGGAAAAACTCAACGTACTACCAGATCAAGGGAGAAGCTACGCTGGAATCGTTTGTCGGTCTAACGATCTGCAGCGAGGACATGGTGGCGGCGATCTCGAGCTCGGAGGTCCTCGTGAACGAGATCAATTACAGCAACCACGGCTGTATTGAATTCTCGGTCGCGAGTCACGCACCGCCTCCAGCCCCGTCCCGACTGCGAGCACTCCTTAGGATCATGAAAGAGGCTCTCGATAAGGTGCTCAGGAGAAGCGGTGTACCTGAGACGCCAGAGGTGCTACATCGTATGCCTATAAAAGCCTACAAAGCGCTTCTGCCGATCCACTCCAGGAGAAGGAAGGCAGTGCAAGCGAAGAACTGGGTGAAATGATAACATCAAGGAGCACCGGAAGGAGTGCATGAGGACGAGGCGCCGATTGAAGCACGAAAGGTCGCTGGAAAGAGCTACGCAAGAGATCTCCCTCGCGTACAGAAGATGTATGGCCGAGCTGAGGCGAACAACAAGAGAGAATGCTGGAAGGCCTTCCTGGCAGATATCGACGACGACCCGTGGGGGCGGCCATACAAGATGGTCAGAGGCAAGCCGAAGGCAAGGTCCCCCCCTCCATGAAGGCCTCACAAGAGAAGAACTCCTGATCCCGGGAGGAGGGGAGGCGATGGAAGAGGACATATCGCCAGTCTCGGTACGAGAAATCCTTCAGCCGGCGGAGCGTATTTAAGACTGGCAAGGCCCCAGGGCCGGATCGTATCCAGGCGGCGGCTGTCAAGGTAACTGGGGTTTCCTGAAACGGTCGCCGGCGTGGTCACGACGGTACTGCGGGCCAGTAGACTGCCGGTCTCCTGGAAGAGTGCGGACGTTGTCGTGATTCCTGAAGGCACACTCGCCAGGGGCCTCGAGATTATCATCGAGCCTCGGCTCCGGAGCTTCCCTGAGGAGTTCTGACTGTTGTCCGAGACCTAAAATGGGTTTCGGAAACACAGATCCGTTCACACGACGATACACCGGGTAGTGGCAAAGGCAGAACAACTGCACCAGTCCACGCGGAATACCCGCAAGCTCCGGGCTGCGATATTCTTGGACGTGAGAAACGCTTTTAATAGCTTGCCATGGAAGATCATCCTCGAGACCCTTAAGAAGAAACACGTACCTCTGTACATGGTCAGCGTGATTTCAGATTATCTGAACGACAGGAAGATCACGAGGATCAGCGATGGACATGACGGCGGGTGTTCCACAGGGGTTAATTCTCGGGCTACTCCTGTAGAACATTGCCTATAACGACGTGCTTCGAATCAGGGATCTCCCCGATGGCGTGGAAACGCTGGCTTACGCCAACGATCTCGGGGTCGTCGTAGAAGCCAACTCAAGCATGAGTTTTCAGCTCTACGCCGACATGGAGCTACGGTCGATTCACGAATGGATGATCAGCGCTGGTCTGGAGCTGGTGCCGGAGAAGAGTGAAGCTGTGTTGCTCAGTGGGAACATCCATGTCGATCCAGTGAAGTTCGAGCTGACGAGCACGAGCATTAAGATCGTCAAGCATGCTAGATACGTGGGGGTATACCTTGACAGGAGGCTCCGGGCTACCGAGCACATCAAGATCGCGACGAAAAAGGCGAGAAGGCAGCGAACGACATAAACCAGGATACTTCCGAACGTCCACGGACCCAAGCGGGCGAACCGGAGGGGACAGGTGATGTCAGTGGCGAGTTCCGTAGATCTGTTCGGTTGCTCCGTTTGGTTCGAGAAGGGGTCGACCACGGGCACCAACAGGAGTAGGCCAAGAATGGCGCAAAGGAAGACCGCGCTCCGAATCATCCAAGCGTACCGGACCGTCAGTACGGCGGCAGCCTTCGTCTTGGCCGGCACTCCTTCGTGGGACCTGGTAGAGGCTGAGGGCAAGGACGTTCAAAGGAAGCCGAGAGAGAAACTACACTCGCCGCGTGGCAAGCGAAGTGCACTGCGATACCAAACGGCGACCCTGGCGCAAAGGTCTGAAATCTCATTCCGTACATCAAGAAGTGGATGGTCCGCCCAGGAGGCGACTTGGACCTCTTCCTGAGACAGGATATCGCTGGGCATGTGGATTTCCAAGGTTATGTGGACGAGTTCCATGTAGTTCCCCAATCGGGGAACTCGCGGCAGATAACGCCGGCAGTAAAGCCGCTCAACTGCAAGAAGAAGCCGATCCCGAACTTATGGGGAACCAGCCATCGGGTAACCTCGTCCAGGACTGTAAGACCCAACCACTGCCCAGATGTCCCATAGTACAATTAAATGAAGGGCAGCCTGGAGGTTAAGGGGGAGGTTTGGGGGTTTCCTTTAGCAAACAACCTGAGTTTAGGCCCAAGTGAAGTCCAAGGTAGACGAAGTAGCCCTGGCGGAAGCGGATGGCGCCCGGGGTGTTCACCAGTCACAGATCTGTGGCCGCTACCCCCTCCGGGAGCGCCGTCCCCTTACTGTTGGTTATGTTAGACCCTTACGTAAGGTGCTTCGCATTGAAGTCACCCGCCACGACCAGCCCCGCTCGGTGCACACTCCCTCGAATCGCCTCTGTCAGAGAAACCAGGAAACTGAAGTTCACCTGAAGAGAGCAGTGAGGGTAGATATAAACCGAGTAGATATGGAGATCCTGAGCACTAATGTGAGAGAAGTTATTGCTACTCACTGAGGTGGGGAATAAGGAGCTGTTGATCAGATCTATTGGGGAGGTTTTACTATCATCGAAGACAGTATGAGATGCTATTATATTGTTTTGAGGGGGGTTCGTAAATGACCATCATGTCAACCCCTTTTTCGGAGGCAACCATATAGGCCATGTGCTTCGCCCGGGGAGAATGGTCCTGATTAATTTGGAAAATCTACGCTCAGTCATTTCTTATATATTATTATTATTATACTTCCCCGATCTGACGTCCGTCACCCGCTGTCAGAAGGCTTCAAGCCTTCCGTCGAGAGGGCTCCATGATATCTTCATATTTTTGCAAGTCGAACGTCCCTCTCACGATGATCGCTTTCGAGGTAGCACGCGAACGGTGGCCTACAGCTGGGTCTTGGCCTTGATGTCGGCCGTGGCGTTTACCGCGCTCTCGTTGACCAGCAGCTTCACGTCCCCCGACAGCGGCCGCTGCGCGTGCCGGACCTTGACTCCCGACGAGAGCATTGTGGGCTCCATCGAAGTCTCCACGCGAGAGTGCGCCCGCCGCCCTTCACGACGATGGCCGTGTCGACTGGGCGGGGTGCTCCTTCCCTATTGGATATTTTGGGATGCCTTCCCTCTCGTGCAGATCTCTGCCTTCATATCCGGAGTTCGCGCCAGAACCACCTCCAGCATCTGTCGACAAGTTCGGTGGTCCGCCGTTGACGGGAGGGCGATCCTGAAGTCCATGGCCTTCTTCGCCCTCAGCGCGCTCTTGATGAGCTCAAGGGCCGAGAGCATCCCCGAGGTGGCCTGCTCTGCCGAGAGTTGCTTGGTCGCGGTGAGTTTCTTCTTCTAGGATGTACGCGTTCTGCTCTCCAGCCTGACCACCTTCCCGTCTCTGAAAGTCGGAGCTCTTTTCAGCACCGCGATTTGCCTGCAAAGTCTCTCGATGAGTTTGGACTCGGCTTATCCCCCACCAGCAGAAGGGCACGGCAAGTTCCCTCTGTCAGGATGCTCTCGTTAGTGAGCCTTGTTCTCCTCAGGAATCGCTCAGGCCACTTCCTGCTCTACAGTTCCACCTTTTCGGCGGCCGACTTCAGGCTTTCTTTGGCAGCACAAGTCCGTGGAGGACTGGGGTCCGCAAGCACCCCAGGCTGCACTTGGGTGATGCTCTGCTGGGGTTCTCAGGTCCTCTAGCTCGGCCGAGCGTATCGGTTTGATCCGGCCGTTGGTCCTCAGGCTCCTTTGCGAGCGACGAATCCGGCCGTTTCGTTCTGGTCCTGTTTTCTCCGGCGTCCTCCATGGCCAGCCTGTGCCCCGGGGGGAACGCCTTCGAGTTGGCCCAGAGTACTTCTCCCAGTCAACTGACCGCCGCCTAAAGTTGAGGAAAAATAGAGGAAATTCTCTATCTCCGAGCCCCCTCGGTCTAGGATTGGCGTCTCCAGACTCGTCTGGAAGAGATCTGACCGACTATGAAGTCAGCTGACCCGAAGTCTGAGGTCGGTGCAACCCGCCGCGTCAATCGCGTCAGCGTTCTTTTGCTCGTTGCGACACGTGTGGAAGTGGTGGCGGTGGTGCCGAGCCCTGAACCGGTAATCCGACGGATCCAAGATGGTGGCCGGGTCCGATCAGGTAGTCTCAGACACCCCCAGAATCATGGAAAGCACCAAGGAAAGTCACTCCTATAAAATACTCTCGACACTTCTTGATGATCGTGTGCGATTGTTCAGCTCGATTTGGGCCCCCAGGTTTCCGCCCAACAAAACACGGTCACAGACTTCGAGGAAAACACTAGCGTTCGCTACCAGAGTAAATAGCTGACGGGGGGAGGAACCCATGGAAACCCAAATAAAAACGCGGGGGGTTCGTTCTCCTTATACTCCTGGACCTTAAAGACACATTTACCACAGGGGGGTAAGCATGAGGACACAGGAGAGGAAGGGAACATCGAATGGGATTAGACGGATTCTGTCTTCGTATCTGGGAGGGAGAGGTCTGACTGCAGGGCCCCAGAGCACGAAGTTACCGCCGGTGTCCCTCAGGGTTTGATTCTAGGGCCTGTCCTCTGAAATTTTGCCTATGACGGGGTTCTACGAACCGAGAAGCCGGAGGGCGTTGAGCTCCACGCCTACGCGGATGGTCTGCCGGTAATGTTCACGGCGAGAACGGAGGACCCAATGGAGAGAACGGCCAATGAAGCCTCACGTAGGGTGAATGAATGGATACTGACCATTTCCAGCTAGTACCTGCTAACTTGGGGGCAGTGAATCTAACAGGCACGAAGCGTATGCGAGGCGTGGCGAACGGATGAGTGGTTCGTCAGATTAGGAATAGATAAAAGGTAGAGAACATGGTTATTTTGTATAGAGCATGTTTATTCCTCACACGAATATAAACATTACCATAAAATGAATGTTTATTATGCAGTTATTAAAAATTAATATGATAAATTGAACATAGCGCGGGTGGCTTCCTGACAGTAAACGCACAGACTTCAACTTCATTTCGTGTCCGCCACCCAGATAGTACACATCTCTCGACAGTCAGTGCGCCATCTTGTGGACACCTGTCTGTCTTCAAATATCCTCGACCGACCCGACTCTCTGCGCCATCGTCCCAACGAGTCCGAGTGTCCTTCTTTCATTATTCCAGGGTAGTTAGCTTAGTAAGGGCCGCGTTATTACATGGTGTCAGACGAAAGTCGAACCTACGTCCCGCACAGCGTCACGCTAACATCATTGTTGACACCGACACCCCATCTCCGGCATCTCACCTCAACTAAAATTCTCCATCGTGAACTTCAAACGTCACGCTTCCGAATCTCAAGACGAAGTTGTTCACACTGGTCAACGATTTTATCGTCGACGGAAGGGAGATTCAACGGCATCACACACAGCCAAGTCATCTCTGAATCATCGTCCCACTGCGACCAGCCCACTTACGACGGATCAAGCCGTCGTTCACCAACAATAGTTACTCCTTCAAGCTCATCGTTCGCACTGTCTTCACACGAAATTCGCGAAATCATCATCAACGATTTCTGGTTTTAAGAACCGTCCAACATCGCATTAGTGCAGTGCAGCGTCTTTATTGCTTTGTAACGAGTTAGTGCTGCGTCAGTGCCCATTCGCTTATCACCACTCTCAGCAACAGGGTGGTCAATTCACAGTATTATCAATTCATAAATATGTCGGGCGACGATGACCAAGCCCACCTTCAAAGAGCCGAGACTATAAGAAAAGTTTGGCGGAAGAAGCAAACCATCAAGATCAAACCCTTCCTCGATGGTCAGCCGATAGAAATCGAGCAGGAGGCGAAATACCTTGGAGTCATTTTTGACAAAAGGCTGAACGGCCTGACATCAAGAGCTCGATAGCTTATAGCTAGCTGTGGAGCTCACATCAAGATCTCCACCACTAGCTAAAGCTCAGTAAGTGCCCTTGAAGCTGGAGCGCCTAATACCTAGGTTCGGGGGAATGTCGGAGAAGAAAAGTGGAATATTTCGTCTTGGTAGCAGAGTCTATGGTCCTTTACGGTTCACCGGTATGGGCAGACGTGGCGCCCCATACGACAAGAATAGGGGGATGATGTGGTCAGCCCAAAGAACCCTTGAAATCAGGGTGAGCCGAGCATACAGTGTCGACTGATGTTCTCCAGGTCCTAGCCAGAATGTTGCCGTGGGATCTATTAGCTTAAGAAAGAAAGTGGCTTAAGATTTCCGGCTGGTGACCTCGACTCGGCCATGACCTAGAGGGCCGCTCTCGACGCCTAGGGTAAGGGTGGACGCAGGTTACTCCCCGGACAAAGGGTTGTTGGACCAAAAGCCTGAGCTAGACCTCAGGATATGGCTAGACTGCAACATAAAGGAGCTCACATATGAGGCTATACAGATGCTGACAGGGCACGAGCAATTCCAGACGTACACGGCCGAAATCGGAAATACGCTGGTGGATATATGCGTACTGTGCGGCTCTGGCGAGGTGGATGATGTAGAGTATACGGTAACCCGATGTGTGACAATATAATGTAAGGAGAGAGAAAGAAGGGCCCAAGTGTAACCTCAAAGCCCTCTCCCACAGGAGCCCCGGAGGTTCTCCCCACCGTTTGCTAGGGCCTATGTGTATCGACTCCCCCCGCCCATTCTCACTCACATGGGTCAGAGACAGGTGGAAGAGCATCCGGATCTCTTGGGAAGATTTGTTGGCCATGGTGGCCTCCTTCACCAGTCTCTCCCCGCGAATTCCCACTAGCATGGGCCCGGGATTAGGTGATGAAGCAGGACCCTGACAGGACTCCAATCAGGAAAGAAAAAGTAGTCTAGAGGAGAGTAAAACATGCAACAATCCGCCGATGGAAGATTACAGCAGTTACACACCTCCCTTAGCTATCGAAATAATGCCAAGCGTGCCGAAATTAAGGAAAAGAAACAGAGTATGGTTTTAGCAGGCAGAGACGTTTTGTCAACCACGCCAACCTTGCACTGGATCGGCGCACCTTGAATAGAGATTGGCATGGATCTAGTGGTGTCCGTGCGTTTCAAGAAAATTTTCTCCTCCAATATAAAAGACTAAAAAACGTATTGAACACAATGCTTTTCGTCACCAAGTGAGCAGGTACTACATCTCTAGATGTCACCCATCATGGACGTCATTATGGACCCTGAATATAATCTTCTGAAATATAATGCCTTAGTTTAGTGATTTCGAAGTCACATTTGTTGTCGCTCGCACTACAGGTGAACACCGAGTACCCTTAACATCGAACAAGAATTGGGACAGTACGCCCTGAGACCGCTTCTTCTTTATCCCGTTCTTGGTTCCACGTTCTTAAATATCGTACTTATAATTTTTTTAGCAGTTTCTCAGTTTAAAAAGACTCCAAGTAGGTTCTTAAAAGTGTACGAGGTACTTTTACGCTCATGGAGAACAAGTTTTTTGATACCGCGATATCGACGAAATGGTTGCGTAAAGCCGCTTTCCCGTAAGGGATCCATAATCCGTTGGAAACGGACCCACAGGACCAAAATTGGTCAAAAGTAGCACAGCTATGGAAAGATAATGCCTAATTCGGCAGATATTATAACATCAATTGCAGAATAACTATCGGTAAAGTATTGTTCCCTTAGTTCCAACACTGAAGTTAGGTAGGAATTGAGTTTCATAAAGTAAGGCAAAAGGGTTTTATTATTGTAGCGGGTGAGAACCTATCAGGAAACCTACCTTCGCATAGCGTTGTAAATTATAGACACAGATTTAAGCAATATTGTTACATTTATTGATCTTCCGTTTATTTGCAAGGCAATTCACAAATAGCAGGATACAATAGAAGGCAGACAATCCTGTAGTACAGTTGCCGATGGAGTTGATTCAATTGTTTAGTGATTTATCGTCAAATGCGCTAACTTGAAACAATTTGTGGCCTGCAATCTGCCCCATAAGCAGGGTTGTCACTAGATTTAGGCACATTTGGTGCTCTATCCCAGTAACAGGCTACCAGGCAGCTACCGGTACTGAATGTGTGTATGGTACGTACACATAATGTACCTACGTGTGGGCGCACACATAGTACCCACGTGTGTACCACACACACATACAGCACTTTTGAGCCAGGCCTGACAACCGAGCTACAAATGTGCCTACGCCTAATCGTCTCATACTGCCAGGTATTCAAAACTAGTGGCGAAGGCCTTTAAAAAATGGGGAAGGCACAGGCTAAAACATGTGTCGCATACAAATCATGTTGAGCTTGTCCCAAGTTATCCTAGGAAAGGCAAAAAAAATCTTTATGGCAATCTATTATGAAGTCCCCATCGTCATATCTGAAAACAGGCTGGTCGCATTAAAGCACAACGTTACATGTAATATTTTCCAAAAAACCGTTTTCTTCAAATAGAATATATGGCGGACATTTTCTGCATTGGTGCAGAATTTCCCGTTAATCGGCTAATTTGGGACCGAGTTACAGATTATCCAAAGTTTTATATCTTTCAGAAGAAAGGTTTTCTCACAAATTTTACTTCAGCAAGCTATAAGCAATGAAATGTTCCAATCAAACAACTAGATATTCATTTGACAACACCAGGCGACACGCCGTAATCGCAAACAATAGCTGTGAGACATTTTATACAGCTATCCATAGCTTTTGAGAGGTGAGAGAAACCTGCAAAAAGTACAACTTGAAAAATCCCTGCAAATAACACGGTTGAAGCTCTGCTCGAAATTTCTATGTCACTTTCCTACCATTATACAAAAGGATAGTATAAACAACAGCTGACTCATACCCACATGGTTGCCACGGTATAAATAAATGGATAATGCAGCTCTGAAGTTCTCCAAGTTGGACGAAAGTGTCAAGTTTGCTCATTTGACGATACTCAAAAATCTAAGCGCATGAAACAAATCCCATCTGTATATATAGAAGAGCGCGAACGGGGACCATATGATAAACGCTCAATTTCCCAATCACTCTAGTCCGTTCACTTGGTATGGCCGAAGAGAAGCGCGGCCTTCTTCTTTTTCTTCTTTTTTTCATATGTTTCCTTCTGTTTAAAGTATCACTGTCATTATCTTTGTCTTAGCCAATATAATATTGTACATTAGTAGCAGAAGGAGCAATGTTCCTTCGTGAAAAGGAAACCAGTCAAATAGGGAGTGAAGCAAGTGGTTGATATACCGTGATGATATTTAAATCATCTATCTGCCCTATCCATCTATATTTTATATTACAGTGGTGGACCTGCAATGAATGCAGGCTTCCCCAAAAACCTCACTACAACCACCACTACGTTTACGACTACTGCTATATATATATATCATTACCGCTGCGTATGTTCATTTGCCTATTTATAATAATTTCTCTCGACCTAGAGAGCTGGGATAGAAGGCCTAGAAAAATCAACATGGTGTAGAAACACTCCTTACATGTATTGGGTGTATATATATATATATATATATATATATGAGATGAGATGTATTTATGCAATACAAGTTAAGCGGTTTACGGAGTCAATATAATTATGTTCTTTACTTAAATTTTTCGCTCCAATTTGTTTAGGGCAAGAATTTCCGCATGTTAAATATGATTCCAGCGCTTTTGAGGTATTTATAGGACTCCGCGGAAGTTGTAGTCTCTCTTCAGTGTCACTTTTAGTAAGTTGCATTTTCTTCATCTGAGTCACCATTCGTTTTTAACACAGTTATTATGATATTTGCAAATGTCCTTGAAATTATGATACAATTACAACAAGAGCTACGATCTTCAATCTTCTATAATAACACTTCTAACGGCATCGAAAAAATATCATATTTTAGTAATTACTCGGGTCTGGTTTATAAGATCATGGATCACAAATTTTTATGAACACACTTCGTCTCTGGCGCATCTCATCGTATAAGAACCTGGTGGTGGGTTTTCGATCAGTTTTCAAAAACATCCAACTAATTTGTATGTCACCCATCATGGTAAGTTAAGTACGTATCCGTCCACGAACGTGTATGCCCCAGAGCCAATCTGAGTTAACTAAATACGTTTTAAGTAGTACACGTCGATACCGCAAGTGTGGACCCATTTATGCAAATGTTATAATCTACATTTTAAAGGGTCTTTGTTATGCTCCTCAAATAATGAATTCGCCTAAATATAACTGTGCATCCACTGGATGCACAATTCAAACGAACTCTTTCTTGCTTGTTAATGACATATTTACTCTGAGGTTCAAAAATTCGAGCGGCCTGTTATCGTATATAAAGGGAGATCTCGTGGCAACCTGCTCAAAATGAATGAAAAGATGTTGACCTTATTCTCTATTCATAGTGGAAGCGAAAGAAAATGAAGTTTTTCCAAATAACTTAAGACTAAGCTAACAAAAGATTTCTTCGGCGAGGTTGTTTCCCCTGTGGGCTCAATGAACCACTCTACTATGCAGTTTTTTATTCTACCCGATACGAATTAACGTGAATTCATATACTGCCAGGGAGCTAGTCACGCCGGGGAAAGGTTTCAGAAGCTGGAAAATGAAGTAATATAATATAAAAATAGTACTCCGCAACAGCTGTTGCATATGTTAGATATGCCACAAGAGAGTGTCAGTCAATTACCATGCATACATATGTACATATATGTAACTGTATGTGTGTGTTAATATTTCCTTTCAGCACGGTCGAATACATCATCATAAATATTTACTAATTCTTAGTGACTACTGTGTATTGTTCTATATTTGCTTACGCAAGTCACAATTCCACCTGCTGTTGTCGTACTTTTATCTATAAGTATCCTATATTATTTTTTGCTAGCAGCGTCTGTATAACACATACATTAGACGCGACTCTGATACAAAAAGACCTTATTTAACAATAATGATAAAACTTATACATATATATATATATATATAACAAACAGAATAGGTTCCTAGTATAGTTAAGCCGTCCAAGCTTTGGTAGAGTAGTTTACATGAGTTGCATATGTAAAAATTCGTTCTTTTATCCTGTGTTCTTTCGGGGTAAACGGTAATATAATCGTATATTGTCATCTTAATAATAATAATAGTGTGGCTGTGATATGATACTGCCTCATGCCTAGCGCCGAGGTACAATAATAGCTTTCTTACTATAATTATCATGTAGAATGCTTCCTCACTCACTAATATATATTTATATATATATATATATATATATATATATATATATATATATATATATATATATATATATATACATATATATATATATATGTCAATCCCGTGCCATAGCCTCTCCAATATGCATATTCATAAAATGATTATAAATGTGGTCATATTCTCTTCACCTTTTTGGTTTGTCCTTTGTTTCATCTTCAGACTTCATTCTTTCTTTCTCAAGATGGTATGTTGCTGAGCTCAAACAAAGCTTCACATGTCGATGTTAGCGATAAGTATTATAGATTACGTCGATACGTTGAGCCAGTCATTAAGCGGATGCATATATAAATAATCTGTGTCGTTTGTTTCTGGGTCGTCTGTCTTCTGTATTCTGTGCGTACGTGTTTCTATGTACTGCATGTAGATGGTGTATAATTTACCTTGTGTTCTCATTAGGGTGTAGTGCGCATTGTCTAGGAAATACAGGGTGAATGAGAAACGTGTACATATATTTAATGAACGAAGTGTCTTTAGTGACCAGGAACAATGATTTGTTCCATTGTCGGGTACCATTTTGGAAATACAGATAGTATGGGCTGACAGTCGACCAATCATCCAGCTGAATGCACAGTCCCAGTCTGATAGTGTGACCTTGGGGGCACACAGAGATTATGGGCCTGTAACGATTTGAGTACGATATAATACTCTTCTCAACATACAACGTATCTCCGCAAACAGCCTCAATCATCCCATCCTCTGTTGTTGTTGTTGTTGTTCTGTCTGTCTCGAAGCTGTCAGTGTACGAGCTGCATGTTCGCTGCATGCACTTTCACTCTTTTTTTTTTATATTGTATAATGCTACCACAGATCCATGTTAGCACTTCGTTACTATATTAGCCCTCTCTATTAATGTTTAGCTCATTGGTACAGTTTGCCGTCAGGTGTGCTCAAACAAGCTGAATGATGATGTCAAGTGAATCTCCACCATTCATGGATTTCGTTAAGGTCCATCCAACCCACGAGCAGTACAAAGTGTGAAGCGGCTTCAGCCAGTCAGTTTATTTAATTGAATATATGTTTAAGTAAATAGGGGGCAATTGTGTGTCTCTGTGTGTATGTGTGTGTGTATGTCTGGGGGTGGGGGGGGGGTTGGGAGGGGGTTGTTGTGAGGGAATACAGCGATATTCAAAGATTTTAACCCGTATAGATCTGACCGCTGGAAACGATCGATTTGTTGTCCTCTGCTTTGTGACACACACACATTCACTATGTGCGACCTTCGTTAGGGCGAGGCCGATGGTCAGGATGGAGGGAGATGATGCCAGGGTTCTGGCGATTCTGGGTGGTCGCCAAAACAGGTTGTCTAATAATTCAACTGTGGTGCCATGCCACTCCCGCTCTATAAGATATTGTTCTTTGTATTTGGTGTTCAACGTTCGAGTTCTGAGGTTCTTGTATAGCTGAATGATAAAGTTTGCTACAATTCATTGTTTTCTTTTTCATAAATCCTTTCCATTCTCGTTGATGTTAGTCAACTGCTGTCAGTTAGAGTTTGCTCTTAGTATAATAGTAAATATATATATTAGATATATATATTATATATTAGACATACAGGTGTTCATTGTAGTAACTGTTATATTATTATTATTATTATTGCAGTTGATCACATTTCCTCGATAAGATCGAGCTTGATCAGTGTTAGTAAGCACGAGTGGCGAAGCGAACGTCACCGGGCGCTGTAAACAAAATACCTGATTGAAGTCCCATGAAGCCTTGCTTCTACAAGGACCACATCAGTCAAGTCCTGTTGATCTAACGATCAGGACTGTGACGACCATCGAATTGAATGAAGCATACTATATAAGCATATGCTTTTCTTAATTGTTTACAATACAAGCTTTGGCTTTTCCAATTACCCAGTCAGTCAGTGGAGAAATGGAATCATTAGCCCCGCGATTTTAATTTCGAGCCCTACTACTCCTCAAAACATTGCGTTACAAGTTACAAGCACCGCGTGAACGATCCACTCCCAATATCTACAGTGAACTCCGATATGTAGATGAAAAGTGGACGACGTATGTCTAAACGACTGTGACTTTGTTTCACAAATGGTCGATATTAGGTCGAGCCAACAGCCGAAATTCTGATACACGACAAGAGAGGTAGCTGCCCCTCGAAATTCAAGATAAACCGCCGTAGCGTACAAAGTAAGTGTCACCCTATTCCTTTTTCGTTGCCGAATTGGTACCTATATTATAATTACTGTATCTACGACGTTTTACAGAAAGTAAGGCAACTCAACATCATAAGCATACTGATAGTAATCATGACGAAGCTATAAATAGACAGTGTGTACTTTTCAGATTTTCATGTATCTGACGTGGTAAATATTGCAGATCCACAAGAGCAGAAGCAAATGATGCTGTAGAAGCATATTCACAGAGAATACAGAGACAATATTGTCGAGAAGCTGAATTCAATTGTTTTTAAAATTGTTGACCGGGCATTTGTAGTAAGCACTGTGTCCACATGGTTGATTTCACATGATGAGAACCGATACCGTCGAGGTAGGCTAACTCAAGGTGGGTCGGCTCGAATCAGACCGAACATTGTGTATAATGACAAAACAACTATTTCAATATTGCTAAATATCCGAGAGCAGAGCAGAGTTATGACTTTTTCTGCATTTCGAATCCCGTGGATAGATGAGTGGTTGGTTGCTTGTTTTGTTGCTGTTGTTATTGCTGCTGCTGCTGTTGCTGAAGCCGCTGTTCCACTAGTCGGTATGAGGCTGTGGAACTTGAAAGGTCGCTCCGTGTTAGGTGTGAGTGGGCGCCCTTAGAGCATCATCATACAATGTTATATGAGAGCGAGCGCTTGCTAAGTTTGCCCGGGAGATGGTGATAGTGGTGGTGGTGGTTAATGTTAGAGGTCCAATAATGGCTCAGCGGCCCCTTTCCGTCGTTGTTTGATGGCGTTCATACGGCGGTTGGCGGCGGCGATTCCCGCCACCGTCGACTGGCCCTCATTTCCTGTTGCGCCACTGGCCGGTTGATTGGGTTCCCCTATGAAGCGTCGACGTGTCTTGGGAAGTTTTTCCCGGGCCTGCGTGTGACTGTAGAACATGGTGAAGTTACTAACGATAACGGGAACGGGCAGGCCGATAGTGAGCACGCCAGCAAGGGCACACAATGCACCGACTAGCATGCCCACGTATGTTTTGGGCACCATGTCCCCGTAGCCAACTGTGGTCATGGTGACGATAGCCCACCAGAGGCCCTCAGGGATGCTGGTGAAGTCGTTCTTTGGATTGACGCCAAGCCGCTCGGCGTAGTAGACGAGCGAGGCGAAGATCACAATGCCAAGGACGAGGAAGAAGACGAGAAGCGCGAGCTCCTTGGCAGAGGCCTTAAATGTGTGTATGAGGATTTTAAGCCCTCGAGAGTGTCGGGTCAGCTTGAATAGTCGCAATATGCGAATGATCGAGAAGAAGTCCAGGATGTCCGCGTTCTCTAGGTCGGCAGCTAGGTACTGTAATAACATATCGCTATAAAAGGACATTGTGGCTATGAAGTCAATGATGTTGATCGGGTCTCGGGCAAAGTCGAGCTTGCGCGGATTGACGGCGAACCGCACGACGATTTCAAAAGTGAACCAGGCATTGCACACCGACTCGATATAGAAGAAAGCGGCGTGTGCATCTGTTTTCACCTTATCTAATATCCAGGTATCAGGATAATAGTTTCTTCCTTTCTTTCCACCACTGTTCCCCCATCCGCCCGTCGGGGAATAACGATTTTGATTCATGGCGTACTCGCTTAGGTTTGCGGGTGCTTGATAGTAGTTTACCTGTTCGATGGTCTTGTTGACGATGACAGGTACGCGCATATTGGGATGAGTCTTTAGGCAGAAGGACACAATGCTCACACAGATAAAGAATACCGACATCACAGCGATGAACTTCGCGTAGTGTGATGAGTACGGCTCATCCATGAGCAGCCAAATTTTTGGCTTCACCGTTTGCCAGAAGGACATACTGTTATTGAAGTAGGCCTCTTCGTAACCGAACTTTTTGGCGAGGTCTTGATCGGAGGGTTTCTCATTTTCTATATCCAACGTGTCCAGGATAGCTAGAGTTGCTTGCGTGTCTCGATACACCGTGTAGGTCATCCAACAGCATGGTTCAACCTGCAATTGCGTGAACCGATAAAAGGTTAACAAACCTAAGTATCTGCTTATATGAAATTACACACGATTGTATGTATGATTCCTAAACCTGCTGATATCTGACATATTCCTTTCATTTGCTGATGCTGTACGCTGACTGATACGTAAGTCCATGCTCTCACCTTTATAAGAAATATAATCTTTCGATCCGAAACTTCTCGAGTGGACATTACCCAATTTTGCTTAACTTTAATTCTTAGTTCAGAAAGTGTAAAGTAGAACGTACCAAAACCCCATATATGTGCATATCCTATTGCAGATCACATAGAGTCATAGTTGCATAGGACCTTCTTTTATATCATCATGGTAAATATGAAGGGTAGCCCATGTCTATGAATGCGAAATATATCTAGCTTACCTAAATGCAGCTTGATCAAATTTAGGTATTTAAAAGATTACATAGATAAATTAGAGGCTAAGTTAAGAAAAGCAAGCATCCGGTTTCAAATTCTCGAGGAGTAACAGTTAAACTTAAAGGTCTCCAAGTCATTCTTCAGATATGGCAGAGGAGATGCAATGGAAAAAAAAAACTATATTGGAAAAAGCCAAACAAATAAACTTCAAAATGTTTCTGATAAAACGGCTATATTTAGAGACTTATTTGCCTCATACTATGGCAGTGGGAAGTGAAGTTGAATTGCACGAAGTGACAAATACCCGTCTATGTTTTGATTTCAGAACACCAGATGATTAGTGAAATTAAACCTTAGACAAAATTCTTGTAATGCCAAATTGTACATATTGCTGCGAGGTATGGCGTATGTATTTGGATGATGTGCAATGTAAATTCATATAGGCGGGTGTCAAAGAGAGGAGAGACATTTTCAAAGTAGAAAAAAGAAAATGAGATAATAGGCTATTGTGGGCACATAATCATAATGAATGATAAGTTAACTCTAAAGTCAATCCCTTCACTGGTTTGCGCTGGCATCTGGTCGAATAGACATATGTGTAGAATTAAAAGATATCGCTCTGATAAAAACTCATGGCGACCATCTGATGATGGTGAAACCAGAGTTGAATTAGAAATTCACAATTTGAAAATTTCGAGATTGACTTGAACAACTTTTAACTACCCCGTTGTAGTTTAAAGATGTTGTCTATTAGAAGACTTAAATAAAATTACGAGGTCTATTGGTTGCGTTAGGTTTGGAGTTCGGCCCCTCAAATGGTCCATGTTTACGCGCTGGTCCATCTTTGGAAATCAGTAATGTCTGGTCAGAACGTTATCGATTTTATAGCTATCAATGTGTGATACACCGACCTGTTACGAGAAATCTTCTCCGGAACGAGTTGTATACTAACCTGATTGGGATCGAGGCCCCAGTATTCGAGTTCATCTTCGAAGAGTGGTCCGCAAACATTCGTAGGATAGTGAAGTTTTCCTGTTCGATAATAGTTGAGAATTTGCGCAAATACCCCCGGATGTCGATCAAAGAAAAATTCGTTGAGCAACGGATCGTAGTTGGCCAGTGCCTCCGTAAGACGCGATAGACGTGTGGCAGGGATCTTCTTGAGGGTTTGTTTATAGGTCTCGAATCGAATGCCACCAACGTTAAGCACGACGCGATTTTCAGCGTCGACGAGCCCACGAGCCGCGTGCATCGCGTAGCTTTGTCTCAGAGATACAAATGCTACGGTCAAAATCCGCAACGCGAACGATCAGCTGCACTAGCTGCTTCAGAGTGCTGGCCCTAGGCTGAGACAGTTATAAAGGCTATGCCTTCATAAAAATGTAGATTGAATGGCCTAGAAGCAAAGCATGCGCCAAAGGACGTCAGCTGCGTTCGGTTACACCTGCTGCTTTTGGTGTGTGAAAGTTGTCTGATAGACCCATCGACTGATCGGCGGTCGACATGCGGCCTATGATTGACTCAACATCAACAATATGTATTGTATATTCAGCACCCAGGTAGCCTAACTACCCATGTGACTTCGGTTATCTATAACGTCGATTTCTAGCCTGATTGGCAATCGTTTCATGAAGATCATTTTTTAGTCGTAGTTATCACACTTCGAATCCTTTATATTCTCATGGGGGGGTAGACTGGTAAACAGCCCTTCTATCATAATCATAGCCTGAAGCCGGAACAGGTACTTTACGAGATCTCACATTCTCACAACCTCGGGCGATAAGATATCAATTAACGAATTGGTATCGGTTGTTGTTGTTGTAATAATAATTTACTCTATGTTGTTGTCTTTACTATGCCCTTCGCTGCGGTTATGATATTCTTTCGTTTCTAATTGTTCTTTACTAGATTTGTATTTCTATATACAAATAGATAGGGTAAGATACGACAGAAGTTGATAAATGTTTACGGCGCTATCATGGCCCTCGACGTTGTTGCTGCTGTTGTTGTTGTCGTCGTCGTCGTCTGTGGTGGTGGCTCTATAATAATAGAGCGCGCGATAGCGGATGATTTTCCGATGACGGGCGTTGAGAACTCAGTTGGTTTGTTTACTTTGTGTTGTTATTGTTGTTGTTGTTATTAGTATTGTATAAGCACCAACAAAGAAAACAAGAACCTTCTTTTCGAGGGTTCCTTTGTGTCGTCCTCTTTGACTCTTCTCAATGGTGCAATTATAGGCAAGGCGAGGCGTTTGGGCTGATTTGGTTCGTTTCCGCCTTCATGATACTGAAGCTGGAAATGAAAAGCAGTTAAGCACCCCCAGGTTAGAGAGGATTATGTGTCTGCTCATTGTTTGCTGTGGGGCGACAAGCGAACAGCAGGTGCTAGTGACACACCGTAGACTGGGTGGCAATCAGTCTCCACTGGTCGTTCTTACATCGCGAGATCAAAATCGGAGTCGCAGTAGCAGCGAGTCGTCCAACAAAATCCCGGCGACACAAACCGCTTGCGCTTGACAGCTAGCTGATCTTTGGTGACGACCCGAACGTGAATGTAAACTTGGTGTCCGTTGTATCTCATTGTCACTTCATACGCGCACACAAATGCAGGGATTATATTATTATTGCGAGCTTTAACCATAAATGTAGATTATTGGATACACAAACACCGCTACTAATACTGTTCACTTGATTTAACTTCCATGTGGGGCCGCGAGAATACAGCATTCGGAGTAGTAATGATATTGCTCGCAAATTTCGATCGAGCTGTCGTCTCTCTGTTTGCGCCTAATTGACCAAGCTTTTTGCTGAACCGATGAGTATCTCACTTCATCATTTGTCAATGTAGGCTAGGTAAGAGCCCTATAAAATAGAGGCTCCCTTGGTCAATAATTGGTACTTGTTGACGGCTACATCCACGGAATGGTGTCGCGACGAGGAAGGCGGTGTATTGTTGACACCTCAAGTTCCACCACCACCACCACTACCACCACCACAGCTTCCGGGTGATTGCCTCTGACTGACTGGCACTTTGCTTGTTGTGTGCTGCTGCTGCTGTTGTTCGCTACAGATGTGCTGCTGCTGCTCTCGTAATGTGTCCACGTATGTGTTGTTAGATCAAACGCCCCAGGCCTGTTCTCCATCCACTGCACCTGCTTCTGTACTGTATTTACGATTGGACTATCAAACACAACCAGACAGACACACAGACCGACAGATAGAAACCAAGAGCGAGAGAGAGAGAGAGAGAAAGAGAGGGCAGCACAGTCAGAATCGAGCTGAGCGGACCTTTGGGTGAGCTGAGGCTCTCCTGACTGCCACTACATGCCGAATGCTTGTTTGGAGCATACGCGCATGCGCGGACTGTCACCCCCCCCCCCCCCCCCACCCCCCCCAACCCGGGTCAGGGTTGTGCTCGCTGCCCAGCCAGCCAACCCGCCAGCTCAGCTCAGCTCAGCTAACCTCCCGCCAACAGCTCCTTTGCTAAGAGCCTCCCTTCCTGTCCGCTTGTTCGAATGATACGCGGCTAACGGATCTGGCTTATGGTGATGCTGGTGGTGACCCGTAGTCTTCATTCCCCTAGACCTTCTCACTTTAGCTTCTTCTCTTTTTTCCCCCTCATTCTGTTGAAGCATTTCGCGCAGGATTCGGCTTGCATGTGACGTACGATAACTACTTCCCCCGAATGTCCTCGTAGGACCCTATGATAGCTAGGCCTCCAATCTCCTATCCGTTTACGCGATGCCGTGGCCTTGTCACCCATAACCCGCACTCTCCGGATGCTTTCGGAATTATATAAGCCGTTAGCAAAGGTGTCGCTCGCTTTGTGTCCAACATAAAATCAAATTCGGTACCGGTGGTAATACTAGGAATCGAATTTATATAATCGCATGTTTCGAAATAGCAGTAAATCTGTGTTAATTACTATATATCAGATTTGACTGGTAGCAAATTAAAAACCAGATCTAGTTAATATATCGCAGCCACTTGAGTGCTACGAATGAAATGCTATGAATTTAAATTATGGGTTTATTAGTTAAACAAAGCCTCGGTTATTCTGCTAGTATTGCAAATAGTGTAACTTTTACAACTCCATATTCATCCTTGTACAATAGATTTCGAATAGTCTGTTCATACAGGGTGGTTTAAAACTCATAGCAAACAATTTAAGGGATGGTAGAGAATATTGAGAGAAAATTATTTTTCTATAATGGGACATCGTGGGACATCAGTCTGTAAATATGGTATGGGAGATGTCACTTAGAAAAATATATTATTCCGTGTGAGCCATTTGCTTCGTGTAGTGTATGAACATTGTAGAGTAAATTATTATTTCGTTTCAATTCAGTACACCCATTTGTTGAAGTTCATTGATTCAAATAAATTGTAACATTAGACTGAGTCTCTGCTCTTCCATAAAGATACTACACAAATGTGCAAATTGTGTGCTACCGAATTTTTCTCATATTTGTTCTTCTCTCAGCACTAGTTCTCCGTAATGGATCATTCCCGAGGTGGGAGAGTACCAACAGGAATACAGCCATCTGAGTCATCTATCCAAATGATACACTTCGAGTTCAGCTTTGTGCGCCTGTTTCCATAATGCATAGAATCCTCAGTATTATTTTAGCTTTATCAAATACTGGTTTGTAACTAACGTTTTTAAGTGGTGATATGGAAAACTACCAATGGGCTCGATGAGTCGAACTCAACTGTGGAAATCTTAGACATGACAGACCTTGTGACCTGGAAGTTCCAAGGGATAATCTCCTCAAATCCTATGAGAAACTCTAGAAATTTTGCCGAAGACTCGTGTATGCGACTGTGGTTACCTAATTAGGGAAGATGCCGAGGGGGGTGCCCCTTGGGTGATGATGTATTTCATTTAAATATAAATAAATACAATAACATGACGGCTCGCTTCTTCTATACCTGAAGTCAGAATGAGGCTTGCATGACTTTGGCTACATTTCAATAGGATTCGAACGTTGCTCCTTCACGATTGCTTCTACTACAATTATTGCAAAACCCCTCGCTACTTAGCAAGACGTCGCAAATGGACGCGAACTTGCAGTCTCCAGCTTTCACTACAACGAGAAACATAGCAGTTCCAGCAAGGTTGAAAGCTCTTAATTAGGACCTCGAGGTTTAATGCTGTTCCCTCCTTTTCTTGACGACCAATGTGCTCGTATTGAAGTGGGTTTATTTACGTTTGGGAAGTGAACTAGCTTTTCTGTATTCTTTTTGCTGTGAAGAACCGGATGACTTAGACAGGTCGTGGAATCATGGACATATATAAAAAGTGAGGGTTGAAAATTGTTGTCCAACTTTAACCATTTTATTATTCGTGAAATAGTTGTTCGTGTTACCCGTCGTAATTGTTGGTCGCTTCTCTTCGGTACTACCATTATCCCAACTCCTTTGTAGGCGCACCACCTCGACTAATCCCGAGAGGTTGATCGCGCTTACAAGATTACTCAAGGACCCACCCTGAGGTTCCGTCATGTCACTCGGCATCAACGGCGTTAACTATTGTGTTAGGCTTGAGCTTCTACGAGAGCAACTACGGCTCAATCGAGTTAGAGCGGCAGGGCACCTTGGTGAGAGTCATGCGGGGACTCCGCCGGTGACGTGAATGGTCTGCGGCTCTTAGTGAATCGTCGGCAATCATCGGTCCTCTCCACGCACAGCTTATGCATTGACCTTGCTAAGCATGTGCTCATGTGCCAGCCGGCTATCTGCTCTTGCGTTCCCACCATCCTCGACTTCGAGGAGAGTGCACTTCGCTACAGACTCATTGCAAGTACTAACCCTCATGGTAACCAGTGGGATGCCGATTGCGTGGCCGAGCTTAACAGGAAGGTTTCTGCGCAGCGTATCGAAGGCATGCTCGCATATTTGCGTTTTCACACAGAGCACAAGGAGTAAGTGCTACTGATACATTCAGCTTCATTCTCAGACGTTCAGCAGAACCGGTCATCCTCTCGTCTTGCGCCACACGACATACAGGTGTTCAAGGATGAACACCGTTTCGAGGCTGAGTCGTACAGAATCTGTCCCGAGAGTCGGCACCATGATGTGAAGTCGTCGCTTACTCTCACGATTTCATCGTTGACCCCAGCTGCTGCAAGTGCCGATTTGACGCAGCGCAGCTCGTTCGAGGGTTTGAATTTATGCATTGTGTTTGCACGGATCCGCTCGCTGATAGCGCTTGCCTCGAGAACGCGATGCCCATGCACGAAACCTGTGTTATCTGGCAGCGCCTTATCTGCCCAGGAGACACGAAGACTGTAGCAAAGTAACGACGCACTGGCCTACAATAGCAAGTTATATACTGTACCCATGCCTAAGCGCCCAGCGAAATCCGCCCTGGCAAATAATTCGGATACCAGTTCGCGAAACCTTTCGTCAAAATGCAAGAAACATCGCGTCGGCTAAACAACACCACATATCACTGGCTGCCATTGAATGTCGGATCTCCATCGCGCCCATTGTACCTGCACCTGCGGTCTTCCAAATCGAACGAATCAGAAGGCTCGAAAATATCGCCCGCGTCGTGAACAACGTCACCGCTCCAACAGATAACCCGGGATAGGCAGAGCATTAAGACGATGTAACACCGCTGTGTTGTCTGCCATCTCGTCCAAACAACTCACGCCGTTTCTCTCGAGCTCGTTTCGATTATGACTCCACCCGACGCTGACCTCGCGCTTCGATACTTCTCCAATGGGCCATGCTGGTAACAGACCCATGACGCCTACATCGTCATCGCAGCTGGACCGGACGACATACTGCAAGACCTTGTCAGTCAGATGGTACCGTGAGCCTCTTGAGATGTGTGCCTAGTTACAGATGGGAACCTGCCGCACACTCGCGCTAGAATCTAACGCACGTAGAGGACCATCAACTGGGCCGTGGCGGAGAAATACGCATTTACTCCAGGCCGCTTTGCGAATGGTCATGTGTCGCGGCGCGACGTGGCGCGTCGTGCAAGTTCAAATGCGCAGTATTATAAGAAATTTCTTAATTGAGTGGTCTCTCCTCTCACACTCCAGGTGAACTTCGTGAAATACGTTGTTCGCGTTGTTGGTGGCAATTGTACGAACGCCCGGCGAATGCAAAAATGCATTCACTCGTTACCCCCCAAATAGCTGACAGAAGGAAGTTAACTAAGTAAATGCAGAGTTGATTGAAACCCGCCCAGCGCGGTCGAAACAATAATATATATGGAGACATATACACGAAATTATATGAAGATTCATTTGAATTTACTCATATTGTGCAGTATACCAGAGTCCTTCTTGGCTGTAGAATGAGTCTTGCAATAGCTTAGTGTAACTAGAGATATACGATCCTTCCATTCATTATTTTTATTACTATTATGTGGATACACTGACAGCAGTGTATTAAGTGTGTGTATTAAGTTAAGTGTATTCTTGAATCAATGCGGTTTAAAGTTTTAAAATGTGTTCTAATAATAAACTTTTTATGCACTAAATGAAAAGATAATTATCACTAATCTGACTGTGCATTGAAAATTGAGACCGAGTTGTGTTTATTAAAATAAAAGTACAGTAAAATGTCATGATAAGTAGAAAAACTCTTGCTCAGAGGGAGTTTGTCTTCTGATTACACATCCGCTTAAAATTATATTAGATATGTATGAGTGTGTCAGTTTATGTAAACACATCGTATGCGAGTGTACGCTTCTCAATTTAAATCTTAAAATATATTGCTCTCAGATTATAAGTATACTTATCATTTATGGAGAGACAAAGCAAGATCATGGTGAAGATAACTAAAATCCTTCTGGAAATTCGCCTAGAGGATAATGCTTTGTAAATCAGGGAAGAACTTTCAAGAAATAGGATATTATGGCTCAAATACTAATAACGAGGCAATGTGGACAACGAGAACAACCCCTGTACGACCACAGCGTACGACTGTACGGGATGATGTCTGTATTTTGCCAGGAGCGCTTACTGATAAAAAACGCTTCTGCGCATTCTATTAGTCTAGAATTTGCTAAGCATATGAATTTTCACGGGTAGAGTAGGCCAACAGTATCGCTTCATTAAACAGCTGTATGGCGTCCCGAAAGTCGTATATCAGTGGGATGTAGTAGTATATAAGAAAATAGCGATGCAAGGCTAAAGGTTGCCCAGTTACAGTCCTTCGCCTTTTGACAGCGCGTTATTTTCTTAGCTGAATCGCAATTCGAGCTGCAGGAACGAGAGGATGCCAGAGTATCTGCAGAGACCTTCCAGTGTGAGTGTCCCAGGCTGTCTTTCAAGGATGGGAGAAAGTCTGTGATGGTTCTAACTCGAAAACGAGGTGCGATATAGTCTCTCAGCGACGATGGTCACCTCTCTCGGCCTCAGCACTTTAAACTACGGTGGCATACTCCCCAGTGGACCACAGCTTGCTTCCGTCAATTATGTTGCGGTGGTTCCCGGTACTTATTTTTGAATTTCTTCAAATCATAGGTGTCCTGCTGTATTCAAAACAGGAAGCACCAAGGCTTCGGCGCTCATAAACCTGTAACGTAACTTGACGGCACGCTTGATATGATATATTGTCAGAAATATATTAATCCCATATAACTTAGAAATATATATGCCCAATAAGTATCGGAAGAAAAAAAGTTAAAACGCCTTAAACGAAGTGAACATTAGGCGAGCTTACTAACCAACTCAGCAAAGTTCCAAGAAAATCTTTAGTTTAGAAAAGACGAATTCGGGAGAAATCAACATGAAATCGTTCAGAAGCTACATCCCTGGAAGGCTTATCAGAGGAACATGTAAAATAAAAATGTGAATTTATTTTTAATACATAACAGGCCACCAAAACCATAAGAATCAGGATTACCACGAACGTGCCCTCATCTTTTCACGCAGACTGGTTAATACCTCATAGGGATTGTCTAATTGTTCGCAATCTAACGTGATTGTTCTGTTTCCCAGGAAGGGTCGCGTATCGCTGCTCGTATGAAATATAAACAAAGGAAGCTACAAGTACTTAGTCTCTCGGTTTGTGTGTCCCTCACTGGTTACACGAACTTTTGCAAAGTAAGGGGTTATTTAGCCGGACATAAAAATGGTAAGCGGCTTTCAAAAGGATGAAACGTACTTCGGATTAGGAATTTGACACCGTTTGATACAGGTAAACTATTAATACACGAAACTAAACGATCTGCCATATAGATATCATTTCAATCTTTCACATGGAGCTGAAAGGTCCGTGTCTTTCTATGTATTCCTCCTAGCCATGGTCGATATGGGAATAAGCATCTATGTGATCATATCTGTACGGGGACTCATTCACTTTAAAGTAAACAACCTGGTGAGCTGTTAACGACAACAGTTCAACAATTAATACCTAGCACGGACAACACGGAAATCTTCATGCGTTCGCTAAGTTATCACAGAAGAATGAGAATCTAGTTACAAAATCAGGAGATATAACATGACGATTGTTCTATCTGTCTCAGTCACAACGCTTAATAAAAATTTACATTGGTATACTAGTACCCTTAATAATTACCTGGCTGAAATCCCAGCAACTGGAAATAACGAAAAAGTCCGATTTTAAAAAATGATTTAGAACACGTCAAATGTGGGAATGTTCCATGCGAGAAATTAATATTCCCATCACCGAAAAAACTATATAAATACCATTTTGATATAATGAAATAGAAAAGACCATTTAAATACCACACCAATATTACTGTGCTGAAAAATATTTTTGGTTCAATATTTATCATAGATGAAACGTACTAGATCTTGAACATCGATATTCCCCAATATAACATCAATATTATTATTAATTAAATTCAAATACGCCTCCGATATTGTTAAGTCAGTCTCTCTAAAGATGTTATAATATAAGATCAGCAATTTTATCAAGTTTCATTAGGATCAAGCTGTCTCCATGTGAAAAGCTAGACTGTACCCACTGCCTGGATATATCTGGTGTTGTATATTCATATTTGCCAAGCTGAGTGAGTGTACAGGTTGCGAAATACTATATTGCTAAAATTTTGGTTATTTGCAGTTGGTGGCAACAACACAAGATAACTATAAAATAGACAAAATCCGCTTTTGCAAGTGAACCTGCTTCTCCAAGCAGATCTCTTTATGTATTAACAATTTATATAATGCATAGCAATTTTGTAGACTAATTGTGCCGCCCCTGAGTCCAGTCTGTGGTACGGTGAGTAACGTTTGTGATACGAACCACAGAGTGCCAATCTAGCGGGTGGATTCCATTGGCGAGGAGAACTCGGGCAACGCTGGGCGATGGCCGGAGCAGCTCGGCGGCTTGCAGCAGCAGCGACAACGGTGAGCTAGCTCGCTAGCTATCACGCAAGCTGTAAGCTGGTAGCTGATGCTCAGGGGCAGCAGCAGCAGCAGCACTCTGCCACTCAACGACAACAGGAGTCAAGACAAGCTGTAGTGGCTGCCAGAGGATTTTCAGTTTCTCTTCTTCAAGTGTGCCTACCTTAAGGTAGTACCACCGCGACGGGTGGAAATTGTGATGGCCGGGGCTGGTTGAACAGTATAAGGAGCCGCTGCAGGGCTACACATTTTGCATGAATGCTAAACGTTTCAACGCCTGGCTAGGCCACAGCAGCAGCAGTAGCAGCAGCCGCCGTCATCGTCGTCGAAGAGATGGCTGGCCTCTATCGTATGTTGTGTGCTGTGTGCTATGGAGCGGATGACGTGAAGAGTGCGAGCGAATGAGTGGCTGTTATGTGAAAGAAAAAGAAGAAGATATCTATCGACTGATTTTATCAATCGAATTGCCAGCCTCGAATCTCAACTCGCAAGCGTTGCTAATTAGTATTATTCAGCAAACTGATTGAGGAAGCTGGAAAGGACCTAGGAGAGCGTGGCAACGAGTACGTCGTGTACTCCTGCTGCCACACGGAAATCGGCGAATGTAAAATTTTGTGCGTGTTCCCATCAATTCTCATTTTCCCCACAACAAGGTTATTCATTTACTCTTATCCTTGTTGCTCCTGGATACAAAAATTGTGCCTGTGTGTGTGTGTGTGTGAGTGCGTTTCGGTTTTCGAATGCCTGCGGCCAAGTAGCGGTAGGTAATACCAGCATAGCTGTTACTCTTACGATGCATCGTACCATGTGCCATTAGTTGACATAGCGATCAAAGGAAGTTCAGATCAATAGTCGTCATAAGGTGCTGCTGGTCTCGCCCATGTATTTGCCGTCGTTGCACATTCGAAACGCTTCTACCTGTCACAAAGGCCAGCTGTTGTTGTGCAGTTTTCACACCCTTTTGACTTCACCCACCTAAGCCTCCCGAAGTGTAATCAGACTCCCATAGGGTGCGGCTAGAAGAAGCAAAAGAAAGAAAGAGAGAGAGAGAGAGAGAAAAGGACTGCTCCATTTCATCGGTTACTCGCTCGAGAATCTGCTCGGAAAATAACCAAGCAAGCACTCACCCATCCATCCATTCATCCATCGATCCACCCACTCATCCACTTGCCTCTGTCGTTGCACAAAAACGGTACGAAATACTGCTGCTACTATTCCCGGACTAGACTTGCTACAGATGTAGTATACTACTACTACTACAACAACAACTATTATTTAATACTAAATCTTCGACCAATAGATGGATGATAGGCACAAAGAGGAGTTGTCACTTCGGCCATAGAGCTATAAGTAATAGCAGCACAGTATATATATACAACATATATATGCATATATATATATATATGTATATATACACATATATAGTATAATACAAATACTATATCAGTTTGCATAGACTTTATCATCACATCATCTTCATAATTAAGAAGAAGAAAAGGTACGAGATCAGCGTTGGTTAACGTGAGGTTGCTGCGTGTTATCGGAGCCACTTTGAGCTTTCGTCTTCACAATGGGCACCTGCTTCAGTAAATCACGCTCGGGGGTTAAGGCGAAGCCAGATGAAACCGCCATGGGCTCGGATGTATTGGGAGGTCCTCATCCCATTGTAAGCGGACATGGCCCACCGTGCATTCAGACAGGCCCTCCAGGCAGTAACCCAGGGATGGTGGGTGTCCCAGGAGTAGGGCCGGTTGCCGTGGGCAGTGTTGGTGTGGCTCCCGGCCAGGAGCAGAGACCGCATATCAGCATCCATACAGGCCACCCGGTGATGGACAATGGTCTCAGCGGTGGTATGGCTAACGATGCGTCGGAAGGTGGTGGGCATGGCTCACCAGGTATCATGCCCGCTGCTCCAAAAGTATTTGTGGCTTTGTACGATTACGATGCACGGACTGATGAAGATCTATCGTTCAAGAAAGGCGAACACCTCGAAATCCTGAACGACACGCAGGGCGATTGGTGGTTCGCCCGCAGCAAGTCAACGAAACACGAGGGTTACATACCCTCCAACTATGTAGCCAAGCTCAAGTCCATCGAGGCTGAACCGTAAGTACCAAGGAAACTAATTTTTGAATGAATGCTTTTTGTTATATCCAATCACATAGACACACGTTTGCAAAGGGTTCTAACATATATTTGGTTTATTTCTATATGTAATTACATATCAACAGGAACGGCGCGAGAATAGCGTCGCTCGGCCGCATTTCCTGTGATAAAACTGTTATATTCCCATATATAAAAGTATACTATTAGTCGTATCACTAAAGTATTTCTTCATCATGTGTGGTGAGTTGACGAGTAAACGTTAAGGGTAAACTGGAACAATGAAAATGTTGTCGTTATTCACGCTCTCCTCACAATTTTCGAATTCATCATTAGTTCTATTGTGCAAATTTAAGGTTATTGTATTGTAGAGAATACGCTAACTGGGTGAACTTTGCTAAACCGATGGCAAATCAAGAACTTCTCTTGCCCAAATTTGTTGGATATTTTTGGAGACGAGCTCTAGTTTTTTCATCATCTCCGTGGAGTCTCAAGTGTCGTATTTCCCTATCTACTAATGTAGTAGGAAACGTGATGTTTTCAATTACAAATACAATTCGACATCTAAAATAGCGTAGCAGAACTTACAGACTCAATCCTTTTTACTTAGAATTAGCATGGGCTTGCGTAATAGACTACACTCAATAGACTCACAGCTGGGTGCATCGTTTTTATACCTCATTTGTATACAGACTGAGCAATGTTTGAGTATCACAAATAGTATCTATTCCGTAATGGACGTAAGATGCGCTCCGGCTGTTTTTTTTTTCTATCCAAAACTATGTATACGCCTTCGTTGCGTTTCTATGCATGCGTAAAATCTGAAACTGTTTTTCTTCAAGGCGGCATAAAGATTTACAATGTCATAGCGGTTTTAGCCCAAAGCTCGTTTTACGCCTTTTTTTGCCTGGCTTTTCGTTTTGATAATTTTTGGCGATTATACCTCCGTGTGTCCGTCTGTAAACATAAAATAATACCGACAGCAACACATTTTAGAATGATACATTGTAGCAACAATATTTTGCAAAAATCTTTACATAATACTACTCAGTATAGCTACCATGAGTTTACTACGGGAGTTGATTGTAAATGTATTTGAAATTATAGATTTTCTTTTAGGTTTTTAGTTTTCTTTGCTGTTTTTCTATTTATTACTATTTCTTCTTTTTTTCTGATTATTAATTGTATCTGTAGTATAATCAATCAAATACATTTACATTGTCTATTATTTATTTGTGGATATAGAGTAATTGACAGTGATGATACCACTGGGATTATTTCGTTTGTCAGTGTTAACATTCATCGGTCGAGCCCTGAACCAGCAAGGTTTGTACGGCGAGAGAGACAGACGGTGAAATCGATCGAGTTGAAATTATGTCGATGAAGTCTACCATGAACCACTACGCCGTAGTTCGTCAATCTCTGCTACAACGGTTAGAGCTGCTTTCACCGCTCACCCACAACATGGAGCTAAAGCGGAGCTGCTGTTGACGACGATGACCGTTTGTTTCAAGAGACGGACGATCTTTTTCTATGATGGAATCGTCTGTCATACTCCTCTGTGTTTCGTGTGGCGTTCGCAGCTCTCGGTTCCAAGCAATGACTGCTTGCATAGCCATTGGAGCCAAGTTTAATTGGAGTTCGATATTTTACCACACATAATAAGTAATGAACTCATCGACCGCTGCAAGTAGCACTTCCATTCTAATCGATAGTGGGGTACCTCCCAGCGCTGGCTTGTTGCCATGTTTTTATCTATAGAACCACGAAAAATGAATGTCTACCATTTTCCGAGGCTTATTTATCACAGCTCATATCTGCTGTGTGGTGCCATCAGCGAGGCAGAGGGAAATAATGATACATTCGCTGTTCATCGAGGGCCATTTTCACCCCGTCAAAATGCTCCTTGCTTTCTAGGCGCAACTTACAAAAGTAATAAATACTTGTGCGGACCAAAAGTCAAATCATTCTCTGTTCCAGATGGTTCGTTGCACCATTGATCATTTAATAATGAATTGATAATTGAAATGCTACATAATCTCCTGAATGTCAAGAGACATAATCCCTACTAGTCACGTTTTTTAAGATAGTAAATATATTTACACCCGAAATTGAAGAATAATTATAGGCGGGTTTTTGATGGAGAAAATTATATATATATATATATATATATATTATATATATATATATTATATATATATATAAGGCTATTATATAATACTAGCCAGGCCGTGCACTGCAGCGCACACAATGCGGGAAGGCACAATCGTTAATTCTTTCCAGTGATTCGTGAAGGTGTCACAGTAGGTAACGGAAGTAGTGAGGGAATTACTATTGTCACTATTATATTTATAAACAATTGCTGAGGATGCAATTGTTGGCGGAAGAGCCTACGTATAGGGGTCGAGCCGCCTCGGAAGAATTTACTACGGTAGCAAACGCGACCAAGCAAGAATCCAGGGAGAGTCGATAGAATTAGGTTGACAGGCACGCATAAGTCTCACTCTTGTACACGTATTGTCTGATTGTACATGTACTATTTCTGAACCCAACTGTCCTAAGTCCATTTGCTGTTAACTGTCAACCTCTGTTGACGCCCCCTAAATACACTAAATTTTCCAAGATCGGTCTGATGGGTGTGCTGATGCAAACATTTTACCGAATACTGATGCTTGAAATTTATTAACAGGTGCTATTTTGGCGCTCTCAGAATAATAATGATAAACTTAAAAAGTTCCGCCACCAGCAATATCCTGGGGCCTTTTCTAAACCCATCAGTTGTTGCTACTTGTTGGGGGGTTTGTTGTCTTTGTGGTCCGTGGGTAGTTTGCGCTGCCACGTTGGCTTTCCGTTGATTTATGCCGCATTCCGTTCGTTGGCTATAGCTGGCGACGACGACGACGACCCAGCGGTTCAATTCAGTGTGAGAGAGAACGCGCGGTGCTGTAGTTTGACTGGTACTGGTGTTGCTTGCTTCTGCCGATGCTGCTGCTGCTGCTGTAGTAGAAGTGGGTCGCCGAAGCGAGAGAACGCGAGGCAGTGACGGACGAATGGACATTAGCTAGCGAACGACCGAACGAGCGAGCCCGGCCTATCTCCTTCCGACTCGTTTTGTTGCAGCCAGCTGCTGCTGCTGCCTCCTTTCTATAATATGTACACGCTAGCTGCAACAGGAACGCTGGCATGATGGCTCGTGGTACTAGTGCCACATTTGCTTTGACGCGAACGACCGACGGCGGGAGAAACGCTGGACTGAAAACTGAAAATATTCGATGAAAGGAAATCACTCTTGGATTAGTATATATATATATATATACATATATTGACTGAAAAAGAACACTCATGTACACAAGCAATGATCCTGTGGTAATGATACGCCATTAATGGTGCTGGAATTGTTGATGTTGTGATGATGACGATGATGGTGATCGTCTGTGATGGTAAAACTAAGTGGCGGTGAATCAAGCTTCTCTAATCGTCTGTCACTGTTAACTGAATGAGTGACCGTGTGTCCCACACGGAGAGTTGCACTCATACAGCTCTGTTGTCGTCAGTTAGTTTTCACTTCGAGTTGGAGTTTGGAACAGCTGTAGCAGACTCATAAAATATCGATGTAATACAGAGTACAACATACGTGTTTTTTTGTGTCTGGCTATTTATTTATGTAATTAATAGTGCTTATTATTAAATAGATGTCAACGTGTTATTTAACCTTATATAAACCAAGAAACGTTCCGTAAATTCGGATATTCCAAAACTTAGAAATATTTTTTCACTAATGAGAAAACCGAAGTGTTTGTAATTTACGCGTTGGCTTAGAGGGCTAAATGTTTGGCTGAAGAAGTTAAGTCAGGAAGCACTGGTTGAAGTCCAGCAATATGATGTAGGCCCATACACGCTTTAAGTCAACTATACCATAGAAAGTTTATTCTAAAGTGGAACATTCTGTCATTGTTCGTGGTCCAATTTTATTGGACTCTGCCCCGATGGATGATGTTTGACAGGTTTGTTTGAGCAAATAGTCGTTCCGTCATGTCAAAACAGGGTTCGTGCATGCTACCTCTCGACTGTCGAAGGATGATGAAGGGAACAATAACTTAGTGTAACTCCAGTAACTTTACTGTTTTGCAATAACTAGTTTACTTATTCTAATTAATGAGCCCACGAAATTTAGAGAAATATTTTGAATTTTTTTTTATCCTTTAGCCCTATGATGATGCTATTTCACTTCAATATTTCAATGTGGTTCTACTTTTTTACTATATATTGCGAGATCTGTTATGTTTCGGCACGCATACTAAAACAAGATGTACATTAAAATTGGATGACTCTAGACATAACATAACATTTGCGGTTTATTTACGGAACTGCAGTTTTAACAATGCTCAAGCTCACGTTAAATAAATTGAATAAAAGTAGCAGTGTATTATCACCAAATTGGTCATGCAAATATGATTTAACGATTATAATAGATTCTACATATTCATTCTATAAACAGATATAAACATTCACAGATTCAAATTATTTTAACAATTCACACTATTCAGATTATTTACAACTCATACAATTATAGACAGTTGTCAATTTTGCAGTTAAACAAATTTTGAGCTTCGCCCGGCACCAGACTCACTTGTAACTATAAACTAGATATTACTCCGCCTTTAGTCGAGGTCCGAGAGCGCTTGCTTGATTTTTAAGTCGTTATTAGCCCTCTACTATACAAATTGTATTTTTGCAATATATTTAAATAAAAAAAGGTGTTGCTCTTGGCAAATGTCATCGGCCTTTCACTAGAGACTTTTGGACGGCATTTGGTAAACCACAAAGTAAACGACATATACGTATAAAGAAGAAATTGAACAGCTGAGTTCTGTAGTTTTTTTATTCACGTCAATTAATTTATTTTCTTTGTTTTCGAGGGTTACTTGCAATGTTTTTTCCAGAGACGCGCCATGCGAACATATTAATCACCAGTATACGTTTCCCTGTCGCTTTGGATATTCCAAGAGTTTGAGCGTTCTCGCGTCTTCTCACGAATAACCTCATTTCGTGAAGTGTAAAGAGTCCTTCGATCTAAACGTTGAAGTTCCATACTTCAACGTTTCTAGAAATAGTCGTCTTATAAAACTCCCGAGGCCGGTTGTTTAAATTTTCCAACCAAAATAACCGAAATATAGTTCGTTATTTTTTGTCAACTTTTAGCCGGTACCATAATTCAATTTTGCATGATTCGACCATATTAGTTAAATCTATTGGGAGGCTTCAGACAAGCAACGGGAACTTTTCACGCTCTCAACTGTCTTAAAGCCTCTGGCCGCGCGATACGCCGATACGCAGGCGTTACTGTCAACAGGTTAAAATGAACTGTAAAACAATGGCGTGCTATGCGACGACCTTAAATATATATCCTAGGATAGTCACAGGAAGGTATGAATTTTTTCACTCGTTGTAATGCCATAATATGGCATTCCTCAAGGAGTTCCAAGCCTAGGCCTCGAACTTTTTAAGCTGGTCGACCTCACATGAGAGAGAAATATCTGGAAAGGGCGGGCCAGCTTCAAATCAAAATCTATATATATTGATATTTATATATCAATGAACTTTGGTTAATGTAACCAGCACTCATTGGAGGGTGTGTGTATATATATATATATATATATATATACACTCCATTGAATGCGGTGGTTTGCGTAGAGGGGTGTGTGCATTTCTGTATATTATATCGCGGTTTAGAAGAAGTGGCTTTGTTTCTAGAAGATCTGCACGGGGAGACTTTGCTGAATCAACAGGATATTTCGTTGAGAGACGTGTGTCAGAGTGAATAAACAAATACAACCACTAACATTAAATGAACTGCCCCTGGTGGCTGTTCAGACAATGGAAAATATTGTTATAATGGTAGAATTATATTTTCTCCAATATGACTACCTTTTTTTTCAGTTTACTTTTCTATGAATACGTCAACGTCTTCACTTCCTGTATATTGTATTTAGTTTTTTGTGATGACTACCGGTGTGGTCCGCACGCTGGCTGAGCCCGAACTTCAGCTGAGATGTATGTTTTGGATGGATGAATACGCTGGCCTACGTACTGTCCTTGAACAGTGAAGTTATCACTTCAATCAGAAGTTGTATTCGAACGATTCTTATTTGCTTATCGGCTGCGGGTGAGTTTTGGCCCCATTTTGAAGGTAGCCGCAAGGGTTTGACAGCAAAATTTCTGTCTAGGTGCAAAAAACAGCAATCGTGGTTCCAACTGAGAACTGATCCTTCGAACAGCTACCATCATTGCATGGCAATGGACCCGAATGCTACGTGCAGCTCTAGTCAAAATGGTGAGAATGTTACTGCTGCCTTGTGCTACTTCCTGAACGCTGCAGAAGTTGAAATTGGTACCGAGATGTGCGCGCCGCACCCGAAGGGAACGAAGCGATTCGTCCAAAGAGCAACCCACACGATCCAAAGAAGAACAAGAAGAAGAAGAAGAAAGTAGTTGATGGTAATAATGGCGATGATGCCAAGCTAAGAAGACACACCGACAGACAGACAGACATCTGACTGAACCACTTCTTTCGTTTTCACCACCACCACCACCACCACCATCGACCTCTACGAGCGTTTGCCTTTCTCTGACGACAGACGACGCCCTGCCCGTTCTTGCTTTTTTTTGGCGCTTTGTTTCCGGCTCCTCATTTTGCCATGATGAGAGAAAAGTCGTTTCGCTACGACTCGACCTGAACATATTGATGATCATGATGATAGTTTTCACATTAAAGCTGTGCATCTGCATTGAGTAAGAGGATACTGCACTACCGGTGGCGTGGTGGTGTACATTTATTTACATACCTCCTCTTCTAAATAAAACCAAAACGAACTCATGAGCCCACTTTAAAGGAGCTTAAAATATACTTTTACTTAATTGATTTCAATTCTCAGTGAAGTGGAATTACTGCGAATTGTATTGCCAAGCTTTTCGAGCTGGCGTGTGTAAGCAGCATCATTCTTGTTGCATCTGAAGACCACACGCACCACTTACGTTACCCCAAGCTATCCGGGTAGTGAAACACGAAGTTCTTAGACCTGATATATATATAAGAACCGTAATCACTATTTTTAACGTCTGGCAAGTAATAAGGTCATACCTTCAGATATCTGCGCCAATATTCTCGACTATATTAGGCTGTATGCAATTTTATAATGTCCAACGTGGCCAATATTTTTCAAATAAAGTTAGCAAGGAGTGAAGTAGATGAAAATTTGACAGAGCGAAGTTTTGTTTTAAGGGAGAACAGCCGCACAACACAGTCCAGTATGTTTGTGACGTGATTAAAACAATGTGTGCGTAATAGCATTCACCAACTTCTATATCAAAGGCTATCCCTTGTCTATTCTATCACTAAATTGTGGCCCCTTTTTGAGTACGAAATGTTTTCAAGTACTCTAGTTGTTTAGAGTATATGATCGCAATGAGCCCTTCGATATATGAAACTGATACCCTCGATAGAATATCACCAACCACTTTAACGTAGGATGAGATTTTTATCCATTATAACGGTTGCATCTGTCGTCATATTGTAGACCGTCCGGGTTATGGAGGTGCTTTCTGTAGAGGGCAAGCTGTTGGCATTTTAACTGTGCGTGTGTTAACTGCTTAGGGTAGTCTTTTGTTGTCGGGAGTCTGTGTCGTATTATTTCCTCTCCGGAAATTAAAAAAAACAAGTGTATGCACCGTAATTCTAATTCGGAAGATCTGGATCCAACAGCTCAATGGTAATATAGTCATGGCTCCGCAGTAACCGATTAGGTTTATAAAAAAAACCATCCCTCCCCCTGACTAGAGCAGTATCTTGTCCCAAGTCATCAAACTGACCCGCACACCCGTATATTGTATTAATAAAAAATAAAAATTCGGAGGATTTCATTTATCGAATTGTTTCCTTTTTGTGATGATTGAAGTGTCTTATGATTATGCGTTTAGCTTAACACGACACCCTGACACACATTGGGAATCGATTTGGGATATATTTATGTTGTTTCATGACATTAAACGTGTCATGGAAAATAGCAACCAAAGTCATAAAAGTACTAACTTGTAATACAACACGGCGCGGATTCCCTCTGTGTCTATGTGTAAGGGAGTCGTGCTAACCCTAAAGAATTATCAATTTGTAATGCACTAAGCAAATCAATAATAGATACTCTAACATAATATGTTAATTTAAAGGTAAAGGTTCATTGATTTATTAAAGGAACTGCAATCTTTCAATGCTCAAGTTATATGTCGTGATCACTATATCGGTGAACATCACTGGTGTATCTGAGCTAATAGTTCGTTTTTGTGAAATGAACGCATTTTGTTATTAACGCCTACAGTGAAATCTCTTTTCTGTTATTATACACCTGGATTCTGTGGCTGCACGTACCGCCTGAACACCGATATATAGGGGGTAGTGATAGAGTCGTTGGCATGGCCTAGTCATGAGTCATCGTCGGAAGTTTCCCGATAATACGAACTCACTCATGCTGTCCCTGATTAGCTAACCTCCATGAACTCATTTCGAACTACCTACCCTTGGTAGAGACGACTGTTCCTTAAAGGAAGTCGAGGCGACGCCGTGTGGAATGTCGTGTTGGAGGTCTATGCCAGATTATAATAATATTCATAATAATACTTATAATATTATTATTTTACGCCGCATTCTTGCAGCTTGATTTTAAATAACAAAACAATCTTCAAGTAATTCTATTGTTTTTACAGGTTCATAGTGCCCAACAATACATTTGCTTATTTTTTAAATTCATAGGAGCATGCCCATTTATTTTAGTGTACCATCAAGAAGGATATGCATTATTTCAATAGCTTAACCGAAAATGTAGCGAGGTGTCCGGATTTAGTCTTATTTATCTTTAAAAATTTGACGGTCAAAGATTTTTAGTATTGGTTGTTCTCATTGTACGAAAATCGAGTGATCAGTCTACTTTTCTCATTTATGTATATTTGACTGCAGTGTAAAATATACGTGATTTCGAACTCGGTCCACCAGAATAAATGGTTTATTACGGGCATGTTAAAGCTTCACCCATCTCATCTACTATAATAGTTGTTTCTATTTTGAACTTTTATTCGTTTTCGACTTTCGTAACGCTTTGTATCCATTAAATCCGTTAGTGAAAATGTGCACATTTTTAGAAGCTCTTATTTCTAAATTGCCAAAAACAGTATTTAAGCACTTATCTTTTATCCTATTATGATCTATGCGACAGATATTCAATCTACGTCAGTATTTCAATCAATCCTAATACACATTTGTTAAGCCAAGAGTAGAAGATGTCGTTGCTACGGTACCACATAATATGATCATATTTATGTCTGAGCATAGAAAAAGCCTAAACATTTTCATAGAGAAAGAATAAGTATCGGGAGGCGTGGCAGAGCTAACCGAGGCCTTAAAGGTGGAAGAAATAATGAAATAATACTGAAAGTGTCCCGTACGTGTATACATTATGGCTACGGCTGCTGGTGCTGCTGTAACAAGTAATATATGATGTCGAAACTTGCAAACAACCAAAAGGGTATAATGACAAAAAGCGGAAAAAGGGACTGGGTAAATATTATTGTAGTTACAGTAGGGTCACTTGAATTGAATCGAATAAATCAACTGGCAATCTTGATTGTTAACAATGGGTAGAAAGAAGAAAATTAATTGCGTTAAATTGTAGAGTGACAAATTAACTAATTTATTAATAAATTCGCAAGTACTATGACTGCATCCGTATACGGTGAACAGACCACGTTGCTGCATAGTTTGTGCCCTAATTCCGGTGTGGACTGTGGTCAAAATGTTCAAAATGGCCTTAAAAGTTTCTTATAGCACCACGGACACGATACGATATATTGAGTAATTATTGTTTCGATATCACGAGAGTATGTATGTCATCGTAACGAACAGAGAGTCATTTAATCAAAGTTATGTCCCATAGCTGATAACTATTGCTACATGCGGTTATTTTGTTAGACTACAGAAAGACCAATATATTTGTAGAATAGACGATTATTGTTGTATATGAAAAAGTTTTACGATTCATGTTCACTCATTATAGCACGTCTATATATCATATAATAAAGTAATATCACATATATATATATATTTTTTTTCTGTGCTCTGGTGCTCTTTTGGAGCACCCGATGCTTTGCTAAGTTTTCGTAGATGTTGCTTGCTCATGTTTGGTCGGGTGATTTCGCGGAAGTTTTTTTCTTGATTCTTTCTGGTTCGGCCTAAACATCTTTATTCTTAATTAGAGCTGGGCGGCGATTGGCATCCCTCCTCTAACCGAACAAGCAGGGGACAGTCCCATAATAGCTTGTTTAATATATTTTGGTCCTCGCATTTTTATCTCGCCTTTGGGATCTTCAGTGTTCATTAAAGCGGCCACAGTTACAGAAGTTACTATACTTCTAGCACACTACAAGAAAAAGTAAACCTTGTGGGTATGAGGACGAGTAGTAACATCAACAACAGCGATCCGGAGGCACCACCTCCGTTTCGGTTGACTCGTCATGACGCCCACTTACAACAATATTACTATTAAAACAACTTCCATCACCTTATTAGCGACAATATTCTATTCTTGCAAAAGCTGCGTGCCACTACTACTACTACTACTGGAACCACTCGTATTACATATAATTGTTTTTATCAGAAGGTTCTCGTTTGGGTATCCATCGTCCTTTGACAGACTCTTCTATAGCCGAATACAATCGATATAAATAACACAAGAGAAGCGTCCTTTGGCACCTGCCGAGCTCATTTCGAATAATACCTGAGGATAATACCTTATATTGAGGAAACTCGTACTATTATTATTTGAATCCCTCAATATATTAGGTTGTTCGGAGTGAGTGTCAACTTTAGCACAAGGTTGCACCGTGCGTAGGAGAATAATTTCGCGTACATTAATCACCCCCGTTGTTTTCATCGCTACCAAGTTAGTTTTTTAGATTTGGAGAATTCCTCCTTTTTTGACCCCGTTCACGAACTCAAAGTTTAATTATTTTAGCAAAATAGTTCGTCATTGATCTGAAGAAGTGGTAGTCAGAATAAGCAACGTCAGGGGAATACGGGGGTGCTCAAGGAATTCCCAGCCTAGGCCTCGAACATTTTAGGGTGGTCGAACTCGCATGAGAGAGTGGTGAAACACCACCTGTTGACGAGTTTTGCACATGTTTTGACCAGTCTTCTTGAATTCGATGAAGTTGCGCACAGTACAGAGCCGGGATGATGTTCTTTCCTTGTTTCAGAAGTTCAAAGTAGGTAGCTCTTTGAATAACCCACCAACAAAATAGCATAACAAGCGCACCAATACCCACCTACAAAGCTCTTTCTCATTCTAAACCTGTGTGACACTTAAGGAAGAGCTGCTACGCCAACTGAACGTTCCTTTCATCGTTTTCGAACAGTAATCGTCGGCGATTCCGCAGTTTTGTCGGGGAGGATGTCATCGACTAGGGAAGGCCTTCTAACCCATTGTGCGTCATCCAAGTTCAAAATATCATTGACAAATATTTTTTGAATCATCTTGCCCACGTGCGTTGGCTCAAAGTATTCTCGTCCCTCGTACACCCGGATGATATTTCGAAACGTTTCCGCGGCTGTGTGACCTTTCGAAGCCATACAACAACACAAGACGAATGTGTTGTTTATTCACTACTTATTTCGATGCCGTTTTTAAGGCCAAAGGGAGCGACGTTATCGAACGAAACTGACTGTTTCAAACTATCCAGAGCAGTCTGTTCTAAGTGATTCAATGATTAGCACCATGGTTTAATTATATCAGCAACCAATGATGTTTTGGCGGTGATAGGTGGCTGCGCCTGTTGTAGGACATACGCAAAAATGTTTTAAAAACACATCTGCGCAAAATGCAGGGTCAACCATGTGGATTGTGCGGTTTGCTTATACGTTTTATAGAGTGTCACTGATGTATCTAAGGCCATTAACATTACATGTTGTACAATTTCGTTTCGCACTTCCAGGTGGTACTTCGGGAAGATTAAGAGAGTCGAAGCAGAAAAAAAGCTTCTATCGCCCGAAAATGAACATGGCGCATATCTTATTCGGGATTCAGAAAGTCGAAGGAACGACTATTCACTCTCAGGTAAGCCAAGTTTGCTCTCAGCTAGAGCTTATAGGTGGACCTGAGCTACACTCGACCAATATCAACACCGTACTTTTTTGTGTCCGAAGGGTGGCGCAATTCACAAACAACTCTCCTTCATTCACTTTGTCTCTTCTTAAAAAAAGTGGAGTGTGTATATTGTTTTCGGTTAAACTGTGGTTCCATATCCATATGAGATAGGCTTTAGGTAATTACCTTTGGAATTAGGGTCGTTAGTACTGGATCCAAATCACTTCGCCCTGATCTCTAAACTTACTAATTGGAGTTAATGTTCATTAACTCCAACTTCAACATGCTCTAGGGAAACGTAGCGCGATTTAAGTTTATACGGTAAAGAGTCTAAGGAATAATATTTAATTGTTGAGCATATCTCCTACCATGTTGGGCCAATTTTCAAGAATTATTATTTAAAAATCAAGTCCCTATCAGATTCGAGTAGCCCAAATGTTTCTGATTCTCACAGCTACAGTCGTTATCCTGAGTTACAGTCGTTATTAAGCTTTAATAATCCAACCCCTTGTCAAATCTGTTGGGATGTTCCAGAATTACAAGGGAAAACATAATTTGTTTAATTGTTATTATAGCTGAAAATCACAATTGTACCTTGTACAAGTGTGCATTTTCTTTACATTCAAGAGAGAATTGCTTTGAAAATAGCACAAGTTAAATATCTGAGTTAGATCTCCAAGTTAAAATGAACTGCTGCGAATATGTCACCACCAAATATGTATTTTCTTCTTTAACCGGCAAAGTGAGAGACGTCGAATTTATCAGTATTCCATCATGTTCGGCGGAAATGCGGTAATGATGTAGCTATTTCAACACTTAAATGAGTAATTATGACGTTCACACAAGAGAGACGTTTACCCAATAATTACTAATAAGTAGTTGTACTTTGATTTCATTACTTTAGTGCGGGATGGTGATTCCGTGAAACATTACCGTATTCGGCAGTTGGACGAAGGTGGATTTTTCATCGCTAGAAGGACAACATTCCGTGCTCTTCAAGATCTCGTGGATCACTACAGCAGAGATCCCGATGGACTCTGTGTCAATCTTAAGGCACCCTGCGTTCAGGTTCGTCATTTTTTCAATTCAACTTGAGACCTTTGAGACACGCGCTGGAGACTCAATCGGAATACAGTCTCGTCAATGCTAAATGACATTCAAACTGTGCCCCCCATCGATCTACATTAGTATTGTATTACCTCCTATCAATAAGGACACTGAAACAAACTACAGTGACAGCTCAACACAAGGTTGTCGATATCATAATATCGTTCTAATATTGGAACCAATATCCGTTCGTTTTGCTAGCGGCTTGTCAACAACTGCGACTTCATTTTTAAGAGGACAAGAACCCCGCTGCCGAATGTTCGAACGCTTTGAGAGCTGGGGGGAGTATGTCGCGGAGTAAGATATAAATTTTGACAAAGTCGCCCTAGTTTGAGCGTGGCAATGGTATTACCTAACATTTATATAGCATTTGTTGGACAATTTCAGTTGTATATTCATTTCTGGTTTATCTTTGCTATCACACATGAAATGAATTGATCTGGTAAAGTTATCTCAAGTGTAACTTGAGTAAGTGTAAGAGTAAGAGTAAATTAGTTTCGGTTTTTCTTCCTTGTCCTACATGTAATATATGTATAGCTATAACCAATATAATTGCCAACGCTACATTCCTCGTTACTATGATTAATATTATCCTTTCTGCTGAAAGTCATCAATTGTATTTTAATCAAAGATCGACTCTAGTCATTCATATCAATACTCTTGCTAATCCATCGGCTCGTCGAACCTTGTTAGCATACACTACCATTTTTTCACATTTAACAACCTACAGGAACAATTTAATTATATTAACTTGTGACATTATTGAGACTAATGGATGAGCTCCTATTTTGGGACAATGCCCGAGGAGTCTTTTCCCGGAAATATGCAAGAAAATCATTACCATTTTGCTGGTTGTATAGTATGCAGAAAACGTATAACGGTCCGTGGGAATACATATCACTACGTAGCATGGAGTGTTTTTTTTCGTGAACTCACCGTTATGATTGGTTTCAGCAGGATCTTTGAATGACGGTTTGATCCAAGAAGCTGTCAGGGGAAATCTTGCTGGACTTGTCCATGCACCTTCAGGGTCATTTATTAAACATCTTAATGTTTCCGCTTAGCCGTTTACCTTTTACTCTTATTTGGGTCTTTTAATTTGTATCGATCCATGTCTGTCATCGCTGAGAGTGATCGAGCCACCACCGATGTGTTCACTCCCTGTTCGTGATTTTCGCAACGACGTAACCTCCCATAGCACGATCTCTATCTCGCTCTCATTCTACCAACTGACCCGTTTACAAACTCAATGCACCAATTCTTAATGTATACACATTTTCATTGCTTCCACACTAGAGACACGCATTTTCGGCGTGTTTTTATTCATCCCAGTGTCACGTCCATTAGTTTCAATGGGAAAGAGCGTAGTTAATTAATTTCAGTGTATTATTAAATTAATCTTTGGGACTTACCGAAGTGCGCCCTCTACTTCTGCCTCTCGTTCGTCACTTACCTCACCACCTCACACCAATTTGTGAAATCCCGATTTTGTCATCTCCGAATACCGTGTACACCGCCAATATCATTAATAACAGTATCGTACGTGGTTCTCACGGGAAAGTCTGTTGTAGCCTACCGAATATACACCATATATTATTATATACACTTTTTCTCAAGACACTCAATTGTTTCGAGCACGATATATCGCACATGAGCAGAAGGACTGAGAAGCGCTATTTAATGTGTTGTATTTTTGGTTTGTTTCGGATGGTCTTGCTTAAAATTCATATATCATCGTAAACCAAACTTTCCTCCTTACGATAGGTCGTTTTTTTAGAACCGGCTAAATGAGTCTTTCCGTAGCCGTTAGCTAACTACTCTTATTTATCAATTTTTATTTCACCTTAACTATCTCCAGGGGGTATTTTATTTTAATGTATCTCAATATTCATAACTGTTGGTAACCTACTGGAGCCAACTTAATACACAATGCAAAAACAAGGCACTAGAACAAACGAACAAACCGACCTCATGCGCACGAGTCACCCTACGTGCAACAAAGAAAAAAACCATCTCAGTCACTTGTTGAGTTGACTATGGAGTCTGGGTAGAAGAAATAGCTCTCCTTTTAGAGATTTATTCATCTTTGGATAAGGCGGATATAAGCACTATTTCTTTCACTGTGAACAGAACAATGTGAATACCAATGTATACGTATATTATACGAAATAACAAATATTCTGCTTTTGAGCACATAACTTACTTGGTATTCAGGTTATTAGTGTGTTCTCGGCAGGATCACTCTGTCCTGCTTGCTGTTCATACTCTCGAATGGTAGTAATAGCAACAGTCATGAAATTATTCAGGTATTATTTATTATACAAAGAATGAAATATAGGCCCTATTTTATGGAAATCATAATATGTTGTTACCATAATCGCCGCCGCCGCCATTGTGAACTATAGCACCAGCAACGGCGTTGCCATAGTGTGCAGCATTTAGTAGATTTGGTCCGAAACAATAGTTCTCAAATAGGGAGTTATTAGAATCGAATAAGAATAATTGATTAGATCGATTCCTTCAAGTGATGGTAAACTTGAGTTAAACTCACACAGAGTGTTGGTATTAATAGTTTCGAAATGGATACGCGTTACACAACAGTTCTCGCAACAGTTCGACGTTGTATGTACACTCCTATTCAATCAATCAACCTTATTTATTTATTTAGATAGAGAGGCACACAAGTGGCTGCCTGAGGCGATGTGTGCGTAAATTTAGCTTAACTGCGTAAGACAAATTTGCAAATTACAAACATCAATTTTAAATTCGACCGAATCTAACCTGGAGGGGTCCGTGAACACTTTCAAATACGTTCTCATTGGTAGGCGCCTAAATTACTGCCTAAATTTATCATTTGCGTCAGTAAGTCCGAACAGTCATCGTTTAAACAATTACATGTATCCATTATCCTACTAAAGATAGTATTTATACTAAATACCTATTTGTCATTTGTACTGAAATTCGGCTACATAACCGCCAACATATAAATTATTTTTTTTCACCTGTCTTCAGTTCGTTTTGGTGTGAGCCAAAACAAGAAGTTATGAGAAACCAGAAGGAGATGAGAAACATTTATTTAACTTTAGTCTCCTTATATCTATTAGTTTACTCACTACACTTGGTCAGGTATAAAGGTTTTTTTAAAAGTACAGAGAACCCAAGCTGCCAATGTTAATGCTAGAATCTTTTTATTTAGGTTCAAATTCAGACAGCAGGTGTGTGATGTTTCAGACCAAAACTAAGATCAAGGTAGTTCGTCGCTTACGATGAACATTTGACTGCAGTATGACAAACAGAAGTAACAAAATATAAAAAATTTATGAGGGAAAACATAGTGGTACGCTCTCATTACTATTTGCATTTTAAAGTGGACACGTGTCAGATGTTTTCTTATTACGAAAAGTAACATAAATAAGTAGTCCTTCGGAAATTCAGGTTTGCAAAAATCTGCAGGTTTACAAAGTGTTCAATTTAAAGTGAAAATAGTAAATAATCCACTGCGTAGCTCATAGGCTGAGTGATGATTGAAGCTGATCTGTAAACCCTTTCGCAGGTGATATCAGACACATAATAACAAATCATAGTAATTGTTGTTGTAACACTAGTGATGGTCATTGCAATGTTTGTCTATGTGGCGTATGTAACCTTAAGAGTCTATCCTCGTTTTATCTGGTTAATACCAATGGACGGTTTGACTGACTGGCTAACACAAAAGTAACAATAAATAAGTGGCGAAGGTGATCGGATGGAATTAATTTCCGTCAACGTTCGTATCAGCGAATTTGAGAACAAGTTTGTGAGATTTGCACTAACAATAATTAATCATGGGTCGTAAGTGATGTCGAGTGGCCGTAAAGGAGGAACAAATGGTTGAGGTGCCAGAGGTGTGTGCTCAGGTTCGTCTAACAGACTTAACATGTGTTTCTTTTCTTTCTCACACATGCGTGCGTAGGATCAACCTGCCCAGCAGTCGTGGGTACGTAAGCGGGCGTGATCGACGATCGGCAGCACACACGTGTTTCTATGTGGCTGTTGTTCAACCGCCCGTGATTGCTATCGGCCTAGATATAGATGTGTATATATCTGATATACCTTATAGGACAGATTTTTTCACTGGTTAAGAGAGCGGACCTGACGATTTTGTATGACGATTAGTATTTCCCTTGCAAGTCTATAGAATCCATTATTAAATAAATAGATGGCCTAATCTTTGAATTCGCTTTTGCCTGATACTGAGTTCGGCGTCTTTTTGTCTGTTATGAGACGCGCCTGGACTCAATCATAAATCACAATGTGATTGATAATCATGACCTCATCAAACACCTTTCTCCCTTGCCGATTCTACCCCGGGTATCCCGTGCTATCTACCACCTAGTGATTCCCGCATAAGTGAATGCTGTCGCCATAGTCATTATTTGGATTTGCTATAATCGATCATCATCCTTCTTCTCTTAACATAACCTGTAGATGGTTAATTATTATCAATAGTATTTATTACCCTCGAATGTTTTTGTGCTCCTTGCTGTGACTGTCCTCTTTAAATCTTCAATTTGAGATACATGAGTCGACAGCAGCTGAACGGTTTTTCTTTTATCTTGCTGTTCTGCGAAAACTAAGCACTTTATCAATTTACCTTGGTTATCAAATGCTTTCTTTTTTTTGTACAATGGAATGTTAACGGAACCCCAACGTCCGCTGTATGTGTGTGCATGGTGCCTGCTGAATATAACTTTTCATTTGCCCTTTTGGATTTTCTTTTATGAGCTATTAATTTAATCTACTCTTTACTTTAATATGCTAACCTTTAATTATTGCGACTCTAGTGATCACGTACTTGGATGCAATCCTGGACAAAAACATAGATAAAACCATTTCGTTTTCACGGTTATTGTGTGCGGTTGGCGTATCTCACCCGTTTACCGTCAAGAAAATACAACGAATCCCACAACACATCGCAAAGTCGACTATGAGGTCCTTGTTTCCAGCCAGATGTTATTTTTGAGAATTTGCAGCCACTATTTCCGCTTTTTTCAAATTGATTTCGAATCCTAAGACTGAGGACCTGGGTGATTTTTTTTTTACTTCTTAATCGGCGATGACAGGTGATTTTATAAATAGAGTACGTCATGGGTGTCGAAGTTGACAGACCCTGCATTGTGTTACTACACCTCGGTTTGTCGAAGTTGACAGACACAAATTAGAAATACAGCACTTTAAAAATTAGCTCCGGCGCCGCTAAGAGCAGTGAAATGTAGTGATGATTTTGTTACTGTTACTCGTAGCAGTACTAATTACGATGATGAGTAAGTATAATTATCGTCACTTACCCACTTATCCATTTTAGTGCGTGAGTGGATGGAGCTGACGGCAGTGAAAATGCTAAATACTGCAAAAGCGAACCAAACCACACATTGGCATTGATGGCATTAGATGGTGATGGTGAAGGTGTCATCGTTTCAAGGTGTTTATTAATCGTTGAAATCATTTTATATTAAATAACGTCCTCATTCGACCGTAATCCGTATTTTCGGCGTATTCGTCTTTGGGTTCTCCTCAGTTGCCTTTGAATGCATCGTCGAGCAACGCAAATTCCGATGATGGCGACTTGGGTGTGACATCACACCCCCATGGATGAACGAGCTGTGAACCTCAACGGCTGCTGTTGTGTTACTGTTTTGACGAAAATCACAGCCTCAATTTGCCAGTCACCGTTTTGAAGGGAATACCACTGGAATATAGAATATATTTTAGTCCCGCCATCAACGAAGAGGAAAAAAGGCAAGAAGTCGAACCAAAGAAGCAACCATCGTTGGTTGATGGCGGTACCTTGGCTGAACTACAGGTTCTAATTATGGTTGCATATATTGATAGTAGTTGTAGTAATAGTAGTAGCAATGTAATAATATTATCTACATTGAAACGATGCGTACATTGCTATCGCTGTGCGCTGTGTGCGTTTTATTCAGAGTTCTTTCTGTACTTGCCAGACGTGTATTTAAGAATTGGAGCTGTTTTCTTAAAGAACGACTAACTTCGCATATAGTACCACCAGCCCTTCTAGACTTTTAACCAATCGACGTAAGATAACCCTTCATTGGTTTTTGCTCTTCCGGTTTTGTTCTGCGATGCACCCCATCTAAATGGGTATTTTGGGAACAAAGAATTGAAAAAAACAGGAGCGTCACTTTTGAAATCAGCATGCTATGGCTGATCCCCTTAAGGTTGGGTCACTTTGAGAACACTCTTCGCTTATAAACGTCCCCTGGATGGCCTAGTGGTGAGCGTCTTAGACTACTAGACCGGAGGGACACGTGTGTGTTGGGTTCAAATCCTGTCAGACGCGGAGAATCTTTGGAGTTCTTTATCATCTTTCTTTATCTGAAGATACTTATCAGGTGTGAGTAAGGCAGAGAATAAGCAAAGGTGGCCCCGACAGGTCCTCATAGTAATACCTAAAGGTTAAGAGCTGAGGCCTGTCAGATAGGGGAACAGCTGAGGGTCAGCTCGAAAAACAGTTTTTTTATAAACGTGTGGTCCTCATACGAGTATCCGAATTATCATAGCGAGCAAACAACGAGGTTTAGCGCAGTTTTTTGAATGAAAATTCGTACGCATTTAGTGTTCTTGGCCTAGTATAAGCCCCTTGGAAAAACTGTGTGTATTATATTCCCGGGTCTCAGCAAATAGAAACTTAAAGTTGCCCACCTTGGAAATTGACTGCGTGTACAAATGATATTGCCACGACCAGTTCTGAAAAGTCCTGGGTCTTAGCTTGACAAACACTACAGCCGCAGATACACTTGCTTATAAGCGATTCTGTGAAAAGATATGAATTCATTTTCCAATTTCAAGATGTGTTTTCCTTTGACAGCCAAGTTTCGAACGGACTCCTCAAATAATTCAAGGTTAAAATACCTATCTCTTCACATTTTTCGTTGTTTCAAGGGTCTCTCTTGCATCCTGGATACGGGAAGAGAACGACAAACAAAACAAAACTCCGGAAACAAAACGAAGTCCAAGAACTAAATTAGGATAATAATCCAATAAATAATAGTAAGGGAAATAATTTCGTCGATTCCGTCCATTTGACGAAACGTAACAAGAGGCTCATACGATGTCGAACAGGTTGTATCATATATGCAGAAGCGGCGAGGCAGCACTACCAAATTTATATTATAGGGTTGGAATATAAGTTTTGGGTGTTTTTCGTCTTTACAAGAAGGACACGCGTTCTCCTCGCCTTTGATTATTTATTGTGTATGACCTTCTCCAGTGTGTCAACTAATTTGTAGATGACTTCCTTCAATAATTTATTTGGATTCGTGACAAAAGAGCTGTCTGTCCATGGTTTGAGGTCATCTTCATGAGAGCAGCTAGTGTCTTACAAATTATTTGTCGGGGAACGGAGAAGGTGATAATCGATGGGCGTAATGCGGTGGGTGTGTAAATGAATTTCGTAGTCGAAGTTGGTTAAGGTCACCTCCACGGATATTTCGATGTGCGGTTTGACGTTTTTGTGCAGCTGGATTGCCTGATCGAATCTATCGAGCCCTTTCTCTTCAGGAGTGCGGTTTGGGCGATGCAGTTGGGCCCTATAGACGTGCTGGCTTGTCGTCTGATTGTTTTCCAGCATTTGCCGATAGATCATACCTTTCCAGTCCCAATGATTATGTTCCGGGGATGACTGGGGGTTGGACTTCACTGATTTTAGTAGACTCAGTAATGGGCCACACTCTCGGGCAAAAACTATTTTTGTGAAGCCTGGGTTAAGTGCGTATGCATTTTACAGTATGTTCCAAAACACAAAAAAGTCCCAATGAATGAAGGCGACGCATTAATATTTTCCGTTAATTCCCGCATTGCTTATTGACCGTCTTCCTTCAATGCTCCTCGTCAAAATCAAATGGTCGACCCGGGCGGGATGTGTCTTCTGCGATCAGAATGCCTCTTTCGAACTTGACCATCCTATATTGAGCAGTTCCTGTCACTGATAACATCGTCACCGTACCCAGAACAGATGTACCTGGTTGCACTCGTTGCTATTTAGTCCCGGCGAAAGGCACAGAAGTGGCGAAAATGCGCCTTTTTTCCATTTGGAACGTCCATTTTTTGGGGGGGGGGCTTCGTAAAGAGGAGAATTCTTCGTGCACCAACTGTCGTTATATTATGTTTGTAGAGGAAGGACAAAGCTTTCGAACGAGTGGTGGATGTAAACAACTAGTGGCTGTGAAGTGCGAGAGGAATTAAGAAAACGCTAAAACCTATGCAGCCACCTTTTTTCTTTATTTCTTTGAGAGGAGCAAATTTTCTTCAAACGCACGGACACCACCAGAGACATTCCATAGCCATCTAATGCAAAGCAGTAGTGCTACGAGAACACAAAGCGTTTTCGTTCGCTTATCAAAAGCCACCTGAACAGCAAGTTTTTAATCACGTTATTTATGTAGAAAGAAAAATTCGCTAAATCGGCCAAATGGTGCACTTATTATGTAAGTGCTCTGTAGGTTTATATTTAGCCGCCTATGTGCGCTAAAGGTAATAGGTTAAATTTAGTTCAGCAACATCAATAATAATGAGGCAACATAAACAAAAAAAATTACTTTTTTTCCTCAAAAACAGCATTAATGTGTTTTGTACTTGGTGATATGTTTTAATCGCGTAAGGTAACGGCCATAGTAATCATGAGTCGCCACTTCTCAGTAAGACTCTTTGGAAGTGTCTACTGCAATAAAAATAGGAGTGGAGAATAGGAAGATAAGAATGATCTCGAAAATGATAATCGATTTTAAGGCAAACGATCACATCGTGGACGGATAGTAAAATCACAATAGACCATTAATGGCTCTAATGTGATATAAGTAAATAAATGTGTTACACTTTAGCATGTTGTGTTACTTTGACATTAACGCGTGTGACATAAGCATGGAAAACTCCGCTAAGAGTGTCCGCATTGTATCTATGCCCTGTGGTTCTTGATAGACAATCGGGTGAAAGGATAAAGGCCAAAACTTTAGACTCGTTGTAGAATTTTTGTTTTTGCTTTCAATATGCCCTAAGTTTGGATGCAGTTATAAAGGATTGCGCATGCCAATAATGCAGCGGAAAAAGGAACTCCGACAACACAGAAAACCAAGAAAAACATCCTGTATTTGACTGGTTCGGCGGCATGGACTTTACCACCACTACACACACACACAGATACATACACAGTGTTGTTAGAAAAACATATTGCAGCCGGAGATGGTGCAGTGGTAGCGTACCCGACCTAGCAATGCTATATGGCGAAGCGCGTTTAAAACTGCATGCTGTTAAAGAAATTACTCCCCGAGGGCGGGATATGAAGGCCAACGGGTTATTTAGTTATCGTTTGCAACGAATATTCTCATAGAGGCAAATGATGGATAAAACCGAGTCCGATAGAAACATATTCCAGGATTCGTTTTTCTCTGAGTGTACCCATGGCATACAGTCAGTTATTCCGAAGGCATTTATTCGGAAATGAAAGAGTCACGTTGGAGTGATATTCGAAGGTGTGGGGAGCATGCTATTAATTTGTTATATCTACAGACACACAATGACCGTATTAAAAATCTGTAGTAACAATTACATACTATTTTCATTGCACGCTATATAGCATGAATAGTGTGAAATAAGAATAATAATAATAATAGTAATAATAACGATGATAATGATGATGCCTGGTAACGATTAATAGTCAAGATGCTCTCACTTCTTCTGCCACGGCCGAATCAGCAAATATTGTCGGCAATTTTCAATAACTCGGTGATTTTTCGCTATTTTAAAAACGCTATTCGTGTTTCCGTATCTTTATCCTTAGGTGGAAAAACCATCGACCGGCGGACTGTCTCATAAGACTCGCGATCATTGGGAGATAGACAGAAGCTCACTCAAGTTCATCCGAAAGTTAGGACAGGGACAATTTGGCGAGGTCTGGGAGGGCCAATGGAACAATACAACACCTGTTGCGATTAAGACCCTCAAGCCCGGCACCATGGACCCAAAAGATTTCCTCGAGGAAGCTCACACCATGAAAAAGTTGCGTCATCCTAAACTGGTGCAGTTATATGCCGTGTGCACACTGGCAGAACCCATATACATCATTACGGAACTTATGAAAAACGGGTCACTCCTCGAGTATCTACAGGGTGAGTGAATTACACTATTTACCCAAGATGAGAAACTTTCCTTGTTAATTTTTGAGCATCGGCTCACTACACGAATCGTTCAGTCGTCTTAAAAATATTTACGGATGGATCTGTTGTCACTAGATCCCATCGTCGCTTGTGGTCATTCTCAGAGGCACAGCAGGAATAGTGTATAATTGATAATTTTTATAATTATTACATGAAGCATCCAATGTATACAATTAATACAACGGATTCGTCCTGTGCCACCAACTTTATGAGCAATGCTGAATAGTGAAAATCGCTTCAATTTGCATGTTCCCTACGTGTCCCAGTGTTTTCTCTTCGCCAAACATCGGCTGGACAATATGATCGAACAGTTATTGTAATTACTCGAACCTGGCGCACAACGTTTGAAATTTACTAAGCTAATGCGTAGGGGTTATAGTCATCCCTAGGGTATTTACAGGGCGAGTGAATAATTACACTATCTGCCCAGGATACTCGCTTATCGAGAACCTTCGAAATCCTCGATGTTCATTTTTTTATTTTTAACATCGGTTTTGTACCGTTTTTTTAACACTACACATGGTCCTCCTACTGACTCAAAGGTAGGAATACTGGTCAGCTAGTCAATGCAACAATGCATGACGTAATGCGAGGAGAGTCAGCAGCACGGAAAGGGAACTGGTGGTACATAACAATTCCGATGAGTCCTATGACTGATCCGGGCGATGAGAGCAGTTCGAATGTCTCAATCCTCTAAGATCATGTTGGTTAACAAAGTCGACAACCGCGGTATCTGACTATCCGAGCTTGCATATTGCTTTTTTTTTAACGTGCACCCTCTAGATGGCTCGTATTTATATTTCTGTGAAACAGTATCCACATCTAACTTGTGTACTGTTAATTTCAAATATGTGCTGACTAATTTGTGAGCTATTTCGTTGCTGTCCTAGGTGGGTTGCTAGCAAAATTCGCAAAGGCCTTGTGTGATCAATGTACTTTGTTCTGAAAGGGTCGATTCACAAGAGATTAAAGGATGTGAGCCTTTATCGCATTTGTAGCGGTTCGAAGCAGTAGCATGTAGTCGGTCACTACTTTGTAGTTGTGACCAACTCTCGGCGCCAAATCTGTGGCATCGATGTCAGTATCTAGAATGAGGTTCTTATTATCGTATAGACTTGCACGAGGAAACGAGGTAAATTCTCTACTGACACCCCATATATATATATATATATATATATAGAAAAAAGCTCGAACGTAAAGTTCGTTTTGTGATCAAGGGTTTGATCCCCAGAAATCTTAGTTTACTGGAATATGTCTCTGCCGTCACATTGGTTTGTTGGATAAGTCTTCTGTGAACCGTCCTCCGTGATAAGCCAAAATGCGAAAAATGCAGTGAACAGTCCACCTACTTCTTTCCAACATTGTAACCGCCCAGATGACCCCTCTCTCTTGGCACTTCTTAGGCGTGTTCTTGAATCACTATCACACAGCGATATTGAAGCCTAATATAGAAAGAAGCCAGTTGAGGATGAGCTATGGAAGTGTTTTTTTTGTGTGTAGTTTACCATAATAATGGAACTTAATGAAGGCCACTACTGCACTAATTTGTCTGTTTATCTCATGGAATACAAGATCAGGTTTTTTTTGTTCCTCAGTATCTTTTCAACATGTCCAGTTTTAATATTCCTTTTGTATATTAATTCCTTATCTCTGTGATTCACTCTCTCTCTCCCTCCCTATTATAGGCAAGGGGCGATCACATAAATTGCCCCAGCTGATCGATATGGCTGCCCAGATCGCCGCTGGAATGGCTTTTCTGGAGCAGCAAAACTATATTCATCGCGACCTGGCCGCCAGGAACATTCTGGTCGGTGACAACAATCAGGTCAAGATCGCTGACTTCGGCTTAGCCAGGCTCATTAAGGTAAGTCATGCATGGGAACTTCAACTATTTCAATAAAGTTATACAACAGAAAAAAAAGACTACTCGACTACATACTGTATTGGATTAGGAAAAATATTTCTGCAAATAACGAGCTTCAGCAACGCCCTTACGATAGCCCCCTTTTTTTATATAAATACTGTCGGAGTAAGGATGACTTATATCTCTAGTTAGTATAAAAACATTGTCTTTATTTATTGAGATTACCGTTGTATGCTATAATCTTAGGGCTAAGAATATTTCTGCCCTCAGACTGTGCTTCGATTGCCGAAACTCTGCAGGATTTGTCCAGAAGAATCTGAATCCAAATATTCATTGCGGGTTTGCACTGCAACAGTTCCTTTGAATTATTTGGCGCCGCAGATACCTCTGTGTATATATTTCCTTAACTAAATATAATAATACTAATAAGCGCACTTTATTCAAAGGTACAAATAATTTTAAATTTCATTTATGATTCTTTGGGATCACAGTTGCGTGTTAGGATTTCTCTATTCCGCCTCGACATGTTGATGTTGTTGTTTTTATTACTTTTCCTTTTATTGGATTCGTAGCTAAGCGTGTCGCATATTCGCACATGTCGTCTCAGACAGCTAATGCGAATCAGCTGGATTGATTGTGGATAATTAAGGAGCTCGTGGTAATTCATCCCATCTTCATTAAATTGAGAGAACTATTCGAAGTGGATTAATATCTGGATGGTATTAATCCGACCGGAGTTAATGCGACTCAAGCCCTCCACCCGTTTGTCATGAATGCAGAGAATATAGTCGTGTGAGACCAGGAGCTTGTGTGGTGTATTTTGTGAAATCGAAATTGGTTATTGTGATCTAGGTTGTCAATCTTGGCTCACATACATACATCACGACTAACCTCTACGAAGAGCTTGAGAAACTAGCCATTATTTTCGAATAGAATATTATATTTGTTGATGTATTTTCTTGCTTTTTTGTATTAATAAGTTATTTAACTTGGCAACCAAGTGTATGGAGTTGAAACTGTGAGAAAACTCCTCTCTATTATTCGACGATACTGTATTTCCAAGACTGCGGGATAATTTCGCGTTAGAAAAGAACACCAATGAACAGCGGTGATATTTTGTTATTGTACATTGTTAGTTGGCTATTCGATAGAGACGGATGGTTTAAATGTGAATTATTCAGACAAAAAGGTGGAGACGTCCGCTCGATGATCATATCCTCGCGGTGATTAGTGGTGGTGGTGGTGATAATCATATATCGAAATTCTGTACTTATAAATGTATGTAGGTGTAGATGGTTTCTAGTGTAGTCGGTCACATAGTTCGTTGTCGCTAACGACCATCTCTCTTCTCCGTTCGTTTGTGCGACGTCTGTGTCTATCCGTGATCCGTGGTGATCTGATCCGATCATTCGACCATCTCTCGTACATTCTCCAATCACTCGATCTCTCTATCCCTCCCTAAGAATGTAAGTTAGCATCATCATCATCACATCAGTGAGTCATTCATTCATCCATTCAATGTTCGCTGCGTTTGATATCGAATCATCCATCCATCCATCCAATCATTGATACGTCCATTCATTCGAGCTGAGGTGTCCACCTTAATATCGGGTTCTAAGTGGTGACAAGTGGCACCGCATGTTTCCTGCTAACGCTAACGATTCTCATTCCACTTTTGCATTTAGCCTAGCTTGCAATGACAGATAACGTTGCAGTGTTGATCAGCACCCTCATATGCGTTTGAGAGAGGTAGTCTGAATGATATTTAGAAAAACTAAATTATGAAATGGGAAGAGACCAAAAAAATGGCTATCGTGTACACGGTGGCACTTCAGAATCAATGATGCTTTTGAAATATGTACAATGTTGATATTGCATATAGTGCACCCTGTGCGTTTCTATTATGATTGATGAGTTTTGCGAAATTTAACCTTTTCCGCTTTAGAGGCCTATCCACCATCTTGTATAGATGTGGACACTTTGTTTTCGTCTTCTGTGCTAGTAGATAGTTGCTATGTAGAAGGTAGAATATTCCTTTCAATTGCATTAATATGATCGTAGATTTGTCGTCACCTCTATACGCTTTACCTTCAGTTGCTGTCTCCCCCCCCCCTCTCTATGGCTGTCTGTGCGAGCCACTGCATTTCAGTACAATATGTTATGACAATATGAAGAAATAATGGCTCATTTAATCGTTTAGTTATTTAATTCAGTTATGTTACGATAAAATCATTTACAAGTATCTTGTATGAATTGTCTTGTTATCGCTGCATTACAATTATTATAGTATTCCATAAGCGAATGTTCATGAGCAAGCTTCAACAAGCTTCTATTAATGAATAAGTATTTGTGTCCCCTATCATAAAGTCTTGCACGCTGTCAGCTGGCACCGCGTCCTCGCAAATTGCACGTCAGCGTCTTGAGCCACGTTAAGCCGCTTGAATTCTTAATTAGTAATCACTTCTTTGTAATACCCTTCCTCCTTTTCCTTGGCTCATGATTGCACCTCTGGTAATCAATTCATCGAGTAAGTTGTCATCTTCGGCAAAACTAACACTATTAGTTCATAGCAATTTTTATTCGAGAAGATGGTCATACATCAGGAACAATCGAAAACTGTCAGGTTGGGCGAAGTGAGATTAACATAGAATTTGGCCTCGGACTGATTAGTCATACTGATACCCCTCCGCGATTGACACCCTATCCCCAAGTGCTGCTCTAACTATTGTATCTTTTAAGACCCGCAGTCATAATTACTTCAAATAATTATGACCAACGGATCGTTTCATTGTGTAACTAAATTTAAAGGAAACTAATAATAATAACAATTCTGCCCCGGGTGCTTGGACCCATAGAGTGTTCGATTCAAATCCCGCATGGCACATGCGAGCAGATGCGGTCTTTATCTAACACAAAAAATTCCGACTCAGATCAAAACGAAACTAATTTTGTGCTTTATGAAACGGAGTACCAATGCATATCATGCTTTTCATTTAAGCGATTCTGTCAGGTACAAGCCGCAAAGCTAAGTGGCATGCCTTGAGGCAGATATCCCCAATCTATTTGTGAGCTGTCGCGTATCGCATAATATTGCCTGTGCCATGGTGGTGACCATATAGTGGGCTGGGAATATAATGATTCTATGCATTTGATTTCGCCCATTTTAAATTGATTGAAACATCTCTGGGAGTCGAACCCCCGGAAGCGGATGTCGATAGCGACAACTTTGACGCCCCTCAGTCTACCGCGTCAGCGGCAGTTAACATCAATAAAAGGCCAACATACATTGAAAACGACATATTCTAGGCTATAAGAACAATACCGATGTACATTAACTAATGTCAGTGACGAAAGCGACATTATTCACAATTTAGTTCATAAACGCCTAATCCCCTCTCATCATAAATCTGGAATGCGTTGAAGGTTTTGCCAATTTGTGAGGTTAACTTGACATTTGCCATTCGACCGCTGCTCGAAACGTCTGTGTCTGTGTGTGTGCGTGTGACGCTCGTTTCGCTCCATAAGTAGTTGTCATCCAATAGACTAATCATTTCTTTAGCATAAAAGCAAGCAGGCAACTCGGTCGTTCAACTAGACAGCTTGTCTCATTTTGAATTAGTGCAGTTGTTATGACTGACACTAATGAAGCTTTTCATTAGTGTCAGTTTCAATTCAACATTATCATATATATATACCATATGTCACGCTGGTTGCAGTATTCCGAGTGATTACTACCCTGTGATTGCGCGCGGTACGCAATTAGCCCCATTTGGACTTAATTGGGTATTATTGCGATGTTGTTAATCCCCTCAATATCGTTAGGTCTAATACTGTGTACTAAAAGTATCCGAACATATTTGGTATCACTTTAGGAGGATGAGTACGAGGCTCGAGTAGGAGCGCGATTCCCGATTAAATGGACCGCTCCAGAAGCCGCCAATTACTCGCGTTTCTCGATTAAGTCAGACGTCTGGTCGTTTGGCATTCTGCTCACCGAACTGGTCACATACGGAAGGATACCCTACCCTGGTAAGAGACGATGACAACCCTGTGAACTGTGGCATGACAGTTATTGGCCGCTTTCGTTTGTTTCAACTCTATTTCCTATTAATTCTAGTTATGAAGAAAATACTTTCTCAAATAGAACTTTGCTTGCACACAATCGCAAATATGTAGAGAAAAAAGGTACATTCACATTTTACCTGTAGATTTACATTGTATTTTGTTAAACATGATTACTGCTCACTCGTACAAATATATACAGAGAGGAACGGTGGCCAAAGTAAGCTTACGGATTCGTACGAGGTAAACTCTTAGGTGAAGCTGAGGTCGGAAAGTAGAGTCGAATATTTTGTCGATATCTTTCCACCATCCATGAAAGAATGTCTTTATTACCTCTTTAAGAAGAGACTGCTGAGACTCCAATCATTGAGTGGTTTTACTGTGTCTTATAAATAAAAAACTCTGCATCATTGTTATTTTCATTTTCAGAAGACCTTTAAGTCCCAAAGAACTCGGCATAATTTACAGCGAGTTTAATGAACATTTACACGATATATATATATATATATATATACAAACTAGATGGTGTAGACTATAGTGAATGTGTGATGAACTTGTGTTCGTTTCGTTTCTCTATAATCAGGTATGACGAACGCAGAGGTATTACACCAAGTGGAACATGGCTACCGCATGCCATCACCGCCGCAGTGTCCTGTGGCACTATATGAAATCATGCTAGAATGCTGGCACAAGGACCCTATCAAGCGGCCAACTTTCGAAACACTACAGTGGAAGCTGGAAGACTTCTTTACATTGGAAGGCTCCGAATACAAGGAAGCTTCCATCGCCTACTGAGCCTCTCCATAGTCCTCTCACGCTCAATCACCATAAAGTTATCGTTCTATGATTATTATTAATACGAATCATAAGCTGCCATTTGTTGCTCGATTATTAAATACATTCGTTGCGTAAGATCGGACTGTACGTAAAATGAGTTCGTTACAAGAAGGGAAAGTGTTGCGTTCATCGGTAACAAAGACTAATTTCAGTCAATTCAATCGATATTTTGTTTACATCTGAACCTGAATTCCATTCACCATTTGACACCTTCTTGGAAAATCAACAGTGCGCAGATGGAAACATAAGCTATCTATAGATCCATATACCGATCTAATAACGGACTGTGTGAAATATTCGTTATGCCTTGCAACATTCGTACTTTGTGTTTTATCGAACACTTTTGTTGCTTTTAAATGTAAGAATTTTTGTGGTAACACACATATTATGTACGATCAGATTCTACGTAACAGAGCGAAAATCAATATGGCGGGATCTAATTATATAAATGAGAAAATTAAATCATAACAATGAGCTAAATATTAGTAAAAAAAAGTAAAAGCCGATGAAATCGCGCAGCGCGTTGCTGAGCTACGCCCGCCCGCCAGAAACATCCCTCCCTCGCTCCCTCCTGCTGTGATTACACAGCGCGACATAACTGCCACCGCGCACTAGGCACACAATAATATATATTCTTTCAATTCAACTGTTTCACTGGCTAATTCTATTACCGCTTCGCGCATTCCTACCATAGAGAATACTACATCGATAATAATAATATATATCTATATATATATATATATAATCCCGGTAGACCTTGTGCTCCCCACCGTGTAGCATTAATCATTCTCTGGGAATATGGCAATAGATAACAGCTCGCCCTCGACTGTGAGACGAGAATGCTTGGTCTATGTTTAAAGACGCTTGATTGCGCCCTTTAACCATTGCACGTTTAATCAGTCAATTATTGATTGGTACACTCACTCACTGACTCAGACATAGATGACTTGATATTTTTTTGCCTTGATCGCACGTATCAACATCTATCAATTAGTTCACCGCCTTTTGGATCATCCAGAAATGCAACTACCTCCTCAAGCTAACTTCTAAAATCTCTCATCTACCTCCTCAAGCTGAACCTCTTAAATGGTGTACCTTCACTCGTATATCCGGCCATTATTAAATACATCCATCCGCCTAAAGTAGGCTTGAAGTTGGTGGTGCTGGTCATACCAGCGAGGATCCACCGAATGATATTACACGTCTGGAGACGATAACTAAATGATTTGTCACAAGGTTGTTTAGCGTAGAAGTAGATGAAATGTTAAGGGAAAACAATGGGACTAAAAATATATCATTTTGAAATTCTGTGTGAGCCAAGTGCTATTTGACAAATAGCAGCCATATGTGGTACAGATAAAGAGTTGCTTAGAAAGGGAGAGAGAGAGAAAGAGAGATTTGCTGGGGGTCGAATTGCGTACACGGAATGAGGCAGTGAATAGGGGGTCTTCTCTTTGCGATCCAAGGCCTTGTGATAGAGGAGAGATGCGATCTATTTGCCTTATTGCCATTATCCCGCTTGAGTTTATTGGCTTATTGTGGATACGAGCGAATATCGAATATCGGGTGCTGTGTGTCAACGTGGTTTGCGTTATGAAGGAAAAATGGGAGGAGTTAACTGGCTGAATCTTCTGAACTTGAGGATTCCAGACCGATTGCAGCCGTTGCAGCGAACTGTGCGATGTGGAGAGCAAATATGTGAAATGTGAGATAATGGAGTGGAGTGCAGTAAGTGTATGAAGTGTGAAGTGGATGAGTGAATGATAGCAATGATACGAAATATAAATGAATATCAAAACGAAAACAGGAAAAAACGATGATTAGTACGAACGCACCTATGCACATGTACGTGAATACGTGCGTGTGTGCGTTAATGATAAAGATAAAAAATGGTGAGCGTGTGTGAGAGATGATGATGATGATGAGGAAAACAGAGAGCGGTGATAAAAGCTGAGCAGAGAGACAGAGAGAGAGAGAGAGAACATTGATGAGATAGACAACCCCACAGAGAAAGATAACGACAACAACATGGAAAGAAGGAATCCGAATTGAATAATACACTGTGAACAGCAACATGCTTGGAGGGGGGGGTGGGGGGCGGAGGGGGGGTACACAACAGAAAGTGCTGAAGAGGAGTCACGTGTAGAAGTATAAATGTTGTAGATGCGAATAATTATAATAGATAGCCACATAGACGACACTGCGCTTTTTAAAGGAAGCCACCACAACCAGACGAGATTCCTAAAAAAGTGAACTTATTTTGGTAAATTCGCGCGTCTCTTCGGCATACCCAATTGGAGATAATCGAATAATAACATTGTGTCAGCACTCACATAATATTGGCGAGTCCTGGTGGTTAATTCAGCTAGAAGTCAACATCACAAGTCCGTTTCTCTCTCTCTCTCTCTTTCTCTGTGGTGAAGACAAAATAGATAAAATGGAATTGGTTGATTCGGCCTTACCTGCACTATTTTATTATTACCTCTTTCGCCTTTGACACGTATGCGGTTTACATGGATCCGCTTGGCGTTACTTCTGCGCAGAGTATAATGACCAATAAATACAAATCAATGAATGATGATTACACAGTATAATGAGATGAGATGAAAACTTACGAAACCAATTAACAGACCACTGAGATCGGTAGGTTGTGGCTCTGTGTATTGGTTCAAACAACAACAACGACGACGACGACAACAACAAACGGCAGTTGTGTTTGCGTCCAGTTCAACCTGGCATCATCATCATCTCGTATTTTATTCTATGACAGCATCTAATAATAATAATAATAATAATCATAACTACTAATACAGTTTACGAACGGATGATCGAGCTGTCTGAATGGTTAAATAAATTAATGGATGAATCAATGAATGTACGAATAAATGACTGAATGGAATGTATGAATGCTTTGATTGACTCAAGCAGGCGACCAGAAAGATCATTGGTCACAATGAACGAGAAAGCGAAAGGACAACCGACACACTGACTCTGAAGGATAAAGGAATAATAATAATAACAGGAACAGAACAAAATGGTGATTAGTATATGAATTCCGCGTGAGTGATAACGACATCCCCGGAATTCATTGAGTATTCCCAAGTGGGTCGATGACATCTTACGATTAATCACAAAAGGGCTCCTTAACGTAGTGATTAATAATAATAATAATCATGATAATAATAATCACTTCTTAAATCCCTGATTTTCTATTGGGTCGCCTCGGCCTGTGCCTCGATAGCATTGAGAGGGGAAGGTCAACGAGATTATATAGGATTATTATAGAAGTGCTATCAAGGATAGGTGAGAAGTCCACATTATAATAACATTTATTATTATATAAAGCGTGGTGGTGATCGTATGCATGATGAACAGATGAATGATCAGCAGTGAGCAGTGAGTGAATAATAATAATAATACTATTATTATTAATAATAACAACACCTAGATAACTAGATGAATGAAATATGAACGTGGAGAACACACACACACACATGCATCCAGGCAGTGTTGATGGTGATCGTCAATGTTCATCGTCACATGGACAATGAATGTTCATTGTCGTTATTTGTTAACGACAATGAACGACTTCAAGTTCGATGAAGGACTCTGAGGTGGCGGTGTGTATGAGTTTTGTGACGCCTAAGCGGAATTCGACTAAAATTCATATATATATATATATAACGGTTCGCTCTTATTAAATGCCATGATATATTTGGTGATTGGAAGACAATGGATCTTGCAGCCACCCCTAACATAAAAATATAACCATAGAGCAGTATATAACGAGAATTATTTGGCACGTTGCATTGTACGGTATTTAGTTATTGGTGATAATTAATAGTGGATATGAACTACTGCAATTAAAACGATGAACATCGGTGTGTTCTATTCACCATTTCGACAAGGTTGGTCCAGTTTGTCCGTATCCTTTGCCATAATAATCATGACTTTTTGTTAACAAGTTTATTGAGCAATCGGCGAGTAAGGACCACGCCGACATCGATTCGTATGTACCTTGTAATAATAACCATGGCAATAACCAAACAAGAAAACACTCATACACAAAGAAGATGGATAACAGGATCATCAACGATTGCTTACGAGATCGTAGGCATAATATTAATGCGAAATTATAGTAAATTAGTATTCAAAGTTGGATACAGCAGATGTAGGGAGTTTATTATTATTACACTATTATATATTATACATACAGACGTGGAAGGAGAAAGAGAGAGAGATAGAGGGAGAGAGAGAGAGAACACCGTTCTAAAATGCATCGGATGCTCTGTATTACTGCTTACATTAATATGGCAGTAGTCGTTTTACAAATAGCTACTAGGTCGGCCATTGCTCTTGTGAGCCGATCTAAGAACCTGTATATAACAATACATAATAATAAAAGATCTGTGTCACCCGTGAAGGGTAAATTAATTATTATTATAATTATCATAACACATATATAACGAAGTGCAAGCTCACAAACAAAGAAATGACCCTTGGTGTGCGAAAGAAAAAAGTGTAACTCAAACGTAGTCAAAGGAGTATGTATGGACGTACTCTTCAAATTTATTATGAATATAATACCTATAATAATACTACTAATATGATGATAAGAATCCATGTGGAGAAGCCGGGAATGTCGGGGAACAACACTAACCACGAAAGTCTCTGCTAATGATCACGTTTCCATAACATCACCAGTATCAAAAGTCACAAACAAATAAAGAATTTTTATTATTATTATTATCCGGAGGCGCCTTTGATATTGAAGGTGTCACATACACAGAAAGAGAATGTGCTCATAATGACCAACTAAAAGCATTAATCTATGATGATGCTTGCCCATTAAAAATGCCACAACCCGGATAACAGCAGTACGAACACAAAATAACTCACGCAAATGTGACAAATAGATTTTCTTTATTGAGCATATCCTTTTGTATATAAGTTATCCACTAATAATGCGATTAATGAATAAACTGATGTTTCGTGAACGGTGAGCTATAGTGTGTTCAATTCAATTTATCTTATTGAACTATAGGAACCACATAACAACGACATAACATGATCATGTTAGTGTGAATCGTTGAAGCATGTCTAAAGATAGTAGTCTGGAACTACATTACTAAAACTCAATGTTTCGCTCTCTCAAAAGCCGGAGACCTAGTCTATATAAACTATAGTCTTGTGTAAGGCTAACTTCACTATGTGAATGAGGTTAATTAATACGAAGTCGCTGATTTAAAGGACTTCAAACGTTACATTTTGACTGGGCTGCCCAAACCCGCAGGCTGCATATTTCAGCCATCATTCGAGGAAGGTCGAGTGTTCAACCTGTCCCGTTCAGCATCTTAGCTTACCCCATACTACGGAGTCGACAATAAATCTGTCCTGATGTCGTAACTGCCCTTAGCTGGATAGTCAAGCGGGATTGTGTGTAGGTAGCTCTAAGGACTTGGAGCCCGCAGGCCATTTTTTGAAGTGATACAAAAGTAGCTACGAACAAGAAACAGGACCTCCAGGGTAAAAAACCAAAAACAAAAAAATCTGTAAAGTTTATGCAAACAATGCACAAGATTGGACAGCAGAACCTAACATCTTCTCAACAGTTTACTTACCTGAAGGAGCGGTTGATCATCAATGTCTCCCAGAGTTTCTAAACTCGACTGCCCTGTTTGTAAATGAAGGCGTGTCTGTGAACTTAATAAACGGACTTTAAGGATGCTTTCGAGACTATACCGTACGAAACCATATTCGCTGTACTTCAATTTAAGGTATTTCCCTTTAGCCGGTTCAACATCACGTATATGATGCCTATAAAAAGTACGCACGACGCCTGATTCTGCAGAACTATCTTGATATGTTTATGGACTGAAGAGCATGGTCCCTTAACCTTCCTGTTAACAATTGTGGCGTCACCCATCTGTGAAGTAGGAACTACCGAGGAGGCGGAACTGCCGATCTGGAAATGAATCCCTTAATAAAATGGACACTGTGAAAGATCTCGGAGTTTGGTTCCGCACTCACTCTTAAGTGAAGAAGTCGAATTTGTCACCCACAATGTTCACTAGTATGCTGTTGGATACTGTGAAGTTTCGCTCTGAAGTCCCCTTCTGCCTGTCTCAACCTAATCGCGTCTCACGCTGTTCCTTGTTTATGTATATTCGCCTAAGTAATATAGAGCCCAGCAAGAAACAGAGACATGCCAAGATGTAATTTGGCCTACCTAGGTTTTCGGACTGACGCTCAGCCAACATTTAACGTACATGGTACTGCTTTTAGCATTGCTTCGTAAGGCTGACCCCTAAATGCAAACTTGGCCTACCACTCCATTTGAAATGATACCTTTAGTTTGCGATACAATGAAAACCGGTGGTAAGCATATGTTTTGTAAAATTGTAGATTGGTTCTGGATTGATTAAGTCAATTGATCTTAAGTTGGTTGTTAATCTGAACAAATTGGAAATTTGTATTTTTGTTATAAAGCAATGAATGTCCCATTCACAGGTAAGATTTGTTTGGCGTTGTCACCTGGCAATATTTCTGCTTTCCATGGGGTGGCCCGTTTGAAATATCTATCTTCCCTTGTTGCCAATAGCAGTAGGTGTGTTCTGCTCGCTGCGACTTAGTTCCCTTCTAGAAACGGCATTCCCTTTCCCGTCGGAATCTGTGTATTAATCACGTTGTCGTTTCTCGTTTTCCAGATTACCCCATTCGCCACTGTGCTTCGTGGTCACATGCCGCAAGGTCTGCCTCTAGTGTTGTCGATTGGTGTCTGTCGCGGGCAGTGGAGGCCGCCAACCTAACCTCTTTCAGGTGGAAAAGCTCATTCAAGCGTGCCTTTACCTGTCTCCGAGTACCTTAGTACGAGTTCATCTTCCAAGGTTGTTTAGTTCCTTAATCCGTAGCGTCTTCCACTATGTAGCCCCCGGTAACTAACAGTGTTCACCTGATTTCTCTCCTTGGAGGCTTTACTTGCAATTTGAATTGATAGCCTTATGATCAGAGACTTATTCACGACTTTGGAGTCGCCCGCCAGGAATTTCACCAGATGCTTTCACAGCTGCACAGTATATAATCTAAGACTGTGTCCTCCCTTGTCCTTCGCCATTATTATTGGGGATTATTATTTCCCCACGTTTTGAGATGCTGTAGGTCTTTAGCTCTTTAACAAATTCAATGTTCATTTCCACTCATAGATGGTTCATATAGATCGATAGGAAAATCCAGGTCTATCCACCAATCGTTGCGGTCATGCCTGCCCATTTGTCTCGGTGTGTCCGATCTCGAGGCTGTCGAAAACCAAGATACGTACTCCATTTTGACTTCGGCTACTCAATCTGATGTCTCTAGCCTATCATTTCCATTATCCATCTAACACAAGATTAATCCACCGTTGAGTGGGTTATGCTTAGTATCAGCATTGCTACATGTTCCTGGCAGTGTAGCCAGCTCAATGACAGCCCATTCATCTTGAGTGTGGCAATGTATTTTGCTTTGTAGATGTTGGCACAGGTAGAAAAGTATTTAGTTAGACATTCAGAAGAGTTGTTTTATTACTCGGTGAATTAATTCAGGCTTCATGAGTAATGCCTCGTTTGATAAATAATTCAGAAGGGCTACCGACGTGAGTTACCCAAGGTTGATTACCAAGGGTGCGCCTACATTGAAATACATTTTCCATTACAGAGTGTTCCTAAGAGAATTATGCAAACTCAGGGTATGAATCATCAACTAGAACCAGGTGAAGTTTAGGGGTGTCGATATGATGTTAAGTCCGTCCTGCGGCAGAATGGTATCGGAGTTGTTATAATTGTATCACGTATTCACAACCAGAACAACGTCTATTTGATGGTCTTTCGTTTAAGAAAGACAAAAATTATGAAAATTATATATTGAGTTATATATTGAGCCTTGCGGAGTGATCGTGGTTACAATAGTGGTTAAATCACACCGGATGTATCACCATGCCATAAAAAAATACAATCCAATTGTTGGAGTATGTGGTTATTTCAATGTGGCCGCTAGGGGAAGGTAAGAAGTTCAAGGACAGAAGTGGATACAAGCGGACGCTAGAAAGGGCACGATGACACAAAAGAGCAACAATCCGCCTTCGTGCGAAGTGAAGGAGATCGAGTGAAAATTGGACAATTTCCTTCGACACCTGGACCGATTAAACGTTAATCAATGACCAGTGAGACAACTCGCATAGTTCAGGTCAGAGTTCAGCGACGAGCATGCAATTCTCATGTCTTTCCTCGAAGTCTAAATGGTGCTGGCTGACAAGGAAGAAAAACCATGTGCCTCACTCCAAGCTCTTATATGTAGATGCGCTGTCTCAAAAAAACGTGATATTTTAGAGATATCTTTCCCAAAAGGCTGGCCAGGGTTAGACGGAAACAGTGAAGGAATTCAGTGAACGAATGAGTCAGCATGCAAAAAAGTGCGTATATGAAGAATACGAGAAAGTGACGCTGAGTGATAAGCTAATAACTCTGGACGCGTCTGACGATGGCCCGAGAAGTATCGTGACCACAAAATGGAGGACCATAAGAAGCTAACGACTGGTTGTTCGTACCTGTTTGAGTCTTTGCTTACATGTAGCTTAGCGCTGGTTCAGTTTCTTAGAATGGAAATTAAGCTAGAAGTTCAAATATCGTCTAGTGCTGGAAATTAGCCTTCTGTGATCAAATCTTTGTTTCTTGAAGTACCAAGCGCGAATGAAATTTATCGAAAATTGGCGAATATGTTAGACAGGGAGACCTTCACTCGGCAAAACGTTTACCACTGATGTAATCGATTCAGGAGGGGTAAGTGGACTGTTAGAGACTATTGTGGGGGTGAGCAAACTAGAGCTTGGACTACAACATCTTTATCGGCACATTTTGGAAGTTATAACGAAAACATTGAAACAAATAATTAGGAGTAATGCAAAACGGGTCCTTCACGAATTCGCTCCGGAGTAAATGGAAACACGTGAGTGATATTGTAAAAACCACCTACAGGACTACAAGCAACAAAAAACTGGGCTAATGCACACCTTTTTAACCGCCTACTAGGCTACTTGGTTTCTTCGATGTATAAAATAGATCCGAACGACCTGATAGAGACTTACGAACACACTGATCGATCAGTTACATAAAATGATACCAACGGGATACTAAGGAGGCTCCAAAGAACAAATTCGCTTATTGTGTCAGGGCAGAGCACACGACAACCGTAAAGATCGAGAAAGCACATATAAGGCACAAGGAAGAAAACAGCTTGTCTCAATTGCGGAATGTCCCTGCAGAGATGTTCCTCAGAAGGACAGACGTGTAAGGAATAACACAAAGAAAACAATTTCTCACCTACGTGAAGATCGGAACAGAAGATCAACGTAAGGGCAATTCGGGATGACAATTCAGATGGATATCACGGGCTTGATTTGGACGATACATTCTATACAGGAGTTATCGGCAGAATACACGATCGAACGCTCTATTTCACTCCCTTCATTGAAAATATTAGTCAAAAACATGCAATAATAATAATGATAAATTAATCATACTGTATCCACTCCAATAACACCAGGAGAATAGCCAAACAGACACAGTAGATATGTATCTATTTATACTAAGCAAATATATAGAGGCCCACTGGTAGCTAGTAAAGCTGGCACGGTTTGCTGCGGCTAAACTCTCAAATACTAAACGGTCCGTATGTAAAATGTACTGTATTTATTAAAAAATTGTTTTTATTAAGAAATTTAGTATCTCGTAACATTTTACTAATTTAGTTAGTCCCTAACATCGCTCATTGTAAGATTGTGAAGGGAGAAGGGTGTTAGAGAAAATGTGGTTATATTAAAGTGCCCGTCAAATGAGACAGTGTCCCCTGTCAGCAAACCAATAAATCTGTAATATTATGTTAATCCACGACTCTTGTGCAGTCGATATCTAGTAGCAAAGTAAGACAAAATTATCTTTTGTTGGGGCAAAACACAAAATTCTATTTGTCATATCCAAAATAGTTGTCAAAATGTCCATTGGAATACCATTTGATTTACATATCTCTATCATCTCTTGCGATCTGGGTATCTCCTGCATATGCATCCCGCAAAATCCATCCTGCATCCTCTCAAAATCATAAAACAAACACCTGAAGTTCAAGTTCTTCCGCTTCCCCAAAGGTAAAGGATTTGTAGTCGTAGATATCATTCCTTAGTCATAAAACCGGAACTTTATCATCATGATCTCTCCTCCTTTGAAACGTAATTATGAGCATTACTATCATGCTAAACTATATGGTTTTCAGCACCGAAATATTTTGCGCATTCCGATACAAAAAGTGTTTCGGCACGTCTGTCGCGTAATGGCAATATATGGTGAGTGATGTGAATAAGAGGAGAAATAAAATATCCTCAAATTCTTTGACAAACTATTGTGTTAAGGCACATGTACTTATGGGACAACTGGGAAATGAGAAAATCATTTGTCAATTTGTTATTTTTATTTTCAATAGTACATTGATGGCTCGACATAATGGCTTAGTTATGAAAGTCTATTCACGAATACATACAGCTACGCTAAACATAGGCAGAGGTGAGTGACAAAATATCCACTTAATTTTACTCTTATTTCAAAATTGTTATTAAAGTAACTCTTACTTTGTATACTTAATCTAGCGATCGATATACTATATCGATCGGGGTTTGTGGCGATTTCTTATTAGTCTTTGAATCTCTGAATACACAGATAGATACCACACTCACACCTGTTATAGCTTTTGTTACAGTGTTTGTGATGAATGTTGTACATAAGCCAGTATTTCATAGCAGATTGTTCCTTGCGTAACGTGGAGCAGCGGACTGTGAATTCAGCCCAGCCCTTCTATATGGCTGAACGAATTTATACTAGGAGCAATCAGCAACTTTATACCTGTTAATTCTGTGGAGAATAGGTACTCCATGACCGTTCGACTGAATAGCTTGACACTGAACCTGACGGCAAATGTTGAATCTGCCAACCTGGTGATGATCTCAAAGTAGGAGCGGCAGATCCAGCTAAATCGGGATGCGGAGCTGAATATCGCGGCGAGGACGAATGAGAAACATACGGATTTGCCTGCGGATACGAAGAAACCAACGGCGCACCCGACTGATACAATGGAGTGGCAGTGGTATTGGTAGAGATGAATACTGGAACAACGTCATCCTCAATCTGGAGAGAAAAACATTAAAAAACTCAAGTTGATGAATGAATTATATTGATCGATCGATGCTGTGGTGGTTTACTTGGTAAAGGTAATAAGCTATATTTGCTTATTAAAGGAGCTGCAATTTCACAATGCTTAAGCTCTCCTATGTGACACGCAGCGGGGCTCGAACCCGGCGTCGATGTCAATGCCACCTTTTCAGTTCAGTTTTTGAAAGCGACCACTGCATTAATAGATTATGTGCAATTACTTACTTCTGACATATAATTGTTATATGCCAGGCTATATGGAGGCCATGTCAATTAGTCGACAGTCGTGTCCGACACTAATCGGGTCAGATCCTTTTGGATCAACTAACCCAATTGTTAATATCTAGATGATCCATCAATATGTGGCTGATATAGCTGACTTGCGACGTGTAGACAACAACAATTGTCGTCTAACAGGCGTTCTCTTAAGATCTTCACTGGTATCCGAAGTTTTCGCAGCGGTACTCCTTCACCAACCTTTTAGTTTTGAGGACCTCCCCGTGATCGCTGAGACGGCAACGTAGCAGTACATATTTAGATGTGACAATATAATTTTAAAATAGACGTTTGCGATGAAGATATTTTTAAATGGGATTCGTTGCTGTCCCAAGTTAGCCCACTTTGGAGAAAGGATAACTTTGAAGGAGCCAAAGGACACACTACAGTTTTAAACCCGAATACTCCAGGACAACTCTACCCGTGGTGCAAACGTGGTAAATCAGAAAATACGTTCTCGTATCCAAGTACTGGCCCTGCTTGGTGATTTCGTAGTTTCTCATTCAGATGTTGTAGCGGCCCTGAAACGAACGAGAAGGTTTCTTCCTCCTTCTCTACTTCATCAATAGAGCAAACAACAAATGTCTTGCTCGACCGTTTCTACTCAGCTCGAATGTTTTGGACCGACCGCCTCCTCGTCCCCCTATAGTAGATAACTTTGACAGGTTGGTCTCAATATTGACTCAACGATTCAAGTTATGTCAATGATTAAATTTATAAGACAAAGCAGGGAATTAATATTGGCTTTATCTTGTGATGCAACCACGGCATAAGTCAATAGGCACATATCATTGATGAATACAGCATGAGTTTCACTTAGGTTAACGGTAATTCGGTCCTTGTCCGAAGCTAAGAGTAAAACTGTATGCCACAGGAGCGGTTAGGCGTATATCGAAGGAAAAATCCTGCCCGAATAGAGAGTATATTCATTCACTCATTCAAATTGAAGTTTGTTCATGGAACTGAGCTTATATAAAAATACCCAATGATTTGGACTAAAATATACGATATATATGGCAGAACAATAGAGGCAGGCTGCCGAATAGTCGAATAAAATGCTAAAGCAGCCTTATTCCTAACCGTTGTGGCATTGCAACAGGTTTTACATTTTCAGAATAACATTACAAGTGAATTGGTGAGAAATATAAGTGGCTACTTCGTATCTCCTTTGGGTGCGGCTGACAAGAACACCACGATCAGAATGATAATCTGATATGATCATCTGTTCCTTTTGTATGGATAGAGGTTTACCGGAATATAACTAACATTGTCCCGCAGTCACATAGTTCTCCTACACTGGCCGCCCGGACTGGACCAAAAAAATTAGAAAAATCGCTAAATAATCTTTGGCGCTGGTCTGAGCACTTAGAGTAGCCTCACCCCCGAGCTCTCTCGCGCCCTCTTTCCCTTTCCAGAAGCGACAAACCGTTGCACCGATTAGTATGACAGAGGAAGGACAACCAAGAGTCCTTTATTGGAAAACATCTGTTTCCAGAGTATCATGGAAGGCGGTCGAGATGCACTATGTTAAAAGAGGTAACAAACATGTCTAGAAATACAAGCAAGGTGATTCGAAAGGTGTCAAAGGGGTATATATTTGCGCCAGAATTTTATCACAATTGAGCAAGTTCGAAAACTGGAATGCCCAAAAGAAAAATATTATTTAATTATAATTAATATAATTAGATTCACTGCAAGAAAAATAACAAGATAATCACACCAACGATTGACTGAGAATAAACTAATAAAGATGCACAATCCAAATAGAAGTTGAGCAAGCAATGTTCATCTGACGAAAAGAAAAGCATGACTGGACATATAATCAATGGCCGAGGAATCTCACTCAGCAATTGGCGTAGTAGCAACTGAAACATATTAGAAAGTGCTCCTGCAGACCAGACAACTCCGCCCGATGTCTAGATATTATATATTGTGTACAAAATATTGTATATATTAAAACACACAATTACAAAAAAAATTGTATATATATATATATAAACTCATAAACATGTTTAGTACATACTTGAATAACAATGGCGGGCACTGCCTGAGCGGACAGTTGATTCGCTCTGTTGGGAAAACTTCCGGGCTGAAAAATTGTGCTTGACTCTTCTGCACTTTCTGATGTGAGCATTTGACCTGAAAATATAAACCGCGGTTATCGTGTGTCGAGAGTTTTAAGCTCAGTTGAATAACTTGAAAACACAAAAACTGAAAAATCGTCTACATGAGTCCTCATCTGATAGTACCACTTCATAAATTATAACAATGTTCTTTACAAATCATGATGAATAAGCTCTATTGGAAGATATATCCTTTGAGACCAATGCAGATGGCATCAAAATCCTCATAAGTAAAAGGTGCTGAAGTTACTTCTAGTTTTCAAAATGTATTAAACAATACTTATACTTACGTCCTCACCCCCCCCCACCCCCATAATCCCTAGAAATTCCGACCTACTGTATGTTTGAATAAATTCGGTGAATTTGCTTAGGAATACTTATGTTATATAGATACTCAACTACTAAATTCTCCTATATATTCCAACTGAAACGCTTTGTATTGATTTGATTAGAACACGGGTATGCCACAAACCCACAAACACTCGATCTCATCTAAAAAACGATATGAATACAGCTATTGTACATACGGAAAGAAGAATTATCTGATTACCAAGCACGTTTGGGGAGATGGCGAACCCGACAAGGTGATGGACAAGGGCAGATAACTTGTGAACTTCTATGTACCACTAACCGTCCCGACTCTACAAACAGGGCGTACTCTAGCAGGTAAACAGATCATAGCGAATATTCTGCTTAGTATTTCATTGAACAGATCTTTTTATGTTTTTGAACGAGATTAAATTATTTTTAATCACAAGATACGATTTTTTCTGTCTTTCACGGGGTTTTATCTTACCAGCCAACTTTTGTTGTTTAGAGCACACTAAATAATTGTAGAACTTATAATAACATCTTAGTGGTGAGTCAGAATCAACAACCCCCGAAGTAATGACTCCCACAGTCGGTCCCGGGATCAAAATGTATTCCTATTTTTTACAATAAAAAAAAATCAACAACACGCAAAGTAAACAACGACTTCTGTTGCACCTATTGTTAACATCTTTTTAGAAAAATAGCAATTTTTGGGTGATCCTATTAGTTCGAAGGCGGTTCGAAAGACGTTTAAAACAGTGCTTTGCACCTGCTTGGTCATGCCTTGCTATTTATTTTTTCCCATTCCTTCAAATACCTTTTTTTTCAGGCTTACTCTCAGCCAACATTTAACGTCCATGGTATTGCTTTTAGCATTCCGTCAAGTACCGGAACCAGAACTGGTACTCTATCTTTATATAAATAATTTTTATTGCCTATCATTATAAATATACGACCCGTTAAAATCCTGGCTTAAAACTAAGTGCTGCGAGAATATCAAAATAAAAACGTATATCAAGTAGTGGCAAAAACGTATATCAAAAAGTAAAATCGAAGTTTGTACTCCGAGTCCAATTGAGTTCAGTTTTAAATAATATAAACTCGGTTGACGTTTACACATTCTATTTCGAGGCGTTAAATATTAAACTGTCAGCGAGTTAGGCTAACTAAAACGTCTCCTACTCTTGCCATTGGGAAACCGATCATTCGAGTATGTGTCCCTGATAAGTGATGTAACACGATGTACAGCGCTTTTTGCATGTTTGCATCAAGAGAACGAAGATTTTCGACAAAATAGAGCCAAACGAGAAGCCCAAGTCACCTTGGCGTCTCCACGACAACCTTAGGTCCCAACTAGGGGTGGGCGGGAATAAGGGCTTTAGTGAGTTAAAGAGTCTCGCACTAGGTGGCAAGAGGCTGTTCTGTCTTCACACATGTGCATTACGCGTTCCCGCAACCCCCCATAACAAAAAGGTCTCAGACTGGGAACGCCGTTAAAGCCGTCCTTCGAAAACTCGAATACATTCTTCTCACCATCTTCGGCACTCTTTGTTTTCCTTGAACCATACACCGATGGATTACAACTTTCTCTACTCACTATAAAACCACTATAAAATCTTTGACACGTAAATTTACCTCGAAAATCGGCTTAACACATCTGTCGACCAAAAAATAGCCGATGCCTGATTGACAGGTACTTATCTCAGGCAGCGTCTTTCCTAAGAACTACAACGAGGTAATGCTACTACGTTATGGGCACCATGGCCGAATGGATCAAGAAAGAATTTCTTTTACTGCTATTAATGGCCCGATAATACTGCCTCGATTTGTGACAGAGGTTTGCCGTACATGATGGCGGCGTATATATATATATATGTATACGTATAATTTCTTGCTCCATTCGGCCATCGTGCATAGACATTTTTTACCAACAAACTTTTAAATAAATTCAGTATAGTATGCTGGTTGAAAAGGGTCGAATAAGTTTCATTAATTCATGTTTCAGGACATATGTAAAAACGGTGATAGCTTGGTATCCAGCTTATGGTTTACTTTTTAAGTTGTATAGTTTCTCAGGTCTCTAGCAGGCTATATCCTTGATCGTATGTGAATAATCGTACAAATACCAGTTTTTATCGGAGCTGTGGGGAAAACGTATACATATATATATATACGCCGCCATATGTACGGCAAACCTCTGTCACAAATCGAGGCAGTATTATCGGGCCAGTAATAGCAGTAAAATCAACGTTCAATTCAGGCGGGCAGCGTTGGTTAATCCGTCATGACCGTCGACGAGCACAAACTTGTAGATGATGGCTTGCATTCAAATTTAATCGGAATCAAAAGTGTTGTCAACTGATGCGTCTTTATTCTAACTGTCTTTTGTTCTAATTGTTACCAAATGGAACGTCTGACACTGGGTGGACTGGGAAATGTACATTGCTTACATAGAATTTGCTATTAATTGTCTATTAAATTCATTCATTACCGTGTCGGGTCAACATGTACATATATCTGTTGAGAATGGCGCAGATGGACGATTTAGTTGATGCGATAGAAATCCGGATCCGCTGCAGCAGTTTGATAATTACTGGTGGGGCACTGATACTTCTAGTGACTCAGGTATAAGCATGCCTCCTCGTCCTCATCTATGCTTCGCACTCTGATATGCCCATAACGTTAAGATGAGTCTACGTATCGTACATATCCTCTCGTGTTCAAATGTGGACACATGTGTGTTAAGTGTTCGGTCCTCGGGGAAGACATGATCTTTTTCTTCCGGACAGGCGAACCCTACAACTAATTCAGTACTGCTCTAATTATCGATTATGTCATATGTTACTACATTTTCTCCCTGAGTAAATGTATTTTTGACTTCAAGTACAGATGCTAAAAAGGAATGAATTCTCAAATGTGGAGCCTTGGACACCAGAGGACTCACTGCTCACCGGAGCTTCATTAGTACAAGCAATTCGCAACATTACTTCCTGGATGCAAAAAAGTCAGAAGAGACAAACTTGAGCAACTAGGAGATCCCTCGCTTCTGCCGGATATTCGACCACGTTTAAAATCACGGTGTGAAAAACTTTGGAATATGCTGAAAGGGTAGCCTTTATTAGGAGCACACAAAGGTTTGTGTTTATTGAGGGGTTCGTTGAATCCATTCGAAGAATTTTTCACTTGCTTAGAAGCTGCAATATGCCAACGCGATCTACTGGTCTTACTCATTCACGGACAGCGCAAAAGCAAGCACCTCTTCCATTTGGGATGGGTGGACTTAGTCGGACAGCGCCAGGTTCTTTTTTGGTCTCTCCTTGGTCAGGCTTCGAGCGATTTGGAACGGGCCAGATTGAAGAAACCCCACTAGGCGTTGGGCGGGAGCATAGCTTAATGCTGTTTCCTCGTCTCATATGGGAATTTACTTGATGTTCAATGGACCCTTGTTGCAGTAGGTTTACAATTGAGAAGTGATCTAGTTTCTCCACATTTCTCCTGCTGAGGAGAACCGCTTAATTCGCTGGGTCGTCATGGACTTCCTTCGATAAAATGCCCTGGTCGTGCCCAGAGACACCCTTTAATAAATCAAACTTTGGCCAGAGCTCTTTGTTCTACATCTTTTCGTTGCATTCGTAGACCCACAGGTATTTATCGCTTTGATGGGAAGCGTTCTGATGGTATGTCGTTAATCCCCTTTTCCAGAGATAAAATTTTGCTCTTTGCAGATTGCACTGTGACTGACACTGTAGCACCTTCTTACGTCAGTCTCGGACCAACACAGCCAACACAGCCGAACAAGTCAAGAACAGAAAATGCACCTTTTTTTATGAATGAGTACTACTTTAGACCTGTAGCCTTCGAAACATTGGGGTACCGGGGATACAATTATTAAACTTCCTTAAGATGTTAGGAGAGAGGTTAGCTTACCCTACAGGAGAGCCATGTGCAATCGAATTTTTAATAGAAATATTTTTCTTAGGTATCCAAAGGGGCAACGCAATTTCTATTTTGCGCACGTTTATAGACCCAAGAATTGGAACCTCCTTGTTTTAAATATACTATTAAGGATATATAGATGAAGCTGTTTTTAGATGTATTAAGTCGGTTCATAAGTCCCCGCGCTTTTTTCTTTAGGAAAAAGCGCAGCCTTTTCGAGCACACTATACAAACCAATTAATGTTTGATGTACTCTTCGCCACTATTTACAACCTCCTCCCACCTCTCAGCCAATTGCTTTATGCCGTCTTCCTTCAGAAGAGCCTTGAGACATAACTTGGGAAACCATTCTTGAGCGCTCCTTACACTCATAGAGTCCGCACCGTACACAGAACATTGTCCAGCTTTTTGGCCTCGACGAAAAGCGAAGAAGAGCAAATGTCGAAATGCACGTTTTTCCCACCTGGAACATCCATCTTTGGAGCCGCAAATTGATTGTACTTTTGCACCACGGTAGAACACGATTGAACAAGCGTGTAGAGGAGTGAAAGCGCTTTCGAACGGTATGTAGAAGTAAACAAACGGAGAAGATGAAAGTGGAAACGGCAACGGCCAAATAAAAAGCGCGGGAACTTATGAACCGCCCTAATATTTCACGGTCAATGGGTTCAATTGTCGCCCACTTTTATAATTAAATGTATTATATATATAAAGTATTCACATGTTCCCGATATGTATATGTTCCTGATAGAGCGTAAGTCTTTACTCAATTTTTGGATTTACCTCGTTATTATCAAGCTCAATGAAATTAGTAGAGAGACCTAACTCTCCAACAGACGTATGAGGCACAGAGACAGAAATACGGAGAACTCCAAATATTGCATTTACATATTGTAGCACTCCGGCGTTATGATCTTAATCATATTTTTCTCTTTGGGTGATATTTATAATTTCAGATTGCTACTTTAGTCTATTTATGTAATTGAAAATTATATCGGATGTATTTACCGTTAAGTTACTGTACTATTTTGTACATGATCGCGTGTTTTGTGAGAAAAGCTATAACTATATATAATGAAATGTTCACAAGTATCTTTTTCTGATTAGTACGAAATATGTTTTGACCTTGATCATTAACACGCTTATTTAGGGTTTTAATACATGAAAAGGAAATGCGTCGAAAAGAAATTTCGAAAAAATACGTAGCACTCTCCAAATTTCCAACATTTCAAAACATAATCGAAGACATTTCTTAATTGTTCCAAAATTTCCTTATATGTTACACAACTCCACTTATCGTGTTAGGTATCCATAGTGACCAGAGCAAACGAAAAGAAAATAATGAATGCAAACATAGAAGGATATACTATTTGAACCTCCAAGCTCAGGTTCATACTCGGCTATACTCAATTAACGAACTAATGATTGTCCAATGAACAGTTTATTAAATAAGGGCCTATGCCTCGGAAACAAAGATTTTCTTATTAGTCATTATCTCAGTTACAAGAATGTCCACCACTGTTTCGAAATTAGGTGAACTGGATAGTTGTAAATACATCGGTTTCGAAAGGCTCGGTGACGGAGAATTTAGAGACATTAGTAACTTGATTCAAAATGCGCAAAATAATGTATAATGTGTAAAGGTGGCACTTACCATTCGTTAGCGTATCCGAGCGAGCCATGGAATCATTCGAGCTTGGCGTGGAAGAAGCTACGCTATACTACATATGGATGGACGGACGGATGGGTGCATGGGTGAGTGGGAGTTGAAGTGGACTGATTGTGCCGAAGAAACCGGATGTAGAGAACACTCTCCGCTGATGGTGGATCTCTCATCGTGGAAGTATCTATCCACATCATTTTTATTAGTTGTCCATATTATTCTGGACAATAACACACAAACATATTATATATAATTAATGGTAATTATGAAGTATGAAGCGTTATTTTGTATGCTTGTTTTCAATTAGCTGTTGTGAGTGTATTTACAGTGGCAATATCTACAAAATTTTCAAAGATCAAAAACGTGACGTAGCTATGCAGTGTTTGCATTCTAACAACATGTATTTATTCTCAAAACTGGATAATTACTACATTCTTGTAGGTTTAATATCATAGATAGGTTATTTTTATTTCTCGTTTCGGTGCTGTGATGTTAAATTTTGTTCACAAAGGATACTCTTATATCCAAGAAACCACTTATATGTATATATATTTATATATATATATATATAACTTGTCGGCAGTTTTGTCAGTTTAACGTAAATTGGACGGATGTAGATCAAAGTGTTACAGTGCTAAAATTATCAAGACTGACACTCCATGCGACGCGTTATAATTGGGTTGGTTCATCATTCCTTTCAGTAATTCCCTAATATAGCCGGATAAATACATGAAGTCACTACTACACTTCTTCCAAATGTGCAACCTGAATGTGATGAGATATAATAAGAAGCCTGTGGAGAAATTCTGTAACTTTATAGAATCAAAATATTTGTCACTTCCGGTGCATTCGCCCTAATCTTTCCGTGTCATTCTATAGCTGAGCTCTGCCTTGTGATCCATATTTCCCGAGCTGTTTTCTTCAGTATCAAATGCGAACTGCCCGTAGAGATCAATGAAAGAGAAAATGCATCTGGTATCGTTTACAGAAAGAAAGAAATGGTAAGGGAAAAAAATAGGACGATGATGATCAAACACAGGTTTGTTCATCTGTGCGATGTCAGCGTCTCGATGCCAGCTTCTCGAATATGGAATCTAAATGTAATTCCAGGGCCGTGTTAATGTGTGGAACGAATCTAAAGGCACGGTCTGGATGTCTGAAATACCAAAGGTACGTTAGAATGATAAATTCTCGAGCGAATTTGAATTAATTACTGTACAAGGTAAGTTAGGATTTAGCGGTTTTGTGAATCTGGAAGAGCCTCTGACCGCATAATTAATCACCACTGAGAGTTTCTACAAAAATGGTTACCTACAAACGAAAGAACCATGGCACTCAGTCTAATCACTTAGTTAGTACAATAGTAATAAGAATGATTATTATAAACAGAATTCCAGCTCTCTGATTCACTTCGGAAAGCAATCATATTTCCGCTCATTTGTTTCTTATTTGACCTTCATAATGCTTTTGATATTGAAACTTCATATGTTAATTCCCGGGTTACTATCATTCGGCTACTTCAAATTTTCCCTTCGGGCAACATTATAGTAGGATGTATTATTATTATTATTGTTTTTTGTCTATCGAGACCCCCCCTGCCGGTGAAATTCACTTCGTGTCGACACCCGTACACTTAACACATAATTGGATCATTTTCAATTCGTTATAGAACGTCATTTGTGAGATATATTTTATAGTGATTGTTAACTTGATACATTATTGGTTTTGCAGCGCACGAAGGAATTGTAGTTGTAATTATTGATATTTTTTCCGTTGAGCAAATCTGATAATCTCGTGTACAAATTGAATTTATTATAATGTGGTATGTATACATTGCCTGCAACTGTACACTGATATAATGTTTTCGTACAATCATACCTCATATGCCGATACCAAGCTGGCAGCTATACTTATTCTGGTTAGTCAGCTTCAATCTAATAATGTCATTGTTACATTTTTGTATGGTTACAATTATTTGTTGTTTGCGCGCGCTAAGGGTTATGTTTAGAACTGCAGCAAGTTTCGAAATCCATTACAAATGTTTTAAGGGATGATAGAGCAATTCGAAGGAACATGTGAGGAACTCGAGCTAAACCATGGATGCAATTTAAAACAAATGGTTTTAGTCATAGGTGAACGGCGTCGTTGTCTCCAGATATTTACAGTATTCTAATCTAGTTACATCGAATTTCAGGTTGAGCGTTATCCACACATCAGTAGCATCACAACAGTCTGGATTTACAGCCCGGCGACTTGTCGGCATTTTGCTCCTGATTTTATGTACAAGCAGTCTCTTTTTCTACAAATACATAGCCGATGCCAATCCTTCCAGCTACCGAATTGAACTATGGACCGGTGAGCAATTACAATTTCTTTCCCATCTGTAAGTACGATAAAATGTGTCCAAATCAATTTAACATATGTGTTCACGTACTCATTTCCGAGGCCAGGAAAAGGTCTGTTTCCAGCCTCTATAGACAGACTTTCTCATAATTCCCAATTACATTTTTTTTTATTTAGAAAGTTACGATTTTCTTTCGCTCTATAGGGAATATTATATCAATATACGACATTGAGAAGCTTTTATATATTATACAGAAAACAAATTTCTTTCCATTAAAAGTTGGGAAAGCTCTAATTTAATGGACACGTAGAATGAGGCAAACTATGTACGTCCCTGTGCGCTTGATTCGAATTGATATAGTTTCGTTTTGTATGTGCCCAATTTCCTCCTCTCAAAAAAAAAAATTCGAATTGATATATTTTCTTTGGATCTTGTATGGAATATCTATATACATTTATTATCTCTAATGATATAAGGTAACGTAAGCTAGCAAATGTTTATTATGGGCAGAAGATGCTATGGATGCAGCATCTGCATAAGAACAATTTATGATAGAATTATTCGACATTCACTCTGCTCACATATATGTATGTACGTTTTCTGCATCTAGGGTACCCATCCGAAGCTTTGGTCTACAATCAAACGATGCCGCCGGTGTTGCTGGATTCTCTACGACTTTACTACAACCGAATTCCGAAAGCAGCAGGAACTACAATGCTCACAATTCTACATCGATTGGCAACACGCAATAACTTTTCGCATTACTCTTCTGATGTCTACAATCGGCGTCATTTAACAGAGCGTGAGCAAATGGAACTTGTCATAGATGTGATGAAAGCCGTCCCGCCTGCCAGCTTTGACAGACACGTCCATTTCGTGAACTTCAATCTGTAAGCGATATGACACTCATTATAATCCCTCCCTACAGAAATTAACTAAAGTCGTTATTCATTACCTTTCCGTGTTCTCTACTAGAGGAACACGACCCTCCTCACTGGCCATCTAACGGCTTGGGATCGCATGTAAATTGCCAGTCGTTCACATTCTCTCTCTCTCTCTCTCTGCAGCGTGCCTTATATCGACTGCAATTGCATTAATCGCCACAAATTTGCATTCAACGTTGGTACAAACACATTTTTCCACACCTCTCTCGTCACTAAGAACCTATCATATTCAAATATGTCATCTGTATTCAAATGTCCACCGACCCTTAAAATGTTATTGGAATTCATCTTCATGTTGTATCTCGTTCGAAAGATCCTCACCCCGAATTTCAAATTCCCTCTTCCTATTAATGTCTCCTGAAAACATTCTACTTGTTCTGTTGTTTTTGCACAAACACGTAATAACATCTGATGCAGTTATTCAGTTCAGTTATTGCCTGCCATCAAAAATATATCGTGTGCATATTGCGGGATATTGTAATATAATAGTTAGTTCTAAGCTCCCTATTTTCTTCCTGTTGTGCTTTTTATCAACTATCATTATCTTTCTATTCAGTCAACTCCGATCAGGTATTTATAACTTACATTATCGCTCATGGCTTAAAAACGATGATCGCAAAAACCAGCTAATACAGTGTTTGTCTTCGGCGCATGGTCTTCTAGGCTAAGCCACACATCGCCAGTGTTTATAAACGTAATACGGGATCCCGTTGAACGAGTCGTATCCGATTATTACTACAGGAGGGCGGTGGCTCGGAAGAACATTGACAGCTACTCGGTAACGCCCAGCTCGTATTGGCTCAACAAGGTACATCACTCACTGTAAGATGATTTTTAGATTCGTGGCTAGCATGCAATCCTCAGTCTTATAAAGAGAACTGTCTAACCGAAGGACGAAAACAAAGAATTATCAAAAACTGCCAGACAACGGTCTAGCATAACAACCGACTACCTCCGCCCACGGATACGGGCCAGACGGCTGCGCGTATAGCCTCGCAAAAACTCTCCGAGGGTGACATCTCCGGTGCCGCCCGGGCCCTGTGCTCTACCGACTCGGCCACGGACTCTGCTGAGGCCCTCGACGCCCTCGGGGCGAAGCACCCCTCCGCCCCTCCTGATTACGCCTTCCCCGACCGTCCCCCGCAGGTCGACATTGCCCCAACGTCAACTGATGAGGTTTTTGCGGCCGTTTCCTCTTTCCCCCCCAGCTCGTCAGCCGGCCCCGATGGCCTTCGGCCCCGTCATCTCAGGGACCTGCTTTCTCCGGCACTCGGTGCCGTCGCCACTGCCCTCGCCAAGGCCCTCGCTAAGGTGGTCGACTGCATGCGGGCCGGCACGGTACCATCGGCGCTACAGCCAATACTCTTCGGCGCGCGCCTCATAGCCCTCAAGAAAAAGGATGGTTCGATACGGCCTATCGCCTGCTCCAGCACGATCCGCCGCCTGGCTGCCAAGATCGCATGGGCCAACGAGAGGGACACGGTCGTGACCCTGCTCGGCCCAACCCAGTTAGGCTGTGGCCAGGCGTCTGGGACGGAGACCGCTGCTCACGCTTTCATCCACGCTCATCCGGACGCGGTCCTGGTCAAGCTTGATTTTCGCAATGCCTTCAACACGGTCCGCCGAGATCTCGTTCTGCGAGAGGTTGCTGAGCACGTCCCTGGCCTCTTCCCTCTGGTCGACCTGGCCTATCGTTGCCCCTCCCATCTGATTATGGACAACGCCGTCATCAGCTCAGAGTGCGGAGTCCAGCAGGGAGACCCGCTGGGCTCAGCCCTCTTCTGCCTGGCCCTCCGGCCCCTTGCTGCGTCCCTCCAGTCTCGTCTGCGGCTGTGGTACATGGACGACGGAACGTTGGCGGGTGATCCGGCGACCGTCGTCTCCGACGTTCAGCGAGTACTCGACTACGAGGGGCTCAGCGGCCTTGCCCTCAACCCCACGAAGTGCGAGATCTTCTCTTTAGACGCGCAGCCCGAGCTCCAGCGGTCACTCCCAGGATGCCGTCTCACTCAGAGGTTGTCCCTCGAGCTCGTCGGCTTCCCGTGAAGCTGCCCTTGACCAGACGGGCGTCCGCGCCCGGGTCCCTCAGGACAAACAGAGCAAGCAACGGGTATGGTCCGATGCCCTGCACAAGGAGCTGCGGGACTCCCTCCTGGCCTCAGCGCCACACGTTGCTGACCAAGCTCGCCTCCGGGCTGTCGATAGGCCTGGTGCGGGGGCGTGGCTCCGTGCGCTGCCCTCCTCGTCCCTTGGCACTACTCTCGACGATCGCTCCCTCCGCTTCTGTGTGGGCCTCCGCCTCGGGGCCCCTGTAGTTGCGGCCCACAGCCGCGAGCGTTGCGGGGACCCCGTCGCAACGAATGGCCACCACGGACTCTCGTGCAAACGCAGCGCTAGTCGCCATCCGCGACACACGATGCTTAATGACACGCTCGTGAGGTCCCTCCACTCCGCCGGTATCCCTTGCACAAGGGAGCCACTGGCCTCGACACCTCTGACGGGCGCCGCCCTGACGGCCTCACCCTTATCCCCTTCCATAGAGGCCAGCACCTTGTTTGGGACGGCACTGTGGTTGATACTCTAGCACCTTTTTATGTCAACCACTGTGCAACCATCCCCGGTTACGCGGTAGCGCGCGCGGAGCGGGCCAAGCTAAGGAAGTACGCCGCACTCCAAGCAACCCACCTATTTTCCCCCCTTGCTTTTGAGACCTTGGGGGGGCACGGCCTTCTCACTGCGAACTTCCTCGAAGGGGTCTACCATAGGTTGATCCGCGCTACCGGGGACAAGCGCGCAGTTTCTTTCCTTCTGCAGCGCCTGTCCCTCGCTGTGCAGAGAGGCAATGCCATCGCCTTCCTCGAGACATTGTCGACCTCACCCCCCCCATAATCCCTAGAAATAGTTCCTAACTACTGTATGTTTGAATAAATAAAAGGCTTGCACTATTATACCGACTACCTTGGCTGTGTCTGACTCTATCTTGGGTATTTCGTTGAGTAATACTCGTCTTATTATATTATATAGCATGACGGAGTAAAGACACAACAGCTCCAATTGAGCTTCGAAAGAGCTCTAGAGTGACATTTATAATTCGACCACTTCCCCGCCAGTTCGAAAGATCCTCACCCCTACAATGTAAATGACTATAAATATTTAAATACGTTTGGTGGATGACACTCTTCCTCCAGCACTACATATTTCCAGCTTGCTACAGTAAACGAGAATGCCACTGTCCGAAGTTGCTTATCGCTTCCGCGTCGTCTGTAGATGCATAACGATGATTACGATAAATGACCACTACAACCGCGTTAGCTTCCCTAGCACGGGCTATCATTGTATAATACAACTCCAGAAGCCTCCTCTGTTGCTCTGACGGCACAGAGATCTTCCCGTCTTAATGAACCGTGTAGAAGACTATCTCCACTTCCTGCGACAAACGATACAAGATACTTAATTGGCAATGAACCGTCGGGAACTCAACCCCGACATTCGACAAACCCAACTGTATTTGGGTCCTTTATAAGGTAGTAATTCTACCAGAGCGTTTTTAACTGCATTTTTTTAATTGCGGTACTGTTCCAGTCATGACAGAAGCAATTTCTCTATGACTTTAGAGAAAAAGTCAAGTCACCCTTGGTTTTCGTAAATAAAAATCGATTCTTTCAACGACCACACTAACGCCTTATTTTGAGAGGTCAGAGGCAAAACTCGGATCCCGAATTCTTCTCACCAAAAGCCCTGTACCTCTGAGACCTGGGCTAATGGTTTGGAACTGATTTCCAATTACTTCAAGCTGCAAAAAGGCCAGCGATGTCTAGGAATCCCGGTAGTTGGGCACTAAAGCCCTTCATTCTAGGAAGTTATTCGAAGCATCAGGGACAGCCGAGCTACCGCCTGCTGCTGAGGCCCAACTTCCGAAAGCACTTCCAAATGGCCTACCTTTGACTATCAGTCCAGGACTTCAACTTCTCTTCCTAACATAATAGTACTTGGATGCACTAGACCGGCTTTTATAAGGGGCAATTACCTGATGAAATAAATATAACATACAAAAAAGTGATTTGATACACCAATATTTTTTCTATTATATCTTAAAGGACGTTGTAGACTTTTAATATTATATGATCTAAACTCCGACATATTTTGGCTATCTAATATATCAGATATTTATGGGTGACCATTGATGCTCGCATTGAAACGTGCCACACCTGGAGCACAAACAACGAAATATTTGCATTATTTTGGGAAAGAAGCCATGCGATTCCTTTACTCAGTTTCCCTTTCGTGAATTATCGACACCCTTAACATCTTTATACGCTACCTGGCCCGTGAAGTAGCTCTTTCCACTAGTGGCCTGAAACTCGGAACATCCGCCACAAGTTTAACTTTTCATTTGACTTGGTGGCGCGGTTTAGCATATCATTTGACTTGGTGGCGCGGACGTCTGCTCGTAGCATACCTTATGCACTGTCGAGGGCCAATCAGGGGTCCTCATGCGAAACGCACAGACTTTCTGCTAATGTCTTGCCCCCGCCCGTATGTCCTTTACCAACAGTTTCTCGACGTCTGCGGTTCTAACTTGCGCCTTCTGCAAAGCATCTGACTCCTTGAATGGTAGCATCTAGGATCTCTACAATGCATATGTATCGACCAGGCTCAAAACAAGCCACGGCAGAGCAAAGCGGTCATCATTACGACTGATATATATATATATATATGAATAAACTTAAGACACCCCTATATTTCAAGAAGTCGTTACAAAGAATGCACATTTGAGGCATTTATTCTGTATCAGATTAATGTACGTGTCAAAAAACATACATACCACAAAGAACAGCGCGCATGACGGCGCAAACAGCCTGCTACAATATAATGTGTCACTTCTCGGGTGTGCAAAATGATAATTCACTCTCAGTTACCGAGTGTTTTCGCAGGGTTTATCCAATTTGTTTTGAACATTCACGCTGTATGGTAGTCCCGGGACGAAAGTAGTTTCGTATTGCGAAATTATTTACGCATTCCGTCGACGTTTGGTACTAATGAGTCCAGGAAAGGTCAGTCAGCGAACTCCCATGCACACTTGTCGACTGACCTCATATTTCTACCATAACATGTGAAGCAAGTAGGCAAGAGTTAAACCTTCAGGTTCATAGATTAGCACTTTTAGGGACAATTAAGCGTTATTCGCATATCATACGGGCGAAAATGAAAACAAGACCTCGTCTTCAACAACGCCACATGACTGCCCAACTAAACTTCTCTCGCAACAATATGGAAAGAGACTGGACATTGGTTTTAATTATCTTCCAACAATTCAATATTTTAAATATTAACCAATAATTTTGTCCGACGAGTATATGTATCGAATCAGGAGCATACATTTGTGGAAGCACTAAAAGAGGTGTTGTTGGAGGCCTGGGAAGGGGTCAGCGCCTGCTAGATTCTGCTAAATATCGTTGATTGTATGCTAAACCGAATCTTTAACATTTATAATTAGTGAGGGCTTGCCACACGGTACTAATTAGCACAAGAAGGCGAGAATCAACCCAGCGAGAAAACTCCGTCATATGCGCTGTTTTTTGTGGTGTGTATGTTACTAATCTGATACAGGATAAATACCTGAAATGTGTATTTTTTGTAACGATTTGTTGAAATATAGGGGTGTCTTAAGTTGATGCACACCACTGTATATATATAAATATATATTACACGAGTACAACTTTCATATCTAACAGAAGAACATAAGATAATCAACGGTTCGTTACGAACCGATAGACTTTCTGAGAAGACACCATCGCTTATATGTAAAGGTAAAAGTTATATTTTTTTGTTCAAGGAACTGTAGTTTTTCAACGCTTAAGTTCTATCACCCCGGTAAATGCCCATCTTCACATTGGGCAAATCGAAACTCGTTTCACTGCGTTTTCTCTATTATCTCCCTTTTTTAAATATCGTCTTTCAGGATATTTTGCAGCTCGTAGACTGTTTTCAAACAACGTTACTGCAGGTTGCAAATATTCGTAGAGTAATTCCTATTTTACTTTAAACACGTTTTAGCTTGTTTTGTTCTATTGTGTGCTATCTTGCAGCGTGGAGCCTGCTGTCAAGTGGGCGAATAGTTACTTGCGAATAACTACACATGAAAAAAATTCTATGTTTTCACAGCCAATTGAGGAGTGTATTCGGCGTGGGGATGCGGAGTGCCGTTACGTAACCGGCTATACACAGATAGGCCATATGGTTCCCTACTTTTGCGGTCACTACTTCAGATGCACGTTCGTACCCCACTATTTTGTAAAACTAATGTGATGATTCCAAAATCAAAAGGTTATTCGCTTACAACCATATTTGAGATCCATGTACTTTTAATAAAGCTATGGTACTCGGTCTTTTTCTTGGACCGCTTGTTAAATGAATTAATTTATGATATTCCTATTGTTGTAATCGGTATTTGTTTATTACTAGCGTCGTCAACGATTCATGGGCACTTCAACGCGCGAAACGTAATATTGAACTGTATTACAAAGTGGTAGGATTAGTTGAGATGCTGCCTGAAACGGTTGCCGTACTGCAACACCGCCTTCCGGTGTTTTTTCAAGGTGCTACTGAGGTATACGAACAAATCGGTAAGAGTCAAATTTTTTTATACACCCTTCTTAAAGACAAAAAATAGAGGTTTCTACTAAATACTATTTGTATGTGAAGGTAGAGCTATATGGACCAAGATAACTACTCACACATCTCGAGAAACTGACAATTAAAAAATCTGAGTTTTTGTTCTATAAAACCCCCGAGATGGCATTAATGGGACAAAAGTGATGTTGTGCTGAGAAGACAATGGGTGGAATTTTAGCACTATATAATTAAAATTCTGTGTTGACTGAACATTAGCTAATTATGCTATTGTCTTCTCTAAAGAAAGCGATAAAATGACAAGCAAACGCATTATACCTTATTTTCGAGTCACTTTTTTTGGTTGCACTTTCTCTGCAACTTTTTTTGCGCAAATATATATTTGGATTACAACGTATCTTTTAAAATAAAAAGCAAAGCTGAATCATTAAACTTTGTTCAGGTATTAGGAGAAAAGTTAGCATCCGCTAACAGGTGAACCACGTGCAACCGAATGTTTAATCTAATGGGTACGCTTAAGGATTGGGGACGTAGAGCCACCTTGTTCTAGATACTCTATTATGAATATATAGAGGAAGGTGTTCTTAGATGTATTATAGTTCACGTTCAGCGAGTACAACTGTCAATCAATCGAGTAAAAGTACACTTTTATAACTGACTAATAAACAGTTCCAGTTCTTCTCACTGAACTTATGTTCAAGCTGAAGAAGTCCACAGTTAAATGACGACAAACTACAACTGCCGGTTGTAAAGTACACGATACTATCTAAATATGTAATTATAAAAAAATAGAAGCAAAATATTGCATGAAAGAAAATATTACCGCTTATACTATCAAGCTTTGAAAAGTCTCCCACAGTCTTATGTAACTTCACGTTGTATTTTAGCTCAGTGTGTTATCTGAGCTCTTGGCCATAATTAACTCTACAATATTTAGTTCTTTCTAGAAATATAGCTCAGAGTTTAGCATTTACTGAAACTATTTTGTTCCCACTTGTTTTATAAAACGTAGCTCTAGGACATGCAAGACCGTGATAGAAAAACAAACGGGCTAGTTCGCTTCTTTATAGTTCTACTGAAGTTCTGGTAAATGTTAGAAAAACGTTCATTCTATAATAATGTTTCTGCGTGTCCGAAACATTATTTGGTTTATTAAATTATTTTCGGTAATCGAACATCAGAACTTCGCGCATTTTCCTTAAACAACCATCAATATTAAACTTATATGATATCCTACATATGAAGTTAAGTGAAAAGCTAATTTAAGAAGTTCACAATTTTATAAAAAAATACCCCCTCCCATCAAATTAAGGAAGGGGGTATTTTACCGAGACAATTTCGCAGATAGTCGAAGGAATGACGAAGCTTCTGAAAACATATGTAACTGAGAAACACAACATAATAACTAATCGACCTAAGAATTTCTACGGGGACGTATCCACACAGATTAGAAGTAAATATATGATGGCTAGATAGACAAAGTTCTCATGGCTTTTTTTATAATTCATATATAGTGAATTTGCATATGCATACGTTTTCCAGGATTACACAACGTGAATCCGGACAAACCAGACGTGACTCTCAACGCAAAACTTCAGCTGAGACTAAACTTGACGAACGACTTGGAACTTTATAACTTTATCAAGGAGCGTCTTCTCAAACAGTTCCATGAGATACCTGGGAGATAAGTGCTCTAGTCACTGTAAACACTTCCATTGATGACAATGATTTGTATAGAAAAATTAGTAGCAAAACTACAGAATTTTGTGCCAAATGAAATGTACTCATTTAATTAAGAAGAAATGTGCAGGTCATATTAAGTGAAACGTGTCGATTGGATTGCTGCTACGGTGGAACCATATTACTTAATAAAAAATATAATAAATTGATTATGTTCAATGTTTTCCAGTTATGTTATTCACTTACAATCTACCAAATGATCTTGACGAAATTCACAAGAGAAGCACCCTATGAATCGGTTTAAAGATGTGATTGAATTGGAAGCAACAATCAAACTCAAGTGCTCCACTGAATCTATAATATTTTGCGCTCCATAATCTGGCTTTGCGGCCCAGGACTTGTTTAGTATGTTTGAGTAGCAGTGGGAGTATACATAAAGCAAAATCCTTTCCATTCATCCTTTACACTCTGAAAGTTTGGTGAGACTCTACATACCCACTGCAAAAATGTCAACCTTATTAAACATGACGTAAATACTCACCCAACCATAGCTACCAGGGCTTTTGTGGATGATAACATCCATTATGATTAAAATCAATCAGTTATATTTGTACGTGTTTTAATAGAAGTTTGCCGTACCCTCCGATTAGCGTTTAACGTTGCCAAGCGGCAGAGGTTATCTTTAGGAAATCAGAGCCAGAAGATGCCATTTTGGAACATGAAGTTCACCGCGTGTCAAAGTACATTTTAGGTGATCTCCCAGTAGCATCTGAACTGCTTCTTTGCGTATACTATCTTGACCCGGGGCTTTCTTCGGCCAAAGCCTTTTGATTGCACCTTGATTCTCTTCGGAGGCAATTTTCGGGGTTTCGGTATCATCTTGGATAACGCGGTTGTGCTCGGGTTTGCTATCTCGAGGGGAGGGTAGGCTCGGCGTGAGCTTCTTCTTCACGATTTGATATTCTTTGCCCCAGGGAGTCCCTTGCGTTTACTTTAGTTTATCCCAGTACTCTCTGTTACTCTTCTTAATTTCCTTCTTCAAAAATAATTCTTGGATCCATGTTTCAATAATCAAGGATGTTTTCGTTTGAGTTTACTATGCACAAGACGTTCTGATTCCTGAAGACATTCTTGCCCGTTTCGGAAGTTCGTTTCGACTCCAGCCCCGGTTGCAATTTCGCGGCAAGTGAAAAATCTGTAAAGGCTCTTCGGAGGAGGAAGCGTTCTTATGATAGAGAAAAAAAATCAGAAACATGGGGGTGGGCTATCTTTTTGACGCGGTGTGTAATACAATGCAATATTCGAATCAAATATTTTTACAATGCACAATACCACGCAAATGTCATACTTTTCAAATGCAAAACTTAAAACACTTGAACAACTTAAATAAGTGTTTAAGTTGCTGGGGGGGACACTTTGGAGAACAAATAATTTACTCGGTTTGCTCTGGTTGGTACCAGAGCTAAAACTGTTTCTCTACTTCTAGATTATTATGAATTATTTTTAAAAAATGTCAAATAAATTTGATTTTCGTAATGCTCTGTACGTTACAATATCGGAAATTTCTATTAGTGCAACTCATTGATGTTTGATTTCCTGACTTGACCCCTCGAAATATTGCATCTCTGCCTGCGGTACAAAATGAAGCAAAGACCGGGGCACGAACATGAACGTAATAAAATTATAATATAGTTAGGATTATGCAACACTAGCAACATAATCTGAGTAATTATTATTATAATAATTATGACAGGTCCTGGGACGTATGAGAATAATCCTCAATACGCGTATTCTGTATTGTATTAATATTATGTAGATATACTTAATAATATTTTTTAATAATAATACTATTTTTATACTACACAGAAACGAAGACTAAATTTGATATATATATAGTCAGGATGAATGGAAGTACCATACACAGACTTCTACCTCACGAAACCCCATTTCATTGTATCATATGAGTTAAATAAATAAATGTGTCATGTGAAATAACATTATTTTCCACCAACGGTACAGCGCCGCCACGGGCATGGTACTAGAATTCACTTTGGCCAATATTCACTATTAAATAGCGATCTCTCGTAAGCTTTCTCAGCCATTTAGTGGACCTTCTCTTCAGTGAGAGCACTTCATGTGTGTGTGTGTGTGTGTGTGCTCTAATTGCCACAAAAGATAAAGAATATATTAGGAAACTATAGAAAAGACCTTGGGCTGGTTTTTAGTTCATTATTAGTATCTGGAAAGCGGCTTTCCGAACGATACTATAGTGTATGTATGACGTTGGCTGGTCGGTCTCTAAAATTATCAAACGTCTGAACCGGTGTGAGCCAGATCATGCTTCTATCCGTCTCATAGCTCACCATGAAGAAATTTATAATTGTTGGGTCGAGAGAGACACACAAATTTTGACGGTCTTCGAGAATCAGCGGACTAGCGACACAACGACCAATAGTGTCCCCTTTAAATGAATGACTGTGTGTGCCTGCTAGACCCTACAAGCGTTAGACGTTGCTTGTTCTTATGAGCCGACTGACTGGGAATGTCTATTCCGACTCCACGTTTAGTCAACGCTGGTCTGTGTCACTGTGTCTATGTATATTTCATATGGATAGGCACATAGATAGTGTCTCCATGGATGTCCAACTCTTACTTGCAGTCACAACACAATGAAATGAGGACTTACGACTGACCCCAATCTAAACCGTTCTGATGATCGGGGCAGATTCAACAAGAAGCCGATTTCAGCTGCTTTCTTCTTCAGGTAGATCGCAGTAGATAATGGGACAAAGCTTTTCCACGAAATATAATAGTAATAATTATAATAATAACAATAACGTCGTTACTATGTTATTATTCAAATCCAATGACATATAATATGATATGCGTACGAACTATTATAACTCCCAGGTAGAGACTGAGCCTTAACAACAACAGCGTAAACTTATTCATATTTTGATTGATCCCAGATAATCCGAACTCATTCAGGAATAAAAATCGCTTGCTTTATTCAATACTCGTTAGTGACTAAAGCAAACGATTTTTGTGGCGGACACCAGCCGAAATGTCATCAACAACTGGGTGGTTTGCTCTGTAAAAGATGAGTAGGTCAAAACCCTTATGTTTTAATAATATTATTTTTATTCTAACATAAATATTCCTACATACAAACGCGAGGCTATTTGCCTCTATAATCGTTTACACTGTCTTTCATTTGTGCTTTGTGGACAACGTGTGAGGGGTCACGCGTAGAAACTTAAATATGTCAACATTTGACCCCCTTCGTAGCAACAGCTGTAGGTAAACTTTTGTGACACAATGAAGGCAAGATCGTGTTTTCTGCGGATTATAAGGCGTGTGGCTTTTATCAAAAGGAAGCTGATTAATTATTTGTGAGAAATATTCAGTCTTCTTCTTATTAGAATTACTCAAAAAACTGATCGCGGGGCAGTGAAGGCAAATTGCCGATTTCAAATTCTTGAGCCTTAAGGTGCCCACTTCAAACCATAAGGATTACAGACCAGTCCAGTTAAGGATTCCCAACCATACTTCAGCTATCCCAACAATAGAAGACTCAAGGGAAAGAATAAAATTGAACTAATCAAAACAACACTTCATAGCCTCACATGGATGTCCGACAATCTCTTGGCTAATTTTAAAAAAACCCTAATGACCATCGAGAGATATCCAATTAATTGTGCATACATGGCCTCCACATTTACTCAACTATTGAAAACCATCGCCAATAATTAGGAATTATTGGGGGGGGGGGATTAGTTGAGGACCGTGGCTGAGACCGACATTGTCCCGAGGAAAGCGATGGCATTGCCTCTCGGTCTCACAGCGAGGGACAGGCATTGCCATCACCAATTTACCATGTTCAGATATTATGGTTTCGTGATTTGACTTCATCGGTGGGTTAATTACTTCTAGGTTATAATAATAATATCGGTTGTATTCACGACAAAACCAGTCTGTGGCAGCCAGATTGTAGTCACAACTGATCGTCAGTCATTAATATCTTGGCTACGGACGTACGTACAATTTAAAGTTAATTCAAAGGTTCAAGTAATGGACGTTAAGACCTTGCACATAGTCGTTGGCGTTGGAGTTTAGTTTCTATTACCTACTACCAATCTATTGAGTGGTGGCGTCCAGCAAGTAAGAGCGACGGCAACGTCAATGCATATAGTCAGCTATTAACAGATCTGTATTCGGTCTTATGCAATCCTGAAAAGGCACATTCGCCTTAGATCGTCTATCATAACCACGGGACCGCTCAGAAGGAAAGGGTTACCAACTGGAGTTGAGGACAGTATTCGGGATTCAACTGTTTTTTTCTAAGGTATACAATGCAGTCCCTATCTGTAACAAGAGCATTATATTCGAGCTGTACAATAGCTGATCCTTTCATTATACCCGCTTTGGGCACGTGTTACAATATAGAAGCAAAATGTGAGCAACGGTATTATTATTATTATTATTGCGAGAGGAATTGGGTTCGGAGTACTCTGTCTTCGAGGTGCTGTCCTCTCTGGAGCATCTGCAGTCGAACAAGGCAGCCGGATCCGACTTGATACGCAATGAGCACCTGAAAAACGCGGCTGATATGTTCCCCTGCTGGATAAGTCGCTTCAATGCTTTTCTACGTCATGGCCATCTGCCGACAAGCTTGAGTGCCGTACTTCTTAGTGTGATCCCGAAGGGTAAAGGCAACCCGCACGACCCATCTTCATGGAGAGCAATTTCTAGGAAGAGCTGTTACTACAAGCTATTGGCCCACATCATCACGCGTCGACTGATGAGGTTCCTAAAATTCTGCTCATGTATCCCTCCGCAGCAGCATAGATTTCGTAGAGGACATTCTACCGTCACGGCCTGCGATATGTTGCTTTACGAGGTCCATCGGGTTATTGGCAGGCCGAAACAAGCGCTGTTCGCTGTGTACGTGGACTTCAAGTCTGCTTTTGGTACGGTACCCCGGGATATAATTCTAGTAAAGTTTACGCAATATGGAGAACATGCTTCAGCTATCAGAGCCATCCTGCAGGAGAATTCGGTAAACATTGATGATGGAGTAGTCCAGCAATAGCCGTTCATCCGGTTTCACAATCAGAGTCCATTGTTATTCTCCTTGCTGCTAAGCGATTTGCCACGCCGAGTACAAGATTAGGCAGGACACGTGAAGACATTGCCTTATGCTGATGACCTCGTCCTCTTCGCTATGCCCACCAAGCACTAACAAGATTGTCGTACGTAAGTGACGTTGGTCTAATGATAAATATGAACAAGACGGACGCTGTCTCGCTGCTACCGATCCGCTCCGCATTGATGGAACAAAGTTGAAATATGTTAATAGTTTAAAGTAGCTAGGAATGGTGTTGCCCATAATCGGACGCTCCTTCGTAGAGCACATCACGCACAGAGGACGACGTGTGATGGTTGCGCGTGTGAGAATCCGAACGCCGTCGAGACTCTCACTGCGAACGGCGTTAGCCTTGTTCGAGATAAAGGTGTCGCCGGTTGCGTCCTACTTCCTCAGTATATGTGAGAGAAAGATGGCAGAAATCAATCCCGATTTCTACAGCGACGGCGATGACTACCGAAGCCTGGAAGCTGGCTGCTAGGACAAATCGGCATGTCGTTACACGTTTCGCGGTTCATGGTTTTCATTTTGTGGGACAGAGGGGTTTCACACTCCATCCGCTACTTGCTTCTGTATGAGATGTGGTGAGGCGTGCCCCCCCCAAATACCACGCAGCGACTTGTGCTGCTGTACTTTCCCTAGGCAGCCTCGCGGAGAAGGTGCAATTGTTAGAGCTGCTCCATGTAGTTTTTATATCAGACGGTCATACAACACCATATGAATTTTTTTAAAGCACAAATAAAAAAAGAAAGACATATAATATGAATTATAAATGTCACAAATCGGTGAAGGGTTTTTGTTACGAATGTAGGTATTTTTTTCAAAGAAACCTCTAAAGCATGAAGCGAGTGAATTGACTGGAGCCAGTGTAACAAAATAAATATTCATTCTCGAGCACCCCTTGTACTAAGTACACGGCTACAGTGACGACTTTGATGTAAACGTTTTTTAAGGATGAATTCATTTGTCGCTCTCGTAGTGCACTCATTGCCAAGAAACTCTATACACAATATTCGTAACCCAATGCTGTGTATATTTTTAAACATGGCTTCGATTTGTGTCGCACCAAAGAGCGCTCCTCTGGCGTCACACCCGAAATCTTTACGCTGGCGGTCTGAAGAATGACGTGACCGTTCATCACTAATCTGTCAACAAGTGGGAACAAATTTCGACTAGATCTGAAAACTGGAATCTGAGTTTTTTTTCATTTATCTTATTCACCGAGCACCAGACTTGTAGGGACTCAATATTCTCTTTCTGTTTAAGTGTACCTCCATCGGTGAGCTGGCGTACTTAGCGTGATGTCATCACATATCTTATTATAGAATATATGTGGTGGCCTTAATTGTTATTTTCTTTTTTTACATTGTTTACAAGTAACTCTCTTACCTTTTGACCTAGCGTCTTCCTCTTGAATAAACAATATGGTTGGGAACGGGACGGTTGAAAATTTCAGCCTGCAAGGCCACGGTGGGTGAGATTGAGCTCACGTTATCACAAAAAATGCAGACATTATTCGCAATTATCGGTGACTCGCTCTAGCTTATCTCGAATCGGCAGTGCTACGGGGAATATGTTAGGCTCTTTAAAAGAATCTTGTAGAAACACCTGATATAATTTCGGCCACTGGGCAGCTGTAAACGATTGCTATATGCTATATAGATATGCTGTAAAGGTGGGTAGTCGAAAGGGATAGTCTGCGCTATTTCGTTTACCAAATAAACGGTCTCCCAGAGCGCACTGCGAAGTCACACCCGCTTGTAGAGGTGACTCTGTACGCCAACGACTTGAACATCACTGCAAGATTAGGTTTCATCGTCAAATACGAATAGCTTGAGGATGAGGGTTAATGCTCATATTACCGTACATTAGAAGAGGACAATGGCTGGTGAGCGGTCCTCTGTTAAGAGGCAAACCTATAACCCGCATCTACACTAGAGGGTAATTACTCTAACCCCAATGGATTCAACGTTCACACAGCATATGGTACGAATTCTAAAAGTGCAAGTAGCTTCAGCCGCTATACAAAGCACAGCAGCACTTTTGTTAAGGCCGCTTAGTTCGAAAGATTTTGTGGTCTAGACTGATTTAAGTTCGCCTTTTTTAAATGTTGAACTGAGACCCAGACCTTTTCATAACACCCGAGGTAGAATACATAGTCAGGACAGATAGATGAGTACCTCTTTTTCAAAAATCTAACGGGTGAGTGATTTTATATATCACATTATTCCATATCATATCGTGGATCTATGTACAATACTTGAGCCACTGTTCATAACAGGTTAATAATGTGTCGCAAGTTGTGGTCTTAGTAAATATTAGAACTTTTTTCAGTCAAATCAAAAATAATGTCAAACGTATCCAGTACGTCCACTTTTGATGGGTAACACACCTAGCTTTTATAAACTAATGACATGAGATTCATAAGGCTTGGTATCTACATTGGAATTCATTACACAGATTCTATCTCAATATCTAGTTGCATAAAAGGAAAAATGTCACGTTAAGTATGTGATCTGTTCAGCAAAGCAAATGGTTGATGGAAATCTTAAGCTAGATCTGGAACAATATTCAGTTTGTCCAACGTCCCCTAATTGTACATTGGATTCCTTGGCCATTTATGCATCACACCACATTTTGTATGAGCTGCTAGCCAGAGCTGGTAAAGAATTTATCATAGTGCTCGACTAACAGCATTTTGATCAAGCTTTTTTTATATTATAATAATATAGAATGGGGCATAATTGTTGAACTTGCGAATTCAATAAGTAAATATATAAATTCAATAATAATAAAAAAAAGGACTAGGTAGAAATAATCATTTTATTAAGCCATAGATTAAATTTATAGGATTCCGTCAATCCATACCGCCCTAGACAAAAGGCATTAGTAGAGGAAATGCATTCTATGATTTATAGACTTTTACCTAGAAATACAGAGCTCAAGTTAGCTGTTTTTTGCTAATTTCTCAATGAAGCTTCTTGACCCTACTTAATATCGCTTTTGACATATTAGTTCGATCGATTGAGGATTCAGACAACCACCAAATCATTTTCCAGGCGCGACATTGTACTGAAGCCGCGAATCGGCTCGTAAATACAATTTTTTTATTATTAGCTGCCCTAGTGGTGATTCGCAATGTTATAAATACGGTCTGTTGTGTACTTACAGCAGGCGACTAATCGTGACGTCTCATTCGAGTTCCAAAATGCCTGACGTTTTCATAGTTCATTTGGGCCATCGTTTTAGAAGGGCACTCAAGTTCATTGAATTTAATTGGGATGTTCAGTAATTACACAGCATTCTGTACACACTTGTATGTTCTCATTCGGGCCAAGCTGCTTTTGACCAATATCTTCAGTTTTTTGCCAATATTTTGTGAACTCACCAAAAATAAACAGATTTTTCAACTATTCCCAAACTCCCCGGAAACTTAAGTTAAGCACAGCTAAATTACTCCTGCGGAAACTTGCGTTAAGCACAGCTAAATTACTCCTGCTGCTTAAATCTATGCTCCGATATATAATATCAAGACATACGAAGTATTGTGTCGGTGTCACACAGAATATTCATAAATCGAGATTCCAATAGCCAACAAGCCGAATTTCCTGTTCGATATCCTTGAACACCCACATGATACATCTAATGAACAGTTGCTCTACCCAAATCTTACTGTGTTCTCCGAGATTCTTTCGACTGCCCAAGATTCAAATATACACTTAAGTACTTACATCAAAGAACGGGAGGGATTACTACGATCTTCCACTTGGTGCCTGTGAGCCAATTTCGTAATCACACCGCTTAGAAATCGGGATAAAGACAATCATTCCAGCTTGGAGGCGGGGTGCGTCTATTCGTTAATATTTTATATATATTTATAATCATAGATATAGGCCTGTCTATGACAGTGTCTCCATGAAGAGCTTACTTAGGTGCTCCTACTAAGCAGAACAGCAGCACCAGCAGCTTGATTGATACTTCATAATCCCTTTCCACCTGACACCTCTCTCTCCGTTCGCATCTGTAAACCCAGAAGCAAAACACAATGCCACCTTCGGACTACCAGACCGGTCATAGCTCCAGCAAGAGTTCTACTAGGTCGAGCATAGTCAGAGCAGGAGTGAAGCCGTTGTCTCTTTGGCAAGCGGCGAACCCGCACGTGTACGCCAATGATGTCACCAGATTAAAACTGGAATCATATGAACTTTATAAGGACTTTTGTTGCTAGACATGGAAACATCTTAGGCCAAGTCTTGACGGTACAATGAAGAATCAACAATAGCAACTGACACAACGAGTGAATCATGTTTTCTAGCTACTTGCAAGTTCATCTAGTAAACTTCGAGTGATTTAGGTTCAACTTCGATCGCAATTGTCGAGCCGGGATGAAGTGTGTATGGGCAGAACTGGTCAAATGTAGTGCCATTCATGAAGTTATATCTGTTGTTCTTGATTATGACTGCTGCTGTTGTTGATTCCGTGGTGAATTTCGGTACTCAAGCTGCGCATGCGCAGTAAACAGACGGGAAGCCGGAAGCAGGCCCCCACGCCCCGGAGCGTGGTTAGAAGGGCCTACAGATGTCCGGCTTGGCACCCGCCTCGATGGTGGGCTTCGAAGATCAGCCAGGCCATTCCGTTGAAACGCCTCACTCAGCGTTTTCAACGGATCCATGTCATCCCATTGTACTACTGTTACTCACATTGCTCACCCTGTCCACCCTCCTCAGCAACTGTCTACTGCTTCTTGTAACCCTACTAAGTCAACAGCAGCGACGTGGAGTCGACCACTTGGCTATTATCAATTTATCTCTCAACGGTGTACTGGCCTCTTTGTTCGTGATGGCGCCCTCTCTCGCAAACATCTACGGACACTCTAATGTGATTGGATCATATTGCGAAGTACTAGGATTCTTCACATCTTTACTTCTGTTCAACAGTGTGATAACTTCCCTTCTAATAACAACCGAGAGGTAGGTGCTTTAACATTCACTGTATAATCGTTCAAATAATCGACGCAATGGTAGTAGTTGTGACGTGCGCATATTAACAGATTTCAGCTGTTCTTGACGCAAGGGAGAGAAAAACACCAGGGAAACGGTTACAAATGCCTAGATTACAACCATAAGCAGATTTAGTTACGAAATCAATATTGCAGGCGAACGTCCCAACACTTTAGCCTTAAGTGCGGTTTAAGTATGATATTTAACTAAACTTAGCAAACGGAGTGCCTAGAATTGATTTGACATTGTACTTGGGATAAAAATTTACTACTAATTGTTACTCTAATGCTGTGACTTGGAACATAAGAGAGAACCTATTTTAAGGACAAATAGAGAAACAAATTCATTATGACCATCGATTTCTTAGCGAGTATAGGACGGATGACACTAGATATTGTTAGCTGCCCTTTGACTGCAGCTCTATTTGAAAATTAAAATAACCTTCATTTGGCGCTGGCATGGCATTGAGCTCGACGTCACTTGATGTACCCGTGCAATTTACAAGAATAAGTTGTATGTTTTTGTTTATCAAAAGAAAACTATCAAGAACCGTATTTAAGAACTCAAGGAAGAGCTTGATCAAGAAAACGAGGCACTTTAGTTTACAACGGTATTATACACGGGGTCGATGTGACAGCTAACCTAGAGCTTGCCGAGTTCTTTTTATGAGTATACATTCGATCAAGTTGTAATAATGTAGAGGACCAAGATCATCGGTCGATATCGTGCACCATGAGGACAGCTTCGAACGTCCTTAAACGATATAGGTCAGTAACGATATGTATCGTTCCGCCCTTCGCGAAAGGAGAAGAAGATAGAGAAGGGTGTTATTCCGGCATGTAACACTGCCCCGGAGAGCGTCCTCTGTTGCACAAGCCCCTTGAACAATGACGTGGCTTACGTAGTTTTCATAATATTAATATAACGTTATAATGTAATAGCGATTACATTATACCTTTTTATTATATACTGTAGGTAAACAATTATTCTAGTATAGCATCACAGAATCATTCTAGAGAGTCAACCATAACTGAGTCATAATAATCAAGTCTTGTAGTATAAAAAATATAGCAAAGGTGCTGATCGCCTAAAATGTTCAGCTATTAGCACACCATTTTACTAGATTCGTTTTAGTAAAATTATGTTGCTGTTCAACCACAGCAGAATGCGCAATATGCACTTTATTAAATATAATTATTTTTTTTCAAATATGACATACTTTAGTTAAAAGCGTCTTCCATTTTTTTTAATCCGCATACCACAGTTCTCTTTTTTATGGCTCTGAAATTTCGTACAGCCTTTCGTATGGAAAGGGTCATTAGGGGCAAGCGCCCAAATATCGTCTATGTAACTTTTGCTTATAACCAACACAGCATGGACTGTATTGGTGATGGCGGCTGGGAGAAGTTTATATCGATTTAATCCAATAAACATAAAGAAATAATACATTTTGTCCCCTAATAATTCTCCTTCTAGCATTAAGTATGCATCCTCAGAACTGAGAGTAAAAAAGCTAGATCAAAACGTAACATCAACCGCAAATACAAATAAGCTTTGATAGAAATCTTCCGTTGTAACGACAGTAAAAAACCGCAGGATCCTACAAAGGAGCCTCGTATATTTGTATATCTTATAATTGTTTTTTTTCGAGCTGACCCTCAGCTGTTCCCCTATGTGACAGGCCTCAGCTCTTAACGTTTGTATATCTTATACTTGTATAAACCAAATGTAATGAACCATATACATATATATAAACCATCCATACAAAGTATATCCAATTGCATGTAATGGCGCTGACACGGGGAATTCTAGGACAGTGTTGAGCATTATATCGAGTGAAGGGTGCTTCGCCTCCGGAGTTGTGGTAGCCGGGTTTCCGGTTCACCATATGCTGAAACCCGTGAATTGGGTATCGGATTTAATCCTATGCTGTGATAGCACTAACAGCTTTGCTGTTAGACTTACCAGTCTTTCCAGGCGGAGTTGGTCATAATCCCAACTGTCTGGGTCTCTATAATTAATTTTCAGTTCTTATTCGAAGTTGTTCCTAAAGGAATTAACGCACTGGATCACTGTGTCGCCAAACAGCAATGAGTTCACACCGGAACTTCGTTGCCACGGTTTCTCACTTCAAGGCCTAGTTGGTCATCGTATCCTCTGAAGGTGGCAAACGCTTACTGAAGGTGATGTCGGCTCACACTGAACAGGAAAACATCGTCAGCTTACAAGAGATTCACCGATGGTTGGTGCATCTCGATCTCGTCTGGCAGATCACTTCTAAATGGCGAGAGGAGAAGTAGATTACGATTAGCGGTTTGAGGCATTGATTAAGTGGTATGTTCAAAGGGTCCGTTGTCTACCGTAACTTCGTTCTCCTGTAGTGTGGCCCTTAGCAGATCCGTTATATTTTGCAGCACTCCGGACCGAGTCAGCTTTTAGAAAGCACTTTCCTTCGGTACCATATCGAATGTAAATAGAAAGTCCATGAATAATCCAAATCGATACCCACGCGGACTGCTTTGGGCTCACTGCATATCCTCCAGAAGGATCTACAGGCTGTGTACGTGGAAGGTTGCGATTTAAAGCCATGCCGTTGGTCAGGAATGATGCGCACAAACTCGAAATATTGCGAAAGACAATCTATGATACGCTGAGATAGTAACTCATAGCAACAGCTCATCTTTGCGGTCCTGCGTGTCTTTATCTGAGATAGACCAAGACGTTTTGCTAGTCTACTGGAATTCAGCCACCCTTAAGCATTCGTTATATAGGGCCCTCTAACGAGCCGTTAAGATGAAAGATTGTTGAAGATGGTCGTTACGAATGGAGTTGGGGCCTTGCGGATTGTGCGGCCGAAGCCTTCGCAGAGTAGTGGAGTTGCAAACGGGCCTCAAGTAACTTCTTATCTTGAACCTAGAGAAAGCTCGTCTTTTTAAACAGTTGCGCTCATCTGAAAGCCTTTTTCAAGAACATCTGGAGAGAGCGTATCTCCTGATAACGAGTCGGCAATGTTCGATCACAGCTGCCGGATACTCATGCATCACAGTTTTTCATGTTTTGTTGAATCACGGTCTACCATGACATGTGAACGATGCACTGTGAGGGCGGCCAGAGTTCCTTTATGTGATGAAATATAGGAATCCACCTGGTTTTCGTTGAAGATCGAGAAGAGTCCCATTAAGAGAGAGTGTTTTTCAGACGATCAAAACGTACAAAGAAGACCTAGTGATCAGCGCGGAACTTTCTTTAACATACAGATCTCGTTGAATACCTGTTACTTAATAACTCCCGTTTAACTTGAACGACCACAAAAATGTGAATAATTATTCTCTGGGTTTTACAGTGTCCTCCGCCAAACTTTGGAATTTGAAGATACACGAACGAAACTATAATAGTTGTGTCCGATAAACGTGCTTGTTGATTCGAAATTTCGAGAAATTTGTTTTTGGCAAATATTTGTGACTTGTGAAATCGAAAATTAAATCTAACAACAGCGAAGATTTTTGGCAATAAGTTCTAAGATGCTGACACACATCAACGAGCATTGAATTTAATTGGATTTGGATAGCAGCGAATTAGTTAGCAGAGAATAGGATGTTAAATTACGCCAGAAGTTTGAAAGCCACAACGCTTGCACCCATTGCTGTCTTCGTAAGCTTTCAGGCTACATTCTGTAGCAAGAATTAGGGAACCTAACCTGGCTCTCATGACGAATTCTTTCTTACTTGTTCTAAACTTCTGGAGATGAGTGTTATTGATTTGGAAATATATATTAGATAGACAATATGGAAAGAATTGCAGACAACCCTACTTCGATATAGAACGACCACAGTCCACATCCAATGCTGGTTCTCTATGGCAAATACCTGCCTTTCATCTGTCTCTGTGTTCGGTGCTTCTTTGGTGGTATGGAGTGATATTGAATATCAAACAAACAAACATTGTCTCGTCTCTTAAGCTTTAGGTTTTATTACAACGACATGTCAGGGTCACCTTTATTACATTTTTCGACCTTACGAAGATAAACAAAGATGATAATGAAATCCAAAGATTCTGGTAGAATTTGAACCTGAGCCATAGGTTTTTCCTGTGTACCAATTAAAGACTCTCACCACCACACAATCTTGAGCATCCGCCTCGTGCAACGACTAAGCCTCAGAAATAAATATATCTTTAACCTTATTATCTTTTATATGAAATCAGTTCGATTCCACTTTAAGTCAGAAAGCTACTGGATTACGTCCCTTGAATCCAGAGATGTATCACCCACTTCCTATAATATTTATATTCAATAGAAACACTTTTTAAACCATCTGTCTGCATTGAAGAAAACCAATCACTTATTGCATGCTACCCAAATTGAACTTAGAACAGCTAAGTGTTGAGGGTGCACCAAGGTCTTCTCTACGCTCCCTAATAGCCCAACGTAAAAAGAAGACAAAATAGAATATGGAAAAGCCGTGTGACTTGGTGCACTATAAATATACTTGTTAAAACTTCGTGTGCTAAATGTGCCCTTATTTCGTCTTCGAAATTAAACCCACACAGACAAACTCAAATTGAGGTTTATTAACGTGAATGCAATTCTTATTTCACAATGAAAGTGTGAAAAAAGTCTCTCCCTTTCTTCGAGTCTTCCGCCGAGGAGACTACACGCACCCGCTTATGTTGTCCGTTACACGGTACCAGGTAGCAGCACCTCTCACAGGGACTTGTCAGGCAGCGGTTGTCTCACTCATACGACTCACCAGCCGAGACAAAACACGTCCGGCCTTCCCTATACGACCAGGCACCCCCGTAACAACTTTTTTAAGGAAATATTAAAGAACATTATTACATCACAGTGCGGATTCAAAGTGTTGAGAGCATTAATAACCATAGTGGTATCATAGATATGTACATCGAAGGGGGAACGAAGTGAAAGTCGATGGTGATCAATGAAAGGGAAATTGCAAAATTTGTTCGACGCTGTCCGATATAGATTAGACATTTCTTTTCGAACCGGCGGATTTTGATATGACGATCCTTGACCACAGCAGAAGCAGACACCACTGTTGTTTGTTTCCGGTGTCTCATAAAACTTCTAAAGTGATCCCTGTGTTGTGAGGAATCACTTCGTTTAGAGAGAAAGTTCTCAAGAAACAACATTTGCATTTTTTATTCTCGTTTATATTATATTTTTATGTATGTACATTATATTAGCACAAACCTCCAACAGTGAACACGGAGAGTCATAGTTTATCGGGAAAATAGAGTTAGCGACACGATTCCAGACCTGGTCCCGATATATGCATATTTGTGGTATCCTATTTGCATCTAACCAAAGCGAAGTGGTAAATCTTTACAATTGATGAAGCAATCTTGCTCTCACAGGGTAATATATACAACCGCAGATTCGAAAGCATAGAACTCATCAGCGGCAATAGACAGCTTTGTGTTTAATTCGGTACTGACCAGTTCACGTCATAGTCAACCGCAGACAGAATCGGCGGTTTCTTTTATCTTCATATTATGACTGCTAACTGCCATTTGAGACACTGATATACATAGTCTATACCATACTTTCTGAAGCCGCTCTCAATCTCTACGGAAATTGTAATACTCGAATTATCAATTGGAATTCTGGAAAATTGTCAAATCGAATCTAAAAGTATACGTACAAATTTTATGAGCAGTTTTCAAATAGTTATTCAATATTAGATGTTAATGACCCATACCAATGAAGTGTACGAAGGACCTGCCCGTTATGGTCCCACCGAACTTTAATTTTACGCCTGCACATTACACAAGTCATTCAATCCGCAACGTTTGTTTGTAACATACTTTTTCGTTGTTTTATTGTGAAAAGGGTGTTTTATATGTAGCTCTGTAAGAGCTTAGTTATACCCAAATTTACATACCTCCGTGAAGTCCAACGATCATTCCTAAAATCACATTTAGACTCTATAGAGCGGGTTTAATCATGGTTCTCAACACCCGTCTATCTTAATTGTGGCATCGACCTCTCGACCGAAAAATGCAGATATGTGATTTTACAAAAGGCTACTGTCCTCAAACACGTATTATAAATATTTTAATAACGTTAGACAAAATAATCTGTGAAGTGCACAAACTGTGTCGTCCGTCAGTACAAATCGCCAGAACGGAAAGAATCAGCAGTGTTTTTATTTGTTATATAGACATCGTAATGCTGAACGCTGAAACGTGGTGCTATGGTGATATCATCGTAATCTTTGCACAATTCTAATGTACGTGTGCAGCTTCTGTAACTTAGATCGGTAATTAAAGCTATTATAAACAATACGGACGGCTACGTCATCTGTTTTTCAAATCAAGCCAAGTTATTAGAGTATTTATTATTTTAAAAACAAGGTGTGTGACATACAAAATATTGTTTCATCGTTCAGACAAGCATTATGAACCAAATGCCATGATCACATTTCAATTGTGAATTCCTTCTAAAATACCCATATAGAATTACTACAATAATTGAAATGAACAAGTACATTCATTTGATACAAGTTGTTTAGGCAGTATACGAGCAATATGACAAAATGTTCTCTAGCTCTTTCTATGTGTTATTACCTGAAAAATACAACTTTGATGTATTTAATTTATAAACATCCGATATCTCGTGATTCCTATTTGAAATCGTCCTATTGTTATAGAGACCTAGCAACGTATTCCCACGATGATTATCATTATGAGTGACTACTTCAGTCATTGCGTGGTAATATTATATTTTAGTTTGTACCAGATGCTGTAATCGAGAGCCGTTGGATGTTCGACAGTTCGTTTGCTCATCATCGTTTGCCGCTTACAATTGAATGAAGAGAGAGAGAGAGAGAGAGGGGGCGTTAGGTTCTCCAGAGCTCATCTATCTCCAGAGCGCATCTCATTTGTCGCCCGACTGCATTCGATTTCTTTGTCACTTCTGTCCTGCATGGCTTCTATGCTTCGTTCTATAGCGATATTCACCATCGCATGTGCGAGATCCTGCATCTGTTAGATAGTCAGCCATTGTCGCCATTGTTTCTGACTAGCGTTAGCGAACGGAGCGTGGTCCATCGTCAATACAATCGAAATGGACTTTCGGATGCAGACGTGCCAGCAATTCGGTACCTCATTAAAGAGGCAATGACTCTAACCGAAAGTGGGATAATAATGTTTTATTTTTCTGGACCGTGCTTGCTCTTTAGTTAGTTTGTTAGAGATATCAACAAAACAATAATTGCGTATATATATATATAATATATATATCAATGAAGTATGCTGTGTTTCTCCCGGGGCCACGACAAATCTAAAACTGACTGGCTGGCGATGACGGATCCTTTTGTAGAGCAAACGAAGTCGGGTAAAGGCGGAGGTGGGGCAGCACTCAAATTTCTAAGCATTATAACATAACATAACATTTGCGGTTTATTTCCGGAACTGCAATTTTACAATGCTTAAGTTCTCGATTAAAAAAATAGGGTAAAAGTAAGAGTAAATTCACCTGTAATTAAGCATTACAGGTGAATTCAAGTTGACTTGTCCATATACTTCGAGAGTTTACTTGCACACCCGCTTAGAATCTCAGAAGCATTACTCCTCCATGCCGCCATAGTTATTCTCTCAACCTTCTATCTTCTCATTGCTGTTAGGTAGCTTCTGTAAATGGTATTAGAAAACCTGGCTAATAATTTTAAACAAAAACATTGGACTTGATTGGACTCGCCTCTCAGACACACTCAGTGAATAAATATAATATTCACTACGGGCCATTGTATATATATATATATATATAGAGAGAGAGAGGATCATTCAAGCGGTCTTTCTCCTGTCTAGTGTAATAATGTTATTGTAGAATAATATTGTACACATACGTGTTTGTGAAGAAATTCTGTAATTTGAATTTGAATTGAATTACTTCTTTATTGACGGAACTGCGAATATTACAACGCTTAAGTTCTCATGTTTAAAAATAGAAGTAAAAATAACGATCTCTAAAGTATTTTACAAGTTTCTTCTAGGTGACCTACTGTCAAAAATTATCACCATGTCATATTCAACACACGCGGCTTACTGGATTTGATTCAGATAAAATTTTAGCCCTTTTTTTTATTTTGAAAGCAAATTTCTTAACGCAGGTGAGAGACCGAATCTCGCTAGGGAGAGAACCCCAAACTGACGGGAGGCGATAAGCGAGAGTATGGCGGCTTGATTCTTTGATAGCCACTGGTGTCAAGAAAACTGTTCGTTTGGTACAGGCTTTAATCGGAAGCCTGTACCAAACGAACTGCCCCTAGGGCGACAGTTTGATCGGAAGTGGACCGAGCAGCCGGTACCCCTTGGGTAGATTGGCGGGCCTGTTATGGGGGCCTCCTTCTTCACCAGTCTCTCCCCGCGCATTCCCGCTACGGGCAGGGGATTAGGTGACTGAGCGTCCCCGGGCAGGACCCCAACACGGAAGCCACAGTAGTCATAGGACACTAAGGCACCCGGCTATAGAACACTAGCCGGAGCAGTACACACCTTCCCCAGAGATCGAAGTAATGCCAAGCGTGCCGACTCTGGGGAAGAGATACGCTCTCAGCAGAGGATGGTTTTTGCAGGCAGAGACGTTTTGTCATCCACGCCAACCCTGCACTGGATCGGCCCACTTTCATGGAGATGCGTCCGTGGGTTTGAAGAAAATTTACTCCTCTCAAAAAAAAATGCTTTGATCGGAAGAGCAGCGTCTGTAGGTACAATGCCCGTGTATATCTTGAAAGCAAGAAGAGCGACGTGAAGTGAGTACAATGTCGTCAGCGAAGGAAGGTCGAACTTCACTAGGACGTCCGCGACCGAGTCTCTTCGAGTTCTATCAGCAATAGCCCGGAGCACGTCAGTTTGTATCACCTCCCCTATCTCAAGTACATTTTTGTAGCCTCCACCCCAGACTGAGATACCATGGCTGACTAGAGGGACAAAAAGAGCTTTGTAAATATACACCAAATCTTTTGTAGGGACGCCAAGGTCTCTAAGTCGACGCAAAGAGGCCACTACGGCATAGCACTTTGGCAATACGGAACTTAATTGATCCTTCCATCTGAGAAACTCTCGAACATTTTCACAGATGACGTCTACTTTACGAAGCGCCTCAGAAATGTCTTGTTGTGCCCTTCCCGGCCGCACGCGAAACAACCGAGTGGTGTCATCCGCGTAGGCGATTGTTTTACAAAGACCATCATTATCAATTTTCCGTAGAATAAAATTCATAAGTATTATAAACATGTACGGTCTAAGAATGGAGCCCTGCGGTTTCCTACGTTAACCTCTTGCCATGTAGATTCTACCAGATCAACTTTCGCTGCTTGTTTTCTAACGGTGAGGTACGAGCGGAACCAGTTTACCACCATTACGGAGCAGCCAGCACAGGCTAGGGCTTCAAGGAAGAGGGTGTGCTAGAGACAATTGAACGCGGTTGACACGTCCAGGGATACACCAAGACAAAGATTGTTCCGTTCAATAGAATCATTGATTTCTTGCCACAGATGAGCTAAAGCCAGCTCGGTCAAATGTCTTCTACGAAACCCAAATTGAGACGGCGAAAAGAAATTAGTCGAATCCAAATGAAGTCCAAGTCTACGCTTAGCTAGTTTCTCAATCACCAGTCAGTCAGTTTCTCAATTTACGGTCACCTTTATTTTTGAAGAGGGGTATTATAGAGGCGTCTTTAAGTTGGCGGGGAAACACTCCACCCTCAAAAGAAGGTTGATGATGTGTGCTAATGATTCTCTGATGACAACTTCAATAACCTATTCGGTAAACCTAGAGCTGCACAACTCCAGGTAGCCTTCGTTATCTGTATAACTTTTGACAAAACTTCGTTTGACAAAACAAAGTTATCTGTATAACTTTTGAACCGCGGGCCTGAGTCGCCTTAGCCTGGCGCAGAATTCAAACTTCTTCGAAGGTAATGCGGATATTGACTCCACCGTTACAAAACATTTCTCGTACTCCTCGACAAGCATTGACTGTAAAGACATAAAAGCGACGTCAATATATTTTTCATCATAAATACGAGACCAACCGAGATACCGTAGGCGGTTCATGAAGTTCGAGACACTGTCCTTGTCATGCTTGCTGACTAGCATTTGCGGCTCGGAGCAACTGCTGCGTCACAAACCGAATGATCCTCTAACAAGACTTACACCGACTGGATAATTGTCGGAGAACACGGGGGAGCACCGGACAGTCGGTGATAACTCCATAAATTATTCACAGTTTCCAATGGCAATGTGGTCTATACATGTGCCCGAGGCAGGACGAGTGATGCCGTCAATGACTATGTGGAAGTCCCTAGCACTGAAAAACGATGTATAAATTTCACTATAGGACCCTTCCAACAGATTTATGTTCGAATCGTCCATTACGATACAAGGTAATGAACTATTCCCCGGAAAGTTTTTCGAGAAGATCCAACAGTGTTTCCTTATGTAAATAATGGCACGAGTTTAGACCAATAACGACTCCTTCGAAACCCCGCTTCTTTAGATGAAATTTAACGATTTGTATATTTCCATCACACTGCTAAACGTATATGAGGTAACGATGCCGCAGTACGAACGAACATCCACACCCACGCCGCCTCCCTGCCTGCTTTCCCTGCTCGATCCAATGAAGTAGAAACCAGTGACACCAAAGTCACCGTAATCAACAGTTTTTAACCTCTAGGAAGGCCCACAAGGTTTCTAGTTGCCCGGGCTTCCTGAGACTCCCGTCCAGGCGTTGAAATGAAGCAAAATCACTAAACACATTTATTCTCTTCCGACCAAATCCAGCCACCTTAAATTCAGGATCGCCATAGTGTATTTGTATTTAGTTGGGAATGGATATGAGAGTGAAAAAGTGCGGAATGAAGATTCTTGAATTGAAATTCTCTGATTGTCATTGACATAGGCATTGAAGAATTTTTTCACTTTATTGAATCAGTGACATAGGTTCTGTCGCTTAATTTCCAACAACATCCTAACATTATTGTACCATGTGGTAATTTTGAACAGGCGTTTCACCTCGCTCAGATGTAAAGTCACTAGAAATGGGGTGTGCTTATCCCATTTTGTACCTCTTGGAATCAGTCGAATGCTTAGCTCACAGAGCTAGTCTCCATCTGGGTCTCATCTTTCACGATGCGATGAGATCTGCGCGTGTTTAGGCATTTCAAATAAAAGTTGTAGTCGATTGAAGCTGTTTGTAAGTGCTTCGAAGTGCTGAGCCCTTATGCCGGTTTAAGACACCGGGAGCACGTGATATGATAAGCTTGTTTCATACATACTATTAACTAAATCGAAAAGAGACGCATGATTTGCTAAGGCTGATATACCAGTACTATATTTACTATGAACTGCCCCGGGATCAAAACCCAACCTTTCCATATATTAGCGCGTTAAGGATGTCCAGTGACATCGAGTCTTGGATTGATGGCTGTTGATTAAAAGAAAAACAGCTGCTAAAAGGACAGTCTTAGTGATTGGTGACCCGCACAGTCGCTTTTGGGGGCATAAACCCCATAATTGCCTACTGTCTGAGCCAAATGTTGTGCCTGCCAGACGGACGAGAGACTATGAATCCGACGCAGAGGATGATACCGCGACCTGGTGGACGAGTCCCCATCCATCAGAGACAGTAGATCCGGGAGGGGGTTCTTCTGGATCGAGGTAGATCTGGTGGCTGTATGCTGGTGGCATACCGTAGATAAATGTATCAGGAATTACCCTAAGGATACGAGGATAAACTGCAGTGAGTGTAAAGAAAAACATTTTCCGGTTATGTGCCCTAAGTTAAATAGTAACTCGGTAAGCGTTAATACATGTTTTGATAATACATGCGTTAATACAATGATGACGGTTACGTATGAATTTACTGTAACAATAAACGCTTTCTTCGGCGTGTTCTCTTGGATCCGGGTTCGCAACGATCATTTGTGTCCAACCGTCTGTTGAAATTGTTGGGTGTCAAGCCCAATGGATCACAGGCTTTGGTCACCTACACGATTGGCGGGTAAGTCTCGAAAATGCAAGAGTACGGCCAATACTATCTCGAGCTTTGAAGCCGTTTCTATAACCAAATAGCCTTCAATGGTTTAGGATTACCAGAGATCTCAAAAGGGATTTGTAATGTCTTGGATTTTGATAGACTCGTAATAACATACTTCACTTCGGTCATACACACATTCAAGAACGGTTGTACTCTCAGTTAGATAGAGTGCGAAATACAATTGGCGCAGTCGACAGGATGCCTGTCCCAACGAATGCAGCACAGTTGCGATCTATGTTGGGAGCGGCGAGTTCTTATATTCGATGTATACCAAATTTCGATGATCATACAAAACCCTTACGTCGGTTATTAAGGCAGGGAGTACCGTTTTCATCGGGCACTAATCAACAAATTGCATTCGAAAATATTAAGAAACAAATGCGTGAAGCAGTTGATTTGAGCATTTGCGATCCTCAATACGAAACTATAGTGGCCACGGATGGCAGTGATTATGCTTGTGGGGCTGTGTTGCTTGGACGTTCCGATTGCATATAATTCATGCACAGTAGATCCTCCGTAACGTAAATACTCAGCAGGCGAAAAAGAAGCATTGGCATGTGCGTTGCCTGAAACATGTTCCCTACAGGAACAAAACAAAGATAATATAGTGATTACAACGATTACTAATAGTTTAAGACTAATGGAGTGGGACGATATTGTAACCAATACCCTGGCAAATAAACAGTTAAAAGTTCTAAAGGAAAAGTTGTCGAATAAGACTGCTCCAAAGGAAATTCGGGTCCCTTAGCGACCTTTTTTTCAGGAGCTTTTGACTTGGGGCACTGACCGGGACTGTCAAAAGTATTACTTCAGTCAGTGCCTTGCAGGGACCGGCAGTTGATTCCAACCATGTCCTATCCTTACCAGGAGACAACTATCTCGTTAGACAACGGATACGGTGGATACACGCGTCGAAGTGTTAACATTCTGCTGGTTTAAATGCGCTACTTCATCAGCTCCGATCAAACCTCCTGATCTTATAATACATGTTAGAAGAGTCGCTCGCTATATGCTACCCGATTGCACATTATGTGTTACATAGTACTCTTTAGAACCCGAGTAGAACCCGAAAAACCCAAGTGCTCCTAACCGAGAAATGCATAATGTGGGAGAGAGGACAATGGGTCGATCAATAACCAGACCACCGGCAAATTCTCGGAGTACAAGAGATCTCCAAAGACTCATCGATAACAGTAAAACTCGTTCATGGAAATAACTGATAGACGAGGCGGAGAGAGAGAGCGATGTATGAGACCTGCCATACACTTGCGTAGCTAGTAAGGCACATTTGGGACCTTCAGTCAGCGGAAATATAACGAGATAGTTGCACATTTGCGTTTTCAAGGGGTCCGTCTTATGAAGCATTGCTAAAAGCAGTACCGTAGACGTTAAATGTTGGCTGAGAGTCAGCCCGAAAACCTTAACAAAGTCAGCGGAGATAGAGATGTAATGTAATACTTTAGTGGTTGCGTATGCCGGTACCCTTCACAAATGACGGGTAGTGGTTGGGAGGGACGTGCGTTTGCACAGATTCTTTGGGCACAATCGTGTAAAGTTACACTCCATTCCAACACACTGAAGGGAACCCATTTTGGATTTATAGTAAGTGGCTCAAACAAATTTGAAAGCTGTTTCAAAAATGTGTCTCGTATGCATCCTAAGACATGTCATTAATTTCACAAATGTATATTCTGGAGAGAATGGTACCATTGTAACCGGGCATATTGTACGGTAAAATTAAACGACGTTTGAAAAATAAAGATATTCTTGGTCTTTCGTGAATATCCCGGCTCCTTTTTAAAGGTTAGTCTTTATGAGCGTTTAATAGAATTTATATTAAATGGCAGCTCCGCATGCAGTGAATAGCGAGGTAATTATTAAGTCTCAGAACTCAGCAACCCCGGCTGCTCGTTAACGTTAGTCTCTTAATAAGTAAATCGAGTATTTATCTCAACATTGATTAAAAAGATGATAATCAGCCTGACGGTATCGGTGGTAATTTAGAGATGATCAACAATACGATGTACTTGCGTATTCTAGGAAGCGTAATGTATATTTGTTGGAAGTATGATTCAGCTTTAATGGTAAGCTTTGGCGATAATGTCGTCACAATTTATTTTAAAAACCACAGTGAAAATATGGTCGAAATGTAGTACAGGGTGTTGGTAAAGTTACGCGTAGTATGGAAGGTTAGCTAACATTTGGCCGTTTTGAATGTAGATCTTTGTGATTATTTTGGCATTTTTGTGTGCAAAAACATAGCAAGATGTTAATGTATATTTAAATACAAAATAGAAAACGCCTGCAGGAAGCTATTTTGGAGATCTGTAAACTTTGGTGAAAATCATAGCAGTGCTTCAGGATTTAACAAGTTTGAAGCTCTCTAATACCTCTCGTGGCTTTTGTTAGGTATTAGTTATCTTTATTTTAGAATACACACATACAATACTATTTGGATATTATATATTTACAGAGAAATGAAAGCACGCGTGGGGGAAAAAATTACAGCGAACTTTACATTCGGTATTATCAAACTTTGGTTAGTCCATAGCGTTGCGTCACTGAGATTTCAGCTCGCGCAGGGGACAGTAGCATTCGGGCATAAAGCCAGCAAACACTTGAAGACTTGAGCCGGCGGTGGATCGATATCCAACCGGATCAGCCCGAGTACTGGACAAAACTGTGATCTTGATCGTTTCATTAAAAGCACGGCAAGTTCTGGACGAGGCACGCAGGCGTACAGGTTCAGAATACGCAGAACCACTAGTGCAATGTGCAGGCTCGCTAACACTTCTTATAGAGGTTAAGGGTACCACCAGGTTTCACAACTTAGGTATCTGCCTAGTAGCTTCAGACTCTTACTGACTAGACCCAGAGCCGATTTTGACTTGCGGCACTGACATGGACTGTCAAAAGTATTACTTAAGTCAGTTAGGCCTCTGGCCAGGGACATGTAGGAAACGAACCCTCTGATCAGTCTTGCATGGCTCTTGTCAGTTCGGCCTCCGCGACCTCCTGCCGTACTTACTCTGTGGCTCTATATGCTGCACGCAGATGTCCGACGGAGCCTTACCAATCCTATGGGAGTAGAATTTGAAATGCCTTGAATAACAGTTTTCTCGCTGCGGGTGGTATGCCGTCAGGACCGGGTGCCTAGTCTGACCTCAGCTTTTCTCCCGCTGTCTCGCCCTCCTCGATCATGACTTCCGGGATGTCTTCCTCTTATTCCGACAGTGTTTCGTACGGCGTCCTGTTGAACTCCGGGTGCATTATGAAGAGATTATGCATGTTCTCCCTCTTCACGTCCTCCGCGAAAGGGACCTTGATGCCCGTCCTCTTCAGCTTCTTCCGGACCATCTGAAATGGTCTCCCCCACGGGTCGTCGATCAGCTCCGCCAGGAACACCTTCCAACAGCGGTATTTGCTCTTTGAGATCTCTCTCGCCAGCTTGGCTCTGACGAGTCTAAGGGCCGCCACCGCGGCTTCTAGCGTTTCCGCTGTAGCCCGCCTTGCCCTCAGCCTTTTGACCGCGCGGCGCGCTGCGACACACTCCGTCCTGGCGATATCGATTTCCTGGTTCCACCAGTACTGAGGCCACACGTGGTGCCTCCTTCTGAGGTGCACCCGGGCCGTTTCACATGCCGACTCTAGGAGCTCTTGAAGAGCGTACTGACTGACCGTGCTCCTCAATGAATTTGCTGATGGGCGCTTTCGTTGCTGTCGCCCCCTGGTATATGAGCCGGGGGGTCTCGGTGGCGCCGTGTGCGGCACTCCCTGCAGGCGGAGTTCGAACTCAGCTCGCCGATGCCACAGTTGTAGCACCTAGGGATCGCCATGCACCGTCTCGCGACGTGGGGGCCACATCGGTGGCACCTTTTCTCCTTAATCGCTTCGTTCGGGCAGGTCCTACTGCTGTGTCCAAATCGTTGGCACTTCGAGTACCTTGGCACATTGACCCACTCGGTGACCGGCACCGAGGTCGATGAACAGGCGGCCCACACTCAGCAGGTGATCCGTAGCGATCCGATAGGAGATGCGAATCACCGCCGAAAGCCGACCAGTCGCTCCCATGACCCGGGCCTCTATCTCGAATATATTCGGCATGCCAGGCTAATCATTCAGCACCCTCCCTATGTCGCCTCTGGCTGTCCCGTGAGGGAAATTCCTAACAACGAGTTTCTTAGAGGTCGGTCCCGATGAGACCTCAGCCTTGGTTTCCTTTGACACCGCGGTCAGGAAGGAGGTGGGCTCTGCCACCTTGACCAGCATGCCTCCGTTACCCAGAGTGTGCATCCTTTTAACGTCCACATTATGCTCCCCGGGTCCACATAAAAGAGAGCTTAAGCATTGTAAAATTGCAGCTCCTTCAATAAACCAATAAACCTTTACCTTCTGCTGCACCTTTTTGAACGCATCAGCGTCCGGCCCATCCGTATTTTTGAGGATGATAGTGCTCCACGTCTCGGCGGGCCTCTTGGCCCCCGTGCCAGCTTCCCTCGCCGGTAGCCTCCGGGCTCTTCGTGATGAGGTCATAGCCAGCCTGATGCAGCACCTTCTTGCGCAGCACTCCAGGAGCTTGAGTGTGCGGTTGCCCGCGTCATGCGTAATGTAGCAGGGCACGAGACCCTGGCCGGGCGCCCACAGCGTGCTAGCCGCAGCTATGGCGTCGCGGATGACTGCCTCGTCATCCACTTGTCCTGTCTCCCTTGGGAGACGCAAGGCGAACAGAATCCTGCTTGAGGGCTCCTTGTCCCCGTCTCCAGATTCCTGGATGGTCTTCATGACCATCTTCCCGGTCTGTTTCGCTGGCTGGCTAGCGAGCGACCGGTACTGCATGGACATAGCGTTCCAAGTCGACTCATCGGAATTACATTCGAGAGGTGGCAAGCTTTTGAAGGCCAGCGTCGATGTCTACGTGCTGTCCTTGAGCACCCCTCTCCCTTAACATGCAGATATATGACTATATGAGTTCGGAATGGACCGAAATTTAATCAATGAGTCTGCTAACAATATTATGCGACAAAAGGACGGTTCAGCGGGCAATAGACGCTGATGTTGAAATAGGAGTAGGCAACCCTGTAGCCTAAGGCCGTGTGGAAAGCGCTCACTTTTTTACAACGAGTTTTTTAAAAACTCCGTTTTAAAAAAAGTGGACAGAGGTGTTTCGGTTTTACTGTCAGTTAATCCCACGGTGAATACCTTGTCGTGAACCCAGAATGAATTGAAAAATTTTACACCTTATAACAAAAAATAAATAAACATTCGTGCAACTGTACGAGCAGTTTGTGACTTTGATTAGCATTGCCGCGATGGTTGCAACATCAAGTTCTATATTAGTCACTTATTTTAGTATCAACGTCAAATGTCCACTTGTTTATTTTATCTGCGCCCCAAAAATACACTTCCCCATATAGCTTCACTAGAAACAGGTCCACAGAACCCCAAACAATATATACATTTTATTTTTCATTCAATTTACAGGCTTACAGTCATGTCAGATCATTAGCGCATTTAATGACATTATTACCGTCTGTATAATATTACCAACTTTTTAGATATTTATAAAAGCAAATTTATTTTGTCTTGTTCTATGAAATGGTAACTCTGCGACATTCAAACCCGTAATAAAAAAAAACTAATTATTTCGCTTTTTTACAGTTCTAATGAATGACTGCTTAGATAACCTTGTCTTTCTTAAGTGGGTTCCAAGAAGAGGTGCAACATGGTCCTCATAGCGGTAGTGGTCAGGAAAAAGTAGTAGTATGAGCTCTTGGAGAACCGGCTGATCGCTGAAGAAGAGAGCCGACCATGCAAATGGCTATTGCTATTAGCTCTCTCTAACTCTCTGCCCGCCTACCGAAGTGACTAGACTATTTTCTTGAAAGCGTGCATGCCATACCTATGGACCAACATGGGTTTGGGAGAGGGCGATCCACGGAAACAGCGTCGACGATATCAAGTCAGCTTTAGCTAAGCCCCGCAACGAGCTCTATGCGGTATTCGTGGATTTCAGGCAGTCTTCGACTCGGCACCTCGAGAGAAAGCTTCACGTACACGGTCAGCGGCTACCGAAACGGAAATTCAGCTCGCTATGTCTAAAGTTGAAGACGTTGTGCGGTTATTTGTGGGTTTTGGGCTTGTTATCAATGCTAGCAAAACAGGGATAACGCTCTTCCGTCCACCCCAAAGGTCTGTCCAGATTCAATGCGTACAGCTGTGCGGTATGGCAGTTCCCATGTCCCCAAAGATCAAATGTTTAGGCTTGACGTTTCAGGAGACGCTTTCGTGGCATGACCACGTGTCCACTCTTGTTCCTAAATGTTATGCGGTTATCGCATCTCTCCGTCGACTAGAGAGGTAGGTGTTCCGGTCGCTAGGTTGCTGCTGGTCTATAAAGCGCTGCTGATCCCACTGTTATGTTACGGTATCAGAATCTGGGGGGCGGGGATTAAAGGTACAGTTCACAGAGGGGAAGTCATCCAAAATGACGCTCTGAGAGTGATATTTGGACGAAGACGCAGGGACTCTGTCTCTGATCTGATGAAACAATTCGAGCCGCTGAACCTGAGATACATCTGTACAATGCAGACGGCCCTCCTTGCTTTCAAAATCCAACGTGGTATGATACCCGAAGACATCTCCTTCCCTATAGTTACTACGATGAAACGCTCGACCCGGCGTCCGACGACGTTTATGATGCCATTTACCATCAAAGAGTCTAGCCGCCGTCCCTTAGCTTATCGTCTACCGTTCGTTTGGGGCTCGCTCCCTCGCGAGATTGGTTCCCTCACTGCAGCTAAAAAGTTTGTCTGTGAAGTGGTAAATGGTAAATGGTAAATCTTTATTGGTTTATTTAAGGAGCTGCAATTTTTCAATGCTTAAGCTCTCTTATGTGACAGTGGGGAGGTATTTGGTGGGGAAGGACTGATAGGTATATAATGTGTATTAATTCGCGTGCGCTTAAGACGGCAACAGGAACTAACTTGTGATTATTTCGGTGATTTACTAATACTAACATACACAGAGCTGAAGACTGTCAGATAGGGGAACAGCTGAGGGTCAGCTCAAAAAAAAAAAACATACACAGTGGATGTGGTGTATATATGTACATATTGTATTGGCTGTTTGACTTCACATTCTGTCATACATTTGTGTCAAATGGCAATAGCCAAACGAGGTGCAATCAACCTTTTTACTTTTTTTTTTACCGAGAACTTAAGCATATGTATGTATATTGCAGTTCCGAGAATAAACATTTGATTATAATATGATACACTGGCTAAGGTAGGAGTCCCAATGAAGGTGCTCAACCTCCTCGCAGAAATTCTTCAGGAGAACAGGATCACCATCGACGACGGAGTAGCCGAGCTCCAGCCTTTCATGCAGACAACGGACCTGGCTCAGGGCGATAACCTAAGCGCACAACAAGCATTAGCCCACCTTCATAAAGCAGTCACCGAATGAGGCCTGACAATAAAACCCTTACCAAAACGGTGGCCATGAAATTCAGAAGAGGGGGAATAATAGCAGCTGATGACTCGCTATACCTTAACAGAATGACATATAAGTATGTCAACAGCTTCCCATACTTAGGGGTGATTTTCTCTGTCAGCGGTACCTACTTCTCCGCGCACATATCCGAGAGGTGCAGGAAGGCTTTGGCGGCAGCATGGGTGCTCAATACTCCACATCGACTATCGCTGAAGAAGGCACTCATTCTATTCGAGCTCAAGATAGCCCCGATTGCAACCTATGGGGTAAACGTCGCCTGGGACCACCTCACGGTGGAGAGCCTCGAACAAATAAACCGCGTCAAGACCTCCTTCCTTAAACAAGTCCTGGGCCTGCATCTGACGGCTTGGAACCGCTACGTGTATCTCCTAGCGTACACGTCGCTACTCTCTGACGACCTGCGACAAAACAGAGACAATCTACCCGAAAGAAAGGCCTTCCTTGCAAACCGTATGGAGTGGGAGGACAAACTGACGGGCATTGACGCACAGTTCTTCAACACGGGGCCAATGAGGGATAGTGAGTGGAAAGGAACACATAGGCTAAACAGACATGTTGTAACCCGGTTCGCCATTCATGGTTTCCACCACAAACTCTATGTGGGTCTCCACGACCTGTGCAAAAAATGCAAATGTTCTAGACGCGGGAGTATCTGTGACAGATACCACGCTTCTAGCTGCCAGCTAGTACAATCATTGGAAGCCTGGCAAAATGTCCTGGTTGAGATGATTCTACTCGTGTACTGTGCTCTTGTTTCTCTTGTTTATTTATTTATTTATTTATTTATTTGTCCATTGATTTGTTTGTTTCTTTGTTTATATAAGTACAAATCATTTTGTAAGTGTTTGACTGCTACCAACAAAGGTGAATTAATAAATGAATGAAAATATAATGTTAACATCGTCATAGTTCAAGAATTGTAACGCGCTTCACCAGAAGAACAAGTTCATAGAAAATCAACACATTTTTTAAGATACTCTGCAACGAGCCAAATTCTTTGCAATAGCTATTTTTCTGGACGCTATTTCTGACAGAATATACCTTTTGGTTCCAATAACAGTCACAACTGAACATATACATCAGTGAAAAGTAGTTAGAGTCATAGTTAGAATATGAGTAACTTGAGAGTTAGTAAACGATTCTGCTCTTAGTTGTGCTTCATATGTAAACTTTTTCGACAGTGCGTGTGTGTGTGTATCACAATTTCAATGTGCATTTAAATTGGCCTTGTGATGTTTAATTGGGTGCTATTTTAACCGTTTGTCAAATTCTATCGCCAGATTTGTGCAGGTAGCGTGGCCTCTGGCAACGCATCGTGATCGGCGCTCCTCAGGACTGAGTTTTCGAGCTGGGGCGGCCATCTCCCTTCTCATCGGTTGGATGGTTTCGTTAGCAATCGCTGTTGTCCCTCTAGCCAGCCATGGTCCTCCATCATTCGCTTTTGATCCTACCTCACTACACTGTTGGCATGATTTGCGGGACCGACAGCCCGCTTCACGCAGTTATATCGTCAGCGCTCTTGTACTTGGTGTTGTGTTTCCTACGGCAGGTGAGTGGATATTCTATCACTTTAGTCCACTTCTATATAGAATTGGGTATATGTATCGCTATCCACGTATGGCTCATCATTGCATAATTTGGGTACTCAACCTGCAATCCGCCGCGAGAAGAACTACCGATATGTTAAGGTGTACTTTCTCCATGCAACATATACAGTGACTTCCCGAGCATTTTGTATACAGCCTATGTTCTTATGGAATGTGCATATTAATGTGTAACATAACAGAATAGCATGCAGTACATGTGAACACATATATATATATATGTGCTTGCGAATTTTTTCCAGTTTTGGCAAAATACGGATATCTTGCATCACTGTTCCCAATCTTCTGGTATTCACTCACGAAGTAAAAAATATTCACCTCAGAATTCTAGAAAATGTTTCTAACTCTATAGTATAACCGGATTGATAAATATATTCTTGGGGGTATTCGTAAAATTACGAAACAATATAGCAACTCAACCAAAACAGTCCTTTTCTCTTTCTATTTTGTCTCGTTCACTCGTTACAATCTAAATACGTATTTTCAGAGAAGTAATTGTTCATAAAGTAAACATGAACTGTCCTGTAACTATTTACAGGAATTCTAGGTATACATATGCTGGTATACCGTGTAGCGCGACGTGTCGAACGCTGTGAAATGGCAAGGCGGACGCTGATTCCTATTCCTAATAGTCCACAAGCGACTCGTCGACCCGTTTTTTCCAAAGCAGCGAAAACGTTACTCCTAGCAGCGACAGTCTTCGTAAGCTTCATTATGCCGGAAACCCTAGTTCAACTTGTACACATCACAATGTACCGCCAGCGTAAGGATGAACATCTAGAGTCACCAGTCAGTTATAGTAAGTAAAATAATAATTGTATAAAATAATAATTAATGGGTTCCTCGGATACAAATCGCTCTACATAGCTTATTAACATCGGGGCATTGTCAGCATGATGGCAAGTTTTTAAGCATAATTAGAAGTCATTTATAATATATAGTTCAGGGCGTTTCATTTAGTTCAACACACTGATGCGTAACTCCACCTTAACTCAATTCAAACCCTTTTGTTGTGGGTTATGATAAAATGAGATAAGATAAGACCGTGGTTGATAGATACACTGATAGCAGGCCTATTGGTGTGTAGAAAAGGCTGGCTAGAAATGCGTTTGCGATTATCGTCTTCAAAACGATTCTACTTATTTTTTCATTTGTCTTTTATGCAGGAATCGCCTGCCTCTGGATATCGTTTATGGGTTACGTGCTTAATCCGATGTTATACGGTCTACTGAATCGTAATCTTCGTAAGCAAGTAGTCTACCTGTTGAAGCTTTCACCGCCAGGAACGGGGCCGCGATCACCCTTCATTGCCGCCATATTCCGTCGGTCGGCAACTTTCCGTTCCAGTAACTCAAATCTCAGCCGTTTATCGGTATCGCCCATTTTCAACAAGTCAAATCGCCAAATCAGGTAAGCGGGCCACACGGAATATTAGCGAGCTGTAACATTTACTTATGGTTGATCAAACTTCTGAGCGTTTTGCTGCCTGAGCGGGTACGTCTATTTCGAAGTGTAATAATGTGAAAAGCTACATAACGCTATATTTAACGATGGTCGAAGCATTCCCATCGGCCACGATGGTTTGTTACTGAGTTTCCCAATTTAAAAGAGCTAAACCAATCGCAAGTGATAGGCATTAGCAAGCAGACATGTTAGCGAGCAATAGTTGGATAAATAGTTGTCCTTTGAGTGGCGTGTAGTCCTAATTGGCAGAACTGGCGGTGAGTAAATTTGGAGTAATCGCTGACTAAATTATTCCAGAGGTCGCAGAGGAAAGGTGGCATGTGGCATCTTGACTTTGTTTGTGTTGAATATTTTACATTAACATTGGCAATGACCAAGCTCTTCGCGAAATATCTGCTCCCATTTTGTTCACACTGATTTTATTTAGACGCGGAAAGCACTCTTAAGCAGCAGATTGGTACATGTATGCGCATTACCACCGACTGTATGTCTTGAAAATAGCCATTGGGGAAGCTCCTGCAGTCAATAAAAGCCAAAACACCGGCCGCAAAAAGAACCCGAATGACGCGTGGATTAACTCAAATTAAGGCAATGACAATCCAGTCGTCCGGAAAGATTGTAATAATAGTATTCTGAGATGTGCGTGAAATATTCTCCAAAGATTATCAAGACGAAAAAAAAGCAAGAAGGATCACTAGCAGTAGTACAAGACTTGGAGAAGGTCTTTTGCAAAGTGCGACGAAGAAAACTATATGAACTGTTAAAAATACCCAATCCCGGCATCTCTCCAGCTGTCTGGTGCATTGCACTTTTCTCGGACCACTACCCTGTTGTCGTTTTCATAACGGGCAGATCATATCCAGCAGAAAAATCCGGCGGCTCCGGCACTAGTCAGACAGCATGATAGTGGTGGTATTTCCGATTCTCTAGATTGCTCATCCAGCTTGTCCTTGTTTGGTATTTTGGACACTGGAGACGCAAACTCTGCCTTCGACGCCCTCAGCACCATGCGATTCGTATTGTGACTATGAAGAATGTTTCACGACTTTTGTACCCTTCTCTCCTCATGCGTAATACAAGTTCCATTTTTCCTCTCGTCTGCACCGTCTTCGCTAGAATGTCAATAAGGTACACCGTTGACATCTAAAAAAGGGTCCCAACAAACAGAGACGGCTCATTTCTGTAGTTGTCTAGGGTTTGTGCGCAAAGTTAGGTGTGCTCGAATTTCCTTCTATGAAGCCCGTTTGAGTCGTCTTCAAGGACAAGCTCGCCAACTGTGGAAGTTTATCAACACTTCCTGTGGAGGGGGGGGACTAGATAAGCTGAACTTCCGGTCACTCCATTCTAGGGTCTTATATGTTCCATATTCTGATCAGCCTCATCCTGCTGAGGATATCTGCGGGCAGGATAAGCAAAACGATAGCCTATATAGATGTATTCATCGCTTCAGTTTCGGATCTCCCCATACATTTGATTGAGGGGGATATCCCATGGATAATCTACAAGGTGATGCATGTCTTCGAAGTTTGCCACAAATTTGGACTGACCATCAACGCTAATAAAACCCTCTTCAGGGCTCCTCAACGATCTGTATAGCTCGAGACGGTTCAGATTTACCGTGAATCAGTTCCAGAGCCACCCTTAATCAAGTGCCTAAGGCTCACGCTCCAGGACATACTCAGATGTCAAAGTCATATGAGGGGACCGACTCCGAAATCCTATGCTGTCATTATTTCACTGCGCCGCCTCAGGGACTTAGGCGTACCGACGGATGGACTGCTATTGGTATACAAAACGTGGTATGGTATGGTATCATAATTTGGGCTGGCTCTAAAGCACAAATGTGCAGAGAGGAAATCATCCAGAACGACGCCCTCAGGGCAATCTTTGACCGCCATCGTAGCGATTCTGCCGACGATTTCTTCTTGAATTCCGAGCTCTTCGCTTCAATGAGATCTGCACGATTTAGACTGCTCTTCTTGCCTATATGAAATGCTGCGTGAAAACGTGCCTAGCGACATCTCCGTTCCTATCACTGCTATGGAGAAACGAACGACCCGTCGTGCAATGGGATTCATGAGACAATTCACCACTAAAGAGTCCAGCCGCCGTGCTCTAGCGTGTCACCTAGCAACCATACGGGGGCTCACTCTCTCACGAAATTCGATCCCTCTCCTCAGCGAAGAAGTTCGTTTACGAAGTGAACAAGTCTCATCGTAATAGGAACAATAGATATCATTGTGGTTAGTAATTATATTTGCATATATATATATATATATATGCATATATGCATATATATATATATATACATTGTTGGACTCACTGTTAGTCCCGCACTGGTCAATTTGCTAATTGGCTGCACGAAAATATGTTGTACAGCTTCTCGATGACAATCACCTTTTACTTATTTTTATTCATATGAGGGCACGAGCACTGTAATCAATTATACTTTCATCAATAATCCAATGAATGAATATCACCTTTATTACAGGAGTTCTAATGTTATTAGAACAGCATGACACAATGAGGGTTCTACAGGCATTAATTCCGCCTCCCCCAATGCAAGTATAGCTATTTTTGTAGAAATGTTCGCTATGACACTACAAAATATTGTGTGCGGTAATGGACTTAAACAGAAATTTCGTGGGATTCTGAGGGAGGGCTTGGCAGATGCGGATGAGGTATTTATGACTTTCACCTTAGATGTGCGCTTTTTGAGAGAATTCCTATTCAGTTTATGACACTAAGTGATTCTCGGCAGGCGCACAGTTGTGAGCAAACTCCACTGGTGGAGTGCATGTTTTCTTGGTAAAAAACAACCTTTCTCTAGCTAACCCATTTAAATTTTGCCCTGATGTCAGAAAATACCAGGAAAATATGCTAATAAAATTTTGTGACGCTGGAGGGATAATTTAATTGATCCTACTCGGGTCAACAAAACGATCAGACATAGAATAAATCTGTAAGACACGTATCTTTTTAATTGTAGATTACAGATATGAGGAAGTCTGCACTTTGTCGATAAGTGTGGAAGTTTGAAAAATTAATTTTAAATTCAGACGTTTTTTGACAAACAAGAGCATCTTATTTGCAATCGAACTATGCATTATCCTTCTTAATTTACATTGGATCGATTCGTCTGGTAAACACAGGTAGATAATGATTGACTCAGATACAGTCTTACATTGTTCAGTGTTACACTTCTAGATGACGTACGCTGTTGTCTATTCGCCTACGCACCAGATCATTGTTTATGTGCAGTGTCCCGTGTGGTTAATAACAGTCAGAACTATTCCTCTCAAACTTAGTTACGCAGTGACTATCGATCGACGTAGTTAAACCTGTTCTTTTATTATTATATATTTATGAACAGCGTTGAGAAGGACTGCGAAATATCAGGTTGTATCCTCAAGAGGCACACGAGAGTCTAAAGAGATGTGGCCAGTTAATGATTTGGAAATGGCTGCAAATCTTAGGTAAATTATACCATAGTTTATTTCTTATGGATAGAGTGCTGAAAGGATTTGGAATTGATATGTGGACAAAAGGACACTGAAAATCGAATAGATTGCACTAGAACCACAGTTATGTACGACCAGATATCAAGCCGAAGGGCAGACGGATAGTTTCAGTAATTCTGAGTCAATTATAGCCAGCGAGAAGTTCAAGGTTTTTTTAAATATTCCAAAACGATACCAGAGTAATTCTATATTATTCACGAAATTTGATTTACCAGAAGCTAACCTAGAATCGGAAATGACAAGAATTGAGAATTTCTTAGCCAACGACTTTATCACCGAAAAAGTCCACGCATGTCCTTCTCTCGCACGGTCTGATCGCGTTGGCATTAAATTTAAACTGAGGATTCAGGCTGTCGAAACAAGTATGGTCAGATTTGCCACCGATTGGGACAAATGGATCATGACAGTATTATCTACACCCTAATTGGTATGAACTGCGTACAGCTATTTGGCTATCTTATGTTGATTGAAGTCATGTATTACTTCATGATACGATAATGAAGACAGTAGTAAACTTCGGCTCTAGAAGATAATCCCGTGAGAAGACGGATATATATATATATATACAGTGGTGTGCATAAACTTAACGCACCCCTATATTTCAACAAATCGATACCAAGAATACACATTTGAGGCATTTATTCTATATCAGATTAATGTTCGTGTCAAATAACATATACACCACAAATAACAGCGCATATGACGGCGCAAACAGCTTGCTGCAATGAAATGTGTCATTTTTCGGGTGTGCAAAAGGATAACGCACCCTCAGTTATCGAACGTTCTCGCTGAATTCATCCAGTTTGTGTTGAGCATTCAAGCTGTACTGCAGTCATGGAACACGCTTCGAGCTTTACTCATGCAGAGAAAGCAGATATTGCTGCTTTATACCGAGCAGGAAAGACCCAGGCTGCAATTGCGAGAGAAATTGGCATTGATCGTCACGTAATGCAAAATTATTTACGCAGTCCGTCGACGTATGGTACTAATAAGTCTAAAGGATGTCCACGAAAGATCAGCCAGGGGACTGCCATGCACATCTGTCGATTAGCCTCGAATTTGACCATAAGTTGTGAAGCAATCAGGCAAGGGTTAAACATTCAGGTTCATCAACAGTTTTATAGACAATTAAGCGTTATCCGCATATCATACGGGCGCAAATGAAAACAAGCCCTCGTCTTCAACAACGCCACATGACTGCCCAACTAAACTTCGCCCGCAACAATATGGACGGAGACTGGACATTGATAAATATTGGGGCAACGTTTTTTAAATAGTATCCTGAGGGTGCATATCTATCTGAAGGTACTATGTTGTTTCAGATCGTCTTCAGTGACGAAAAGAAGTTAAATTTGGATGGGCTAGATGGATTTAACGGTTACTGGCATGATGTGCGTAGAGAATAGCGGTACTTCCCGAAGCACATGTTCGGCGGAGCGTGCTTTATGCGTTGGGGAGCTTGACAAACTTGGATTCGCTTTCATCTCATCTCGAATGAATAGCGAGAACTATCAGCAGATGTTGACCAACAACCTACTACCATCTAGTAGCAGATTTCACCGACTGCCAATTGTTTTCAAACAAGATAACGCTTCAATTCACGTTAGCGCTAGTACACGTGCGTGGTTAGGATGGCATGACATTGAAAGACTAGAGTGGCCAGCAGTTCTTCTTATCTCAGCCCGATGGGGAACCTCTGGGGCATTCTTGTCCGACGAGTATATGCGTCGAATCGACAGTATACCTCTGTGGAAGCATTACGAGAGGAGTTGTTGAAGGCCTGGAGAGGTGTCAGCCACCAGATCCTGCTAAATTTCGTTGATAGTATGCCAAACCGAGTCTTTGACGTTATAATTAGCAAGGGCTGGTCCACACGGTACTGATTGGCACAAGAAAACGAGAATTAATTGAGCGAGAACACTCGATAACTGAGGATGCGTTGTCCTTTTGCACACCCGAAAAATGACACATTTCATTGTAGCAAGCTGTTTGCGCAGTCATATGAGCTGTTCATTGTGGTGTATATGTTATTGGACACGTACTTAAATCTAATACAGAATAAATGCCTCAAATGTGTATTCTTTGTATCGATTTGTTGAAATATAAGGGTGCGTTAAGCTTACGCACACCACTGTATATATATTGGCCATATAAAAATGGCCCAGTGCGATTCCAGAGACAACCACTGCCCAAATCCTGCAGGAGAATCTAGATCGAGAACTAAGAACACGAAGGACCATATTCAAAAGAAGTATCATTCACTTATCCCGCGAACCAGCAAAATTCTTTGGCTGCGCATCGGGCATGTTAAATCTAAATGTTATATACCGGCTCAACGTGGAGGCTAAACGCAGTTACAATCTGGAACTCTTGCCTGCGATCTTCTTCAAAAAGACAGCTCTCGGCCTGAGCATCCTCTCAGATTCATATACTAGATGTCTGTGGAAGACGGTGGCATTGTGAGAATGTACCGTTGCCCTAAATGAAACCCTTCCACGAAGGCGGAATAAGATTTGATCCAGCCAACAAAAGCCGTCTCACGAACAGCCGACAGCTGCTAAGTCCTGGAGGGAATAATTTGCAGAGTACGGGTTAAAAATTCTGAACACCAATGCCTCATTCTATCGAAGCAATACACGTACAGGGAATATCGAGTGATATCGTATACACCGATTACAAAAGTGCGTTTGAAACGATGCCACATATGATTATACTACCGGTTCTGCCGTCTATGGGAGTGGGTCCAAAATTAATAAACCGGATACCTGACTTCGTTCACGTGCGAAATTGAACGACTCTGAGACGGGCCAAGCGACAACGGGTTGTCCCCAAGGAATAGTCTTTTTTTTTGAGAGGGCATTGTCTTCAAACGCACGGACACCACCAGAGACATTCCAATCTCTGTGAAAGTGGGCCGATCCAGTGCAGGGGGGTTGACGTGGATGACAAAACGCCTCTGCCTGCTAAAACCATCCTCTGCTAAGAGTCTATCTCTTCACTAGAGTCGGCACGCTTGGCACTGCTTCGATCTCTAGGGAAGGTGTGTACTGCTCCGGCTAGTGTTCTATAGCCGGGTGCCTTAGTCTCCTATGACTACTGTGGCTTCCGTGTTGGGGTCCTGCCCGGGAACGCTCGGTCACCTAAGCCTCGGCCCGTAGCGGGCATGCGCGGGGAGAGACTGGTGAAGGAGAAGACCCCCGTAACAGGCCGGCCAATCTACCCCAGAGGTACCGGCTGCTCGGTCCGCCTATCCCCTGCCCACCTGAGCGGGAATGCGGGGGAAGCCGGTCTAGCTAACGGTGGAGCGGGCTTCGGAGACCCCCCGGGGGAGGGGCTTTGGTGGCTCACTCGGGCCATTCTGTGTCTCTCCTTAGTCTCCTTTAGCTTGATGATCCCCTATCCAGTCTATGACCTCCGCCCAGACTTCCCTCGATTTGACCATATGTGCCACAAGCTCTCTGACTGATTTCCCCACAACCTCCTTCGAGCCCCCTTGCCAGGCTGCCGCTAGTGACGCACATTGGGTCACCGTGTGCTCAACGTTGTCCATCTCGCCCGCGTCGCACAGCACGCATATGTCCGCCTGCGTCTTTCCGGTCTTAGCCATGTAATCTGGAACTGCCCGTGGCCCGTCAGCACCTGCGTCGCCTCATACGTAAGCTCACCCATGTTGCACTCGAACCACACCCTGAGGTATGGTATCAGACATTTGGTCCAACACTCCTTCGTCACTTCCGGAGTAACCTGCGCCCACTCTCGCTGCCAGGCGTCGAGGGTGACTCTCCGGGCCATGGTCGTATCAAGATTCCCAGCCGGGAGCCTGAAGCTTCTCTCAGTAGCTAGCAGGTCCCACGGTAACATTCTGGCTAGGGCCGGAAGGACGTCGATCAACACAGTCCGGTACGCCCGGCTCACCCTGATTGCCAGCGTTCGTTGGGCTGACCTCAGCATCCCCCTATTCTTCGCCGTACCAGGTCCGCCCATACTGATGAACCGTAAAGGGCCATAGACTCAGCTACCGATGCCAGCAGTCTCCTCTTCTGCTCCGACACTCCCCCCACCCTAGGCATCAGGCGCGCCAGGTTCAGGGATACTCGCTGTGCCTTGGTTGTGGCGTACCTGGTATGCGCTAGGCCGCTTAGCCTTTGGTCAAGAATGACTCCGAGGTATTTCGCCTCCCGCCTGATTTCCATCGGGTGACCGTCGAGCAGGAGGTTGATCCCTCGCGTCCCCTTCCTTCCTGTTAAATACACTGCCTCTGCCTTAGGAGGTGCAAGCTGGAGATGGTGGGAATCCATCCACTGTACCACCCTTCATTGGCCGTGCGCTCTAGGGTGTCCTCCGTTCTCGACGTGACCATCATCTCCAGGTCATCCGCGTAGGCGAAGAGCTCGGCGCCCTTCGACATATCGGTTTGCAGAATCCCGTCATAGACAAGGTTCCAGAGTACGGGAACCAGAAATCAACCCTGGGGGACGTGGGCAGTCACCTCGTGCTCCAGGCTCCCGGCGACCAGACTTCGCCCTCCCAGGTACGAGGACAGAATCCATCGGATTCCGTCGGATACTCGCTTTCGCTCCAGCACCCTCATGATCACTCCCCAGTTAACCGTGTTAAACGCATTTTTAACGTCCAGTAGGATAAGGAGGACGAATCACCGCGTCCTTCGGGTTTTCCCAGATTCCTCCCTGGCTCTCCGTGTAATTCGACGCAGGGCGTCCAGGGTGGACAGCCCTTTCCGAAAGCCGCACTGCGCGTCCGACAGTGCCTCCTTCTCCTCGATTTCAGCAGTGAGCCTGCCGAATATGATCTGCTGGAAGAGTTTAGCCTGGTAATGTGAGACGCTTACTGACTAAACCCAGAACCGATTTTTACTTGGGACACTGACTGGGTCAAAAGTACTACTTTAGTCAGTGTCTTGTAGGGACCGGCAGTTGATTCCAACCATGTCCTATCAATCAGTTCCTCCTTTGGGGCGAACCCTCCCGCCCAGCCGCAGCTTGTGGGTTCCGGGCATTCTCCCTTCGGACCAGCTCTGCTATCCGCGCCTGTTCTAGCCTATCCTTCTCCTGGAGGATCCTTTCGGCTAGTGTGCTCCCTCTGTACCACTTGTCTCTCACCAGGCACATGTAGGAAACGAACCCTCGGATCCCGTCCTGCATGGCCCGTCTCAGTTCGGCGTCCGCGACCTCCTGCCGTACCTGCTCAGGGGCTCCATATGCTGCCAGTGTGTGGAGAGGATCGTCTTCGAGTCCTGCATCCAACAGCACGTAGATGTCCGACGGGGCCTTACGATTCCTGTGGAAGTAGGATTTGAAGTCCCCGTGACCTGTGATGACCTGCATAAGGAAGTAGATTATTTCCCCACCTGGTCTTTTCAGCCACGCCTTGATGTCCGGTATGACATTCCTTACTGCCGCCCCGGGAGCGAACCTAGGGATTCTGTCCCGTTCTGATTGCCAGGAAGCTAGAGTCTGTTCCCAGTCAAACCTCTCCTCCGTGAATCGCCTCCGTCTCTGTTCAGGTTTGAGGTCCCAGGGTGCCGTCCCAGCGAGGACGGAATAGCACCATTTTGTATGCTTGCGCGACCCGGAAAGAGGACCCGCTGGGTTCTCCTGAGGGTCCGCTTGATGTACGCGAGAACCGTCGGAGCAGTGACCCAGACCGGGACTCCGAACAGCATGATCAATTCAGCGGCCGACAGCAGCAGACGCCTTTTGACTTCTCGCGGGCCGTGGATGTTCAGCAAAATCCGGGCAAGCCCGGCGGCAGCTTTTGAAGCCTTCGCTGCCGTTATCCTGACGTGCGCGGCGCTCGTTGGAAACTACCTTTGACGATACTCCGGTTCTGTGTGTGCCTCCGCCTTGGCGTGATAGCTACTCCCCGTCGCTGCGAATTGCCACCACGGACTATCGTGCGAGCTTAGCGCGGATCGCCAGACTCGCCAGACGATGGTGCACGACACTCTTGCATGAGCCGATATCCCTTGCACCATGGAATCGCAAGGCCTACACGCCGCGGATGGGAGCAGACCTGATGGCCTCACCCCTTGCACAGGAGCCTGTACCTGGTTTGGGACGGCACGGTGGCTGGCATTTCAGCCCCCGCCTATCTCAGCCACTCTGCAACCGCCTTCTGGTCACGCGGTATCGCGTGCGGAGCAGGCCAATCTAAGATAGTAAGGTTGCCATGCAGATAACCCACCTGTTCTCCCCTCTTTCCTTCGACACCTTAGACCGCCCCGAGTTTTCCATAAACTTCCTTGATGGAGTCTGCCACAGGAGCATCCATGCGTCGGGTGACAAGCGCAAAACGACCTCCAGTTGTAGCGTCCAGAAACCGGTTGCTCAATGCAGGTGGTCGCATTGCCAAAATCTGAGAGATTCACACATGGGGAATCATCCATTTCGCTAGCTAAATTACAATGTAACATGCTTTCGAAAAAACTGTTTAAAAAAGAAAACTGTTCAAGCGTTTAAAAGTAAAAAAATATAAGACGGATACCAATATATGTCATGTACTCCAACTCATCCACAGCACGGCACAGACAACAAACAGACGCCTTCTAAAGATAACTGTAGTTCCCTCTTTCTGTTCATACAATCTAGTATATGCTCTACTAACGCTGGAGTATCTGTTCGCCTCCTCTGGTGATAACCAACTCCCTACGTCCATGAATTCCCCTTTTCATCCACCATAATTTGAATTTACTGCCATCTCAGTTTCTGTACAATATTCACTTCCAAATTATAATGACGTTGTGAATAATAATAATAATAATAATAATACCATCAGCGCTAGCCCCATGCGCTGTCCACTATTCTGCTTATCATCGTAGATTACCTCCTTCCTGCTGACATCTAAACTAGCAATGATTATATAAAACGATATTGTCTATTGTGAGGCTTACTATAATATCGATTAATATATTCATTCGCGTGGCACCCAAACAGTGATAGCAGGATAAATATGAATAACTAGAGTTGGCCTTGCCCTGCGGGCTGCGGCCAACTCTAGTCCCGCTCGCGATATATTATCATTACATGTTGGAGAAATGGAAAAATTGAGATACGGGAGTTTCTGAGACGCAGTTCTATGAGTGTCGGCAGGAGCCTTCGGCTCCTGGCCGACACACGTGACTCTCTTCAGGCTTTCGCAGTTCTATGGTCGTCGGCCAGGAGCCTTCGGCTCCTGTCCGACGCGTCTTCCACAGTTGTATGGTCGTCGGCCAGGAGCCTTCGGCTCCTGTCCGACGGCGTGCCCCGCAGTTGAATGAGCGTCGGCGGGAGCCTTCGGCTCCCTGCCGACGCCGTTGTCGTCTGCTACGTAGGAATGCGCGTCCTCTGCTACGAAGGAATTCGGAGGGGAAGTACCCCTTACATTGAACACCATGTTAAAAAAAAAAATCGAAAAACGCAAAAAAATGGTCGAAAATGCGATTTTAGCCTGATGAAACTATTTGCAAAATTGTTCAGGACATCGAGACGCATCGATATGTGCAGAGAAAACCACCCCTTACATAGACCTCATGGTATAAAATGCCCCCCCATTTTTACCCCCACCCCCCGCCAATCCCCCCACCCCCCTAAAAAGATAGCCCCCATCCGTAGCTACACAATGATACCAAACATGACCATATTCAAAAAAGGTAAACTCCCTAAAAAGGCGGCCGAAAGAAACGGAACTCATTGTCGGACGGACGGACATCACGAGCGTTAATAAAGTCTATAGACTAGAGTTGGCCTTGCCCTACGGGCAGCGGCCAACTCTAGTCTCGCTCGCGATATATTATCATTACATGTTGGAGAAATTCAAAAATTGAGATACGGGAGTTTCTGAGACGCAGTTCTATGAGTGTCGGCAGGAGCCTGCGGCTCCTGGCCGACACACGTGACTCTCTTCAGGCTTTCGCAGTTCTATGGCCGTCGGCCAGGAGCCTTCGGCTCCTGTCCGACGCGTCTTCCACAGTTGTATGGTCGTCGGCCAGGAGCCTTCGGCTCCTGTCCGACGGCGTTCCCCGCAGTTGAATGAGCGTCGGCGGGAGCCTTCGGCTCCCTGCCGACGCCGTCGTCTGCTACAAAGGAATTCGGAGGGGAAGTACCCCATAGAACACCATGTTAAAAAAAATTTCGAAAAACGCAAAAAAATGGTCGAAAATGCGATTTTAGCCTGATGAAACTATTTGCAAAGTTGTTCGCCTCATCGAGACGCATCGATACATGCAAAAAAAAACACCCCTTACATAGACCTCATGGTATAAAATGCCCCCCCATTTTGACCCCCACCCCCCGACAACCCCCCCACCCCCCTAAAAAGATAGCCCCCATCCGTAGCTACACAATGATACCAAACATGACCATATTGAAATAAGGCAAACCCCGAAAAAGCTCCGCCGAAAGAAACGGAACTCATTGTCGGACGGACGGACATCATCGAGCTTAATAAAGTATATAATTATGAAAATAATTATTATTGTAAAAGATTATTATTACTATGCATCTACATTTTGACTTGCAGCAATTTAACACATCGTAGTATCCCACAACTGAAACCCGCCTATGTGCCTATGTTCTATATTGTGTATCTCTCGCTAAACTTATTGAAATTAAGATGATATTGAGTGGATGATATAATTGAAATTGAGCTGACCAACAACGTTCGATCTCTCCCTCATGTCCCCTTTGAGTTGGTTTTTATCGCTGACGTCACAATCATGTTTAATAACAATTTTCAGCGTGCCCCTTAAAACGAATCGTATTTCACAGGTATTATTACTAGTTTATCGATGAGATGATGCCCAATCAGTACACCTTCTCTAAAAGCTGTCCGGTGGTAGACAGCCGATTTGTTCTAATAACGAACCAATCCCAATAAGAGAGTGCACTTGCAGAGGGATCACCGTTGTCCTGTTCGCCGCTCTCGTCGTAGAAGAAGATTACGTCATTGTTTCAAGTAGACAACTCAGCAGCAAATATATCAGCGCACAACGCCCCTGTTGTTGCGTCTCCTACGTCCAGCTAATGCACAAAGGCACTACAGACATATAGAGCTCAAACAAATAGCATAACAATGAGCGTAACAATAACCATGGAGCCATCGCGAACAGTCATCTCTTCTAGTAGCCTTGGATCTGGTAACAATATTGATGATATTGCCTGTCAACCACATAATAGCGTGGCGTTTCAATATGCCCTTATGGTTGTTATATTTACTGAGCGAGACTAATACCTCGTATAGGAATTCGACGGTGATAAATTCGGCGGGTTCGGATTAGACCAGCTAGGGTATTGTCCCACCTTCTCGTTACCGCAAATGACGTCGGAGTGCTGCATAATGATATTCAAATGGTAAGAAGAGCTTTATATGGGGTTATAGCTCTTAGTCCCTCACAAACGCACCGCTGATTTTATTTGTTGGTTTCGCATATGTTGGCACGGTGCATGAAAAAATTGGCTCAGACGAATCGGAAAATGATGGGAGCACCGTTTGCATTAATTTTGATGATTATTATTATTATTATTACTCTAAAAATATTAATGCCGTCGAATAATATTTGAATGGATAATTACTCTTGTCCCTACTTCTCCTCATCATCCACGGGTAACTTTTAAGCGCTTCTTGGTAGATTGCATTGCAAGCTTCTTGCCTATTCGATGTCTAGAGATCGCGGTTTGGCTGGCATATAGTTAACATTGCCCTGCCGTTATACGGGTCTGTCTTTTTTTGACATCAAGGTGTTCCTGTAGATAAGGGCGCTATATAACGGAACAGTACAATAATTGACGCACAACCAGCCATTATATAAAGTCACATAGAAGTCAAATTCTTTGAAAACAAGGAGTTACAAACCGAATTTAGAGCCCGAACGACATTTGTTATGTAAGCATCGAAATCGCATGGGGGACACTTTTAACAACACCCAGATCTTGATTACGGATATCAACCTGTCGTTGCGCTCGTACCACTCTGCCACGGCGTCAATTAATGACTGCAATAACTCCCTCCCTACAAGACTATCAAAGGAGCCATACAGTTTCAGATCATCTGCATCGAGTTTGTTAGCAATACCTTTTGGTATAATTTTTTGAAGATTTAATATAAATACGCAAAATAATAGACGATCGACACAAAACCCTTGGTTCACTCCTGACGGGTAATATCCAAGTGAACTAAGTTTGTCGTTTACTTTGACATTGACACGACTATCCGTTAGATAATTAGGCACAGATGTCATGGTCATATTATCAATCTCTAGCTCGTAGAGATTAGATATTAGTCATGGATGGGCAATTCTGTCAAACGTTTTGAAAAAATTAAGTATGTACAGTTGAAGTGAATCTTTTGGTTTTAATATTGAGGCCAGTCTTGAGAGAGCTACCAACTAGTAGTCGGCGATTTTCGTCTGGTGCAGTGCCTAAAAGGATTTGCATCATTAATACTTTTATGAAGAAGCGGATGAAAGTGACGATGGTGATTATGCTTGCCTTGTGGCTCACTGAGGACAGAGTTTGGGGTTTTCAACGTTTACTGTGCGTCTCTCCCATCCTTGTACATTGAGGACAACCTCGTTTAGCTCGTCAGGAGATATATGGTAGACGATAATGTGCCGCCTTAGATACTGGGATACCACTTTGGACGCTATGGCAATTTCTGAGCCATAAAAGTGCACCTGATCCTTACCGAGAAACGATGCCCATCCCCGGTTACGCAGTAGCGCGTGCGGAGCGGGCAAAGCTGAGGAAGTACGCCGCACTCCAAGCAACGCACCTGTTTTCCCCCCTTGCCTTTGAGACCCTGGGCGGGCACGGCCCTCTCACTGCGAACTTCCTCGAGGGGGTCTACCATAGGTTGATCCGCGCCACCGGGGACAAGCGCGCTGGCTCTTTCCTCCTGCAGCGCCTGTCCCTCGCTGTGCAGAGAGGCAATGCCATCGCCTTCCTCGGGACATTGTCGTCCTCACCCCCCCTTCCCCCCCCCACCCCCATAATCCCTAGAAATTCCGACCTATTGTAACGTTTAATATATTATAATAAATTTCCATTGAATTTATTGCTCTGATTCTTTAATTACCGCGCTAGAAGCCACATGTCCATGTGGAAAGAAATCTTTGATACCCCATCCCTGATCGAAACAGGAATTTAGTCGGCTGAATGAATCAACCAACTACGTTAATGTTAGAATAGGTTATTTAGACATGATCGTCCTTTTTTTTTTTAGAGGAGGAAATTTTTTTCAAACGCACGGTCACTACCAGAGACATTCCAAGGACATGATCGTCCTAAACCTTTATTGCTGTACACATTACTGTCCTCCGCTTCAACGCTCAACGCAAGCAACCGCCTAGTGTGAAATATATGACTTGGGCATTACGCTTTCTTATTGACCGACTGACTGACTGATTACAGGCGTTGTGGATCACTTCCCCAGCTAACGCGATGGAACGCTGTTTCGGATCAACCTTCACCGGACGCAATATCCTTCCGCTCCCAAAGTGGTGGTATCTGTGATGGATACTACCTCACAGTGCAGAGTTTACCAGCTCAGTTCGGCGAGGACAGTGTTTGACAACACAAGGAGTCTGTAATCAAGAATTTTCGAATGGATAAGTGAAAACATCCAATTAGTTAGATCGAAAGAGCAAAAGGAGAGAGCACGGGTTACAAAAAGTCTTTGTTAACATTATTATTATTATTAGTTATATTTAATCAAACTAAGGGCATTAATGAAACCCCATCCCCATAGAAAGGAGTTTACATGGACTATAATTACAGGTGAATGAATTGCCTACAAATGTTTTGCCTTTCCGTAAGGGAAAAGCCTTAATTATCGCAAAGAAAGCGTTTAAGAAACATAACCGCGAGTGTAAATAGCGACAGAGCCAGCGGCAACGCTGCCCCCGCTAGGTGTAAATATACCTAAAATGTGTTTATATCTATTAAATAGAGCGCCCGGAAATTTCCTTTGGAGTCACTCTAGAAGCTGTATGCAAAACCTATGGAACTAGAGTGGAGGCTTGAACTGTATCCATGGACCCTTTGTAGGAAAGCACGTGAGCCTTTGAATCGATCCAGTCGAACGAATAGACTTAACGCTTCACTTAGGCTACGCTAGAAGAGTATGCGTCATTGCTGTTAATTATATTTTTCTTAGTATTATGTAAGATGTGTTTAGCGTACAAATACACAAAGCTGTTGTAATTACAGATTATGAATCAGCAATAGAATCTAAATAGCATTTGTTTACACCAACAAAATACATTGTTTGTTGTTAATGAGTGTGTAAGCTTAGCTACAATTCTCCGCCCACTCTGAAGGCTCATCGTGCACTCAAAAATACTGTGCTCGTTGTGTCCAACTGATATATATATATATATAATATATATACCATATAATTCAATATATTTACGTATATATGTCATCACATCTGTGTATCTGCTGGAAAAAAGGGGTAGTATCCTTTAGCTTATGTATATTCTCGCACCAAAGTATTTAATGCTCTAGTTTTGAGAATGGATTATATTAAGATATATTCAGGGTAAAAAGGAACTTAAATACTTTTATTGCTATTATATATATATATATTATAGTGTACACAATATAATTAAGTACTAATAGCAACAGCCAACTAGTACCGACGTTGCCTTTTTCTAAAACGTACTCAAAGTATTCATTCAAAGAAAGCATTAATTATAAATAGAACGTGAGCCACCAAGGACAATCATCGCTTGTCGAGCCCGATGGTGTGATGCATTCGTGTGCGCCTTGCCACCGGAGGAGACATGTAGGTGCACGGGTTCGATCCCCTCCGTTGCACATTTACATTTAAAGGGGTCCGTCTTATGATGCAGTGCCGAAGGCAGTACCGTGGACGTTAAATGTTCGCTGTGCATCAGCCCGAAAAGTTTATTTAAGGATCATCATCGCTTAAGGATGTGTGTGCGTTTATGTTTTAGTGTATAGAATGTCATGTTGACTTCTTCTTGCTTCCTTTTGTCTTTTTCGTATACGACTACAATCAGTAAAAAAGTAAGTCAAGCAATAATAATTGCAAACCTGAAAAGTGTGCAGAGATTGTCTTTATTTAGGCATTTGAGCGGTATGTGTTCTTGTTTGGACTTAAATTCATAGCTTCATACAAATACAAGCTTTGATAGAGTGATAACAATAATATAATAGGTTCTTTAAAAAGGATCCGAACTGATATAAATGCCTATTAAAATAACATTCCGCGATTATTTACATTCAACAAGATACTATATTTGAATGAATAAATTGATTTAATCAATTCTAGGAGTTCTATCACCCTTTACTTTACAATTCCTCCGTTCTCCTATCCCACCCCTATAGTCACTTCCTCATATTATACGTATTATAATGGTTACACGCCGGCACACACTGATGCTCCCAGGATATATATTAGATCCATTAATACTCCAGTGAATGAACGTCGCTTCTGCAGGAACTGGTTTTCCCGTGTGTCTCTTTCGGTAAATATATTCAGTCAGTCTGATACGCCAGAGGGCGTAGACGGCGCTCATTACGTCATCGTTATCGACATTTTGATTTGCCAATTATTATTCAGTCGGCATGATTTTTAAATAACCTAGGTAAAAGGTAAAGGTATATTGGTTTATTAAAGGAGCTGCAATTTTACAATGCTTAAGCTCTCTTATATAGGTTGTCCATTAAATTGACAAACCTACTCAAATTATAAACCGTTCACAAACAACAACAAGAAAATGCACAATCAATTTGCATCCATACTGACGATATACACCAAGTATATATATATATATATATATATATCGTTGTAGTATTCTCAAAGCTCTACAGAAATTAGGGGGATGGGAGAACGGAAACACTAGTTCTACCTACAGCGACTAATATAGAGAGAATATGTTTAATCGTCTAATTAGAGAGACGTACAATGGGGCTGTCGGAAAAGAATTCAATTTTATGCTCGTTGCCGACCATTGAATAAAAGAAGAGCCTTATGAACTGCTATTTATGGCTTTGAAACAATTTTAGATGATTTAGCGATTAGAGATGATTTTTGTCTTCCGTTCATAGGAGGCTATTATATCCTCCCGAGAAGAGAACCATTATACTCTTCGAGAAGTGAACAGTTCAAAGCTTAGCGTAACTAGTACATATTCATTAATCACGTTTGAATAAGCCTGACCATGGAACCGGTTAGAACCTAGAAACAATAGCCCAACAGTAGCCCAACAAGATTGCTTTGATAAACGCCTCGAATTGCAATATCCGTGCAGGATAATTTTACTCTTTGTCCTTATATATATATGCAGTCAAGCATTTGTGCTGTGACAACAACCGTTCAATATTACGGGCCTTCATCATTCCATACCATCATATTACCTTAAGATGTATTCTACATAATAATAGTTTATATTACTAGAATGAATGGAACGACGACCAGATAGTTGAGATGACGACTCCATAAGAACGACTTTATCTGCCGACGTGATCATAACATAACACACTAACGGCCGGTATCTGCTGCTATATGATCATCTAAAATAAAACAATAGAAGAAAGTGATCAGCCAGCAGCAGCCGCCGCCGCCGTCGCCGGACTGTCTACTAACGGAGGTTGTAACGCCCTCTAGCTCATCATTCTGCTGCTGTGGTCACCCAGCGATAGTGGTCCTATGATGAGCCGCTTTATATCAAGATGATTCTTGATCGTTTTCATTTCATACGACACATGATAATCAATCGCAAGAGCTGAATCTCTGATCATATGGTTTAAGATATAGTTGGTAATTCTGACCCTTCTTTATTAACAAAACAACAATGGCTCGTGCATTTTAATAGGTATTTGCTATGGCTAGAAATTCTCAGTAGCAGCAGGCACTTTATGGATTAATTCAAATCGTTATGCTTTCAGTCATTTTCAGATATCGCGAACAAAACGTGTATAGCAATGAAATACGAGAAATCGGTACCAGGTGATTGTCGATTTATTGTTAGCATAGCCCGATTGGCAACCCCAGAAAGAAAAGGAAATGGTAAGAGGTAACTTAAGAAAGGTGAAATTAATTATCAACCCTTTTTCTAGGGAAAAATAAAAAGACACGCAGCTATTTCGTACATCGAAAGACTTTGATAACTTTGAACAATATGAACTACGACTATTTGTTTGCATATGTCAGAGTTAGTTCCCTTCATTATCTGCGAGCCGGAGTCATCGCTCTGTGGGAGCTTCTGAACGGCGGAAGTAGAGTTTGCATTAACATAATTTCGTAATTTTTTTTCATTCACATAATTCCGTTTCGAAGCCAAAGTGCAAACATTGATAGCTGTTTGAGGCAAATCGATGTATGGAAATGGCCATAATCACAAAGGTAAATCTGGAGAATATGCAGACTGAATTGATTAATGGATATTGTTGACCTTCACACAGTTCGTTATTGCAGCCGTACGGTTTTGTATTATCATCCAGAACCTCCTTCCGCGACATTTTTCCCTTGAGTTTGCATTGATATTTTAATTTTCATGCGACAACTCGAAATAATTCACCCAGGAGTCGTCGAACTTTGTTTTGTTTGCAATTGTGTAGGTTGCATTTAGAATATCCCATACGTGTTTCCATTTGCACTGAAGTCATTCGCGGGGGACCTAGTTGAATTGAATTGAGAAGTAACATGTGGTGCACAAAATTGCAGAATATACTGATAAACATGTTGCAATTTAACCTCTAGTTTGCTCAAAGGCTTGATTCTGACTTTTTCCTTCAAGAAACAAAATTTGATCACAGAATGACGATTTTTAACACTAAAAAGCTTAACACTAAAGCTAGTTTTAGCTTCTAGATTCAGGTCTGTTCTAAGAAACTGAACCAACGCTGAGTTACATGTAAACAAATTACTAGAGTATAAAGGCCAGGTTAAATTTTGCCTGGCCATGACTATTGGATCGCATTAATGATTTATAAAGTTACAATACTAATTGTAATACGCCATGAATACAGGATTTTTATGCGTCCTCGTTGGTTTCACTCGAAATAAAGACTCTCCTCTCTCGTTGAATTCGTCGCTGTCAAATCAAACATTAAGTCAAACATCTTTTCATTTTTCATATTTCATTATTATTACGTCATTTGTTTTACGTCACCAGATTTAATCATGTCTTCTACAGAAATTATTACCTCTATCGACCTTCGTCCAACGCTGCCGCGAAATTCTACCCTTCGTGAAATTTTTCTCTGCACCTCTCTTTCTAAGAAATTAAAGTTTTCCACTCGTGATGCATGATTGTCACGTACTAATACTGGGGCAATATGAGATTCATGTAACCTCATCTATATATATTTACGTACTTTATACAATATACTCTAAGGATACAGTTGCACGAAAGAGAACATCGTCTCTTGTATGCAACTGAATTGTAATCCTTTATTTGTTGCGTGTGAAGTCTAGATGTGTTGACTCACATCTGTGCCCAGGTCGTTCACTTTGTTTAATATATTTCTTACAAAAACATAATTATTCATTGTATTACTTAACCCACCATGTGTTTCGCCGCACCTGTCATTGTCACATTTCCTGGACCACAGTGAGAAATCGTTATGTATTCTTTGGAGAACCTCTCTACATTTCCCTCAGCTAATGGAAACATACAGCTTAACATCATCCGCATATATCACAAGTTTCAAATAAATATGTTTAATCTGGCCAATAAGTAACATATTCAACAGGCTGCCTAGAACAGTATCTTACGAACTTGGGTATAGACCTTCCCAGATGTTGAGTATGCGTCCCTGACTTCAACCGCACAGATTTGATAACCCAAAGAATCAGATACCCATTTAATGATCTCTTCCGATACATACTGAGTGAATTCTCGTGTTACAGCTCACCCACATCAGTACATTTCATTGTTATTCTCATATAAAAAAGAACAACTTAATTGAATAAAATGTTAATATACAATAATTATACGAACAAATTATTCACTTCTTGTCACGACTCGACGAGTTAAAAGCATTCGGTGGCCAACTACGACTACCACCGTCAATGCAAAAGAAACTCATCCGCACATAGCCACATGCCTTGTCCTGAATATCTTTGCACAGTGCTAGATCGGTGCCCAATTTACGATTGTATCTCACACTGAGGCTAAAGTAAAGACAACAATACGTAATTCACCAAATAACTTCTACCGGCCGAGGTTAATTGTATGTTATTGTTTCCTGTCCGAAGCTGTGCGTGTCATCTGCCACCCACATCACTGGGTGGCTTGTCGATGCGTATGCAGAGGGTGGAATGTATTAGAAATGACAACACGTCTATGCCATGGTATCGTACCTCTTTTCTCTCTCTGTCTCTCCCTTCTTCTTCTTCTTCGCAACGAATCTGCCAAATTAATTAGCACCATCATCGGGAACCATGCTTTAGACTAATTGAATCAAAGACGCGGGACGTTTTATTAAAATCGTGGTCGATTATATTAATGAAAAATTTTATTGTAAGTATGATCCCTAAGCATTTCTTACAGTTCGCCATCTGATCGGTAGGTTTTGTGAACCCTTCATTTGACCTATGCGAGAGGTCATCCACTGTGTCTCTGAGTGCTTGCTCTAACTCGTTCTAATTTTACCTGTTGGCCGCCATCAGTCTCCTCTTCAACTGGTTGAAAGTCTAGCAGAAATTCTATCGGGCAGAGGATATCAGGAGAATACATGCATTGATTGCACGACTTGATTGTCCCCTTCTCGGGTAAATATTCCTTATTGACAACAGTAGCTCTCTGGGTACAAACGATATTCTGGTTAAACATGCGTATAGTTGTTTGAGGCAGAACATTTTTTATCTGCCAACACGTTTTTATACGCCTCTCCCACAACAGAGGTTTTCGAAGGTTGGAGCCGATAGAAGCGGTTCTGTCGAAATCCATAGCCATAATCGGCAAAGTTTCTCGAAAGTTTATACAAAGGTTGACAGCAGTTTCCAAATGTTTTTACTGCAACTACCCTACGAAGGTAATGTCTTGAAACCAACAACAGCATATACCCACTGGCTAGGGTATACGTTATCTCTGCAAGGTAAAAAAAAAGTAAAAATGAAGAAAAAGAGAAGAGGGTGTGATACAATTTGATCAAAATTATTTAAGATGGCAGGAAAAGTAGCTCATATAGAAACACGGACTAGTGAAGTATTTTGATTTGCTAGAAGAATATCCTTAGGTAGGATTCAAATAAGTTGAGAAATTTTGCTCGTAAGGCTTGCTGACGAACTCAACTCCATTCACACACAACCCGAGTACCAAAAGCACTATTGTGCATTTTCACCTTATGAATAATGTTATTTGTAGTCGTTCTAAGAGAGTCTGATGGCCAAAAAAAGTAGTTTTAGCTACACATATGTATGATCCGTTTTCAGGTGTTTAAAATGCCAAAAACCACCCTTTCACCTCTAGTTGAGCCAGATAATATGTGAAAAAAATATATACCTATTTAAGTGTCCTGTAGTCTGGCAACCCATTTGATAGATCAACCAAGCCAAAACGAAGCAGTATATGTGCTCAGATGTGACAAAATATTTATAGAAAAAACCAAGCTTGATAGAACATTTATCTGGAAGATGGAAAATAGTTATTTCAAATCTAATTTGAATATTAAAAAATCTACGCCTCTATTACCTAAACTACTATGGAGACTGTTGTTTTATCTTTATTGCTCTAAAACCGAGATTTCTTTTTTAGTTTTCGGCAACCCTTTGGAACGTGGTTTTTTTCTTCTAAGTTATTATATATATAAGGCCGTGACATATAACACAAACAGTGAGCGTCGGGCTGCACTCATAGAACATGATAAATAATAATTTATAAAAATAGTTCATACAAAGTTACATATAGGTTTTGAACTAATTTAAATTCTACTCTGCCAGTTGATACCTATGCATGTGATGTGATTATTACATGTATGTGGGTGTCCGCGGGTTACCCCTATTTAATGCACGCTGGATAAATCACTTGCTCTTTTTCGAAACCGTTTGCTTAGTTGGCAAGGAATACGAATTCATGAATTAATTGTGCGAGAGTTATTCAAAGTTACTGACGAGCCGAATAGTGGCTATTGGTTCCTGATCGATTTCTACCCGCATCGTTACTCTGCTATGCTGATACTCTAGAGCAATGAACAGGATGATCTGAAGGTCATTCGTTATTGCTCTCCACCCGTTATATGAATAAGCATATAGCTGTTTTTCGTATTGGTGCAAGTACGTGGTGCATTAGTCCAAAACAGCTGAGTGAGTTGGATTCGCTTTCATATACGTTCACCATCTATTTTTTTATGAAGAATATGAGAAGTAAAAGAAGACAACATTCGGATTCCTCACATTGACTCTGAAGTTCATTTTCGATTCCAGCTATTCTTTATAATCATCTTGTTTAATGCATCATATTTCATGGAAGATATAATAGTTCAGGGTTATTGCTATTGCCGAACTACTCCTTCGTATTTACAGGCGACTACTAGCGAATGGGCAATAAGTATCCACTCCAACAAAACAGCACGTATCACTGACCGCTTTAAGCTCTAAGATCTTGGAGGAGACGATTTGCAACAGTATTATGAAGAACGCCGAATCGCAAGGACTGATAGTATCGAGGCGATACGCGTGCAGGAGAGGCCAATCTACAGTCGACTGCCTTCTCTTGTTCTTCAACTATGTCGCCAAGGCCCTAAACGGGAGACACGATATTCGTGATATGCACCGATTTTGAGGGTGGTTTTTTGAAACATTGCCCCACAATTGAACTACTCATCTCTGTTTTGCCCTCGAAGGGAGGGAGTGGTGTGCCCAAACTCTGCAACTCGATATCCGATTTTCTCAGAGGGAGAAGATTCAATGTCATAGTACACGGCGGTTTTTCGAGAACCGGACAGGCTACCACGGGTTGTCCGCAAGGAACGCTCTCAGGAAACGTACTTCTTCGTGGACCAAATCAAGTTCGTAGCGCAAGAGACGATTCATTTCTACATCTACTCTGATGACCTCAAACTGATGTCGAGGATCAAGGACAGCCAGAACAACCACCGTCTCCAAACAACCCTTGATGACTTTTACGAATTTACAATATACATGAGACGTATGGAGTTCTCCATCTGGGATCCCGAAATATCTATACAAGCTACAGGCTGGGGTAGATACTAATACATTATTTAAATAAATTATTGTTGGCCTTGACACGTTCCTTGACACTAGCTCAGTACTTCTACCTGCTTAACTAGTACAGAAGACACGACTTGGTGTGTTGTTATATATATTTACTCAAACATACAGTAGTTAGGAATAGGTATATTTATTATAATATATTAAACGTTACAATAGGTCGGAATTTCTAGGGATTATGGGGGTGGGGGGGGGGTGAGGACGACAATGTCCCGAGGAAGGCGATGGCATTGCCTCTCTGCACAGCGAGGGACAGGCGCTGCAGGAGGAAAGAGCCAGCGCGCTTGTCCCCGGTGGCGCGGATCAACTAAGGGCCCCCCGATTCTCCCTGTGCTATCATCCGCTTCTCTCTCGATAATGTTGAAGGGTACAAGGTTACTTCTCTGGTGTCGTGCTTAATTCTCCTTAAGACCTCAACATTGAGTCGGAATATTACTCAAACTTATATTCTGTTCTACCTATGCGCGCATCTATCTAACATGGCCTTATGTTGGCAAGTGCGGACCGAGACAATGCTTGGTGTTCAACAATTATCTATACAATTTATTCATTAGTATAGCCGTCAGAACGGTGGCTCGGACAGCTAAATCTGTGAAAAGTCTGAGGCCGCAGGTTCGAATCCCGCGACATGACATATATGGGAACTTAAGCAGTGTCAAAATTGCAGGTCCTTTAATAAACCAATAAACTCTTACCTTTACTTTTCTAATAATTATTTATTGGCAATATCTGGTGTAGGAGCGGGAGCAGGGATTCATGCTATACCATCCATTGACACTTAGCAACACAGCCATCAGCGTATTAGTATTGGATCGGGGCTAGACTCCCGCATAGTGGTGCCGCATACCTGCCAATGAAGCGCGGAAGTGGACGCTCAAGGTCACCATGGTCTTAGGGCATTCCGAAGTGTTCAGATTCCACGCCTCGGAAAGCAAAGAGGCTCACATCGAGATGATGGTCGTCGTCCAGGAGGACTGTCCTTAATGTCCTATCATTGGGGCAAAAAATCCGTTTGGGATGGCACAAAAGCGTAATGTGACTTCCATGTGGGGAAAATCGACGGCCTCTGTCAGGATCCTTCTTACGAAGCGATAGCAGGAAAGTAGGCTGCGAGTCAGCCTGAAAAATTTAGTTTACCGTTGATAAGGAATCAAACCAGATTCCTTAATTACTTCTATATAATGACATACATGCTGCTGTGAATTGCATTTATGGCAATATTCAAATAAATGTAAAAAAGTAAAAATAACTTGTAGGATGCCACTCTTGTGCGAGGTGGGAACGTCCCAAACGTTGACGTTCCGGTACTTGTTTCTTATCGATCAGTCAACAATAATCAATCCAAACAATCAGTGAAGTGATTAATCTGCGCCCGCACTAGGTTCACACTGAAAACTCAGTCTCGTATTCGTTCGCTCAAGCTGACCGTTGCAGGTGTTGTGTGCAGGAGCAGCTCGATCGCTCTCAGGCAATGAGTGCCGTAATGTCGCCGTCTGAGACCATACACATCTAAATCCACTCGACAACACGTCAGCGATATGGGGTTCAGAAGAACACAAGACATATTGCAGCAAATTCTCGGCGCGATCGAGCTGGACGTCAATAATCATTACAATCGACGGCGAAAACCGAGGCGACGCAGTGAAAGTAACGGGATCGTCTTAAAGAGGATGTCGATACCGTTAGACGAACCCACAAGAGTACAACCAACATTTCGGGCGCCTACGATTATCACGGAAGTTCTGTCCCACGACACCTAGAGCCTCGCCAGACTGATAGGCTAGCTGTCGCAGCTACACCTTGTTGTTCACAGCACTCCCTATGCAAATTGGAATACGAACAAGAAGACGACGTGGAAAGAACCTCAGTAAACAAAAGAAAAAATCAATTGGGTACTTTTCTTTTCCCAGTTGGTGGTGTGTCCCAGAGCTCTTCTCTTCTAGACCAGAGCTATTATATATTGCCAGATTCCGAGTCTACTTGTAATCCTTACCTTGAATGTTAAATAGACTGTCCCATACGTATTTCTTCTCAAATATGGAGTCCATAACTGGAAAAGCATATCTGCCCCATGAACCGTCTGAAAACTATGCTCACACAATCAATATCCCCGGGATCTAATGTTGAACGAAAAGGTAACGGTAAAGTTTCAGTGACACCACTCCGTACCTACGCTAAGTTAAGCAACCAACCCTAAAAATCACGATCAAACGTGGGACGAACACAGGTATAACAAATCAACGTGCAAACTCGCGCACGCTTAAATATTGCAAAATAGTACTCAGACATCTAAGTTAATAATTTTCGAAGCGGATAGTCCTTCAAATTTCAGAAGCTCTCCGGACGGACCGAAAGAATTAACAATATGTATTGATTATAAAGTTTATTTCATCGCAAGCACTCACTAGTAACAGTTTCAAATTATTATTTATTTACTAAATGTGTACTCCAAGATCTAGTAAGTGTTTATCTTCGAGTGGAGAAGGATCAGTATGCAGATCAATACATGTAATAGTGTTTAGCTCATAAATTGTTCTCTCCGCAACCATCATTACTAACAACGCTCAGATAATATCGCGTCATGAACATTAGAGATATACAGGGAATCAAAAGGCTACGCAACAGAATGGAAGACTAACCAAAGTTGGACATTTCCCAAGGTAACTTTTCATGAAATGGTTCTTATTAACATATATTACATTGGAAAAAACAAATTGAAAAAGGCTGTCTTCAAAACTGTCAAACTTTAGTTTGTTTCTCATCCGCCTTTTTGAATAACTGTATTCTATGACAGTGTTTTGTTTGAGAGATATACGCTAATGCAAACGCTTCGCTCAATCTCTTGCACTCGTCGGTAGAAACGAGAGCAATCCAGATTCAACAAACGGCTTCCTAAAAGAACCTAAGACAGCAAACAGAAAATATCCGAATTTCCAACGATCATTTGTGCCAGTGGAGTCTGTTCTAAGAAATTTGGTACTTGTTTGATTCGGCTATAAAACTTTGCTCAATAGAATATCGCACAGGCTGCTTAGTTTCCGCGTGTTGCACACCGGCCACAAGAATCTTCGAAAATAGTGTACTGGCCGAAAATTGAGCCGTAACTGGGAAGAAGTCATCAGGCCGTCCGCTGGCCATAAATTCCATATTGCCTGATTCCGAGTTTGAGTCGATCAACTGGATGCGCCATTCCAGCACGTTCCGACGGGTGTCAAAGTTATACTCGCCTAAAATGTCAAGATAACATTAGTATTCATAACATCCATTACCTTACGACAAGCAAACTAGTTAGATCAAATATTAGTTCATCGAACTTGACGGAATGGAATCCGTGCCCCAAATACAGCCCAAAATAGGAGACACGCAAGGATACGTTGACAGGTATATTGGAAATTAAAAAAAAATAAAGGTGAAGTAGGGTTAGGGATATAATCTCCTTCAGACTACGAAGAGTGTGACGCATAGTTTCGTTTTTTAACGCGAAAATTTCCAACCATGGAAGTACAGGCAGCACCACACAGAACTCAATATGAACCTCTTGCACAGATTACTACTTAAAAGACGGAGGTACCGTCGCCGGACTAGCAATCATTAGCTCTCACTTTCGATCTTCATCTCGAGTGAAGACACACATCAATTCCCTCTTTCATATATAGAAAATAATCTATAGAACGATCTTGCTTGCAAATTCCGGTCATGACTATGTCAGTATCTACAGGAAGTAAAAGATTCTACAATACAATTGGCCACCGCAAATGAGGGTAATTTTATATGGTTTCTAATACTGGTGCCATGGTAGGCACGGTAGGGCAGTTGTCTCAACATCCAATATACATGAATATTATATATATGGGAGCCGTAAGTCTTTGAAGGTAACTGATATCCTTGTCACGAAATGATCATAATAAGGAGGAAGAGTGTCAGTAAAGACATCCTTATTTGTCATTGGACATGTTAGTACGTGAAAAGCTCGCCCTCTGGTGCGAGAAGCAAACGATGGCTGAATCGGGGCGAAATCAAATCAAATTGCGAATCAGGAAGAAGAGTAAAACATAACAAATATTACATATTGGCTTTTCCAGGCAAAATGTTATACCAACGGATATCAACAAAAAATCCAAGAGCTAAGTTTTCTCTAAATAACTCTTAGTAATCCAAAAACATTTCAGAGAGCACTCTCAGTCTTTACACCCAATAGAGTGACAGACGTCAAGAATATATACGAAGAGGACACTCGTATAATGATTAACTACTTGTTGAAATACTTAATGGCAAGGGCTTATACACGTGGGTTTCTAAATTTAAATGTGGTAGAACTGGCATCAGCTATGACTCCTCTTGGATGCCTCCATAAAGCGGTTTCATAAGAAATGGTAGCGACGCTTCATTAGATAGTTTTTGGAAACAAACGGAATGGAAGTGCGTAAAGTCGTATAGACGCCCCATCTGAACGCAATCAAATTTCGTGTTTCTTCGACCTCTGGTACCAAGTATTATAAAACTCTACATCTGAGCTCAATGCGCAATCCACTTTTCAACTCTTCTAATCAAAATCTCAATGAAGTTTGGTATCGAATTACCCTTTCTATAATAACGGTATCTTCATCCAGGACTTATTAACATGCATATAATATGGGACTGTTAATTGCTGGCTCCATCACTTGAACGCAATTCTCCAATTGGGTAGGTCTTGGCGTACTTATTCTATAATACGAAGTATTAACGAGGACGGTCATAGTAGGTGTTGCGTTTTATCTAACCTTTCCTAGCTAGAAGGGCATTCTCCCAGCTAAGGATGGGTTAAATTTTAGCGCGTCAGAGCCGTGTTAGCCAGGCTTGCTCGAAGATGCTCAAATACATCAGGAATACCTTATCTGAACTCAAAAATGAGTCAGATAAGGTATTCCTGATGTATTTGAGCAGTCTTTTCGTGAATTTTGAAGATGCAAATGGAACATCAATTCGTTAGAGGGGAAGATTTTCGGTTGTTTGTCTGTCCTTTTATGTCGGATAAAACGTTGAAGAAGGAACAATTGCAGACTAAGGGCGAGTCATACATTGAGGGCTTGAACACCCGCATCGAAGCGTCTACCGACAAACACAATATTAACAGCAGAAAGCTTGGTGTTGACCACTCCAACAAGACCACACATACCCATAATTTACCTTCACATCGTTGGAAGCTCCTACGTTATAAATAAAAGACGCAACAAATTGGACAATATTTCATATTGTACTGAATGGTTCTACGCATGCATTTTTGTAATACGATAAAGCTCCAAGTCATAAGGTACATCGGATACACATTTGCTTGTAGAAAACGGAATCGAGGTTGAGAAGCGGCTGGCCATTGCTAAGCAGCTGATCTTTTATATCGAAAGACTACTGACAAAATCAGCGGAAAAATGAACAAGCGTCAGGATTTATTTTACCGCATATCCTTGCGCTTTAACTTGAAGCCCATATTATATCACAAGGGTTGTTGTGCTCAAAATGCTAACTACAAGGGGTACTTACCTTCACATTCATGGACGGTTGGCGAATTTCCAAGACAAGGTATTTCTATCACCACGTTCTTAAGTTCCAAATGAGGTTGGTTGAGCTGGTATTCAATATTGCAATCACAGCCCCCGTTGCCATTGTCGTTCACCTGCGATTGCCACAAACAGTACAAATGTACACATCCAATTGGTATATAGAAAGGACTCTCAGCCGTTAATGCATAAGGACACATATATACGTATACTATAAATATTGTACATGCTTTTGCCAGTATTATTTATCGTACCCAGAAGCTTATATCGAGAGGAACCAGGCTTTCATCGTTGCTCTGGAGGCGCCACTTAAGGACTCCAACATCAGCGTTGACAGGAAAAGGCTTGCCTTGAGCCTTTAGACCAATCGTTCCAGAGGTACGGAATAGTTCCTTATCAATATTGGGATGTTGATTAAACTGGAACTGCCGTGGATCCTTGTTTTCCATCTGGATGCGTACTAGAGCGCAGTTCTCATCTGAGACTCGTAAGGTGAGCATACCGTGAACTTCCAACGACTGAAGTCCACCTTCGCGCAACAGCTGGCAAGCGACCTGAAAATGCCACACGATTGAAGTCAGAAATACCTCTCAGCTAAACGTTATCTCTTGAAATTTTGAGATGTGAGTTCGGACAACCCCGCCGCGGACAACCCTTTTCTCAAGACGACTGCTGGCGGTTTGCCGAGTTTAAATATCTGGCATGCGTGTCTGTACAGGGGATGCGAGCCAATAACGTCTATGTTTTAGAAATTTAAACAAAAGCCGGGGTTTATCTATAACAGATCTCGCCATGCGGTATCCCATAGCCAATAAATATGCTAACTCGTTGATACGACGATTTTAGACGAATAGAAGGCGTGCGTTAAAATACAAGCAACACTGGTATGATCATAATATTATCATAATATCACAATATTATGCGCAACTCTAATTTCATAATACCTTCTCCTCGCAAGTTAGGTGCACGGCTTCTCGTTTGACTTGCTGAGAAGTGTCGCTTAGCTCTTTTCCAGACGGTGATGGCTTAACCGAGGATTGTACTCTCTCACCCTCCTGTTGAAGTTGATTCGCGAACTGGTCCCACTCTTTTGCCTTTGATCCCAATTTCAGACCTTTAGGGCGAGCTGGATTACTTGAGGGATAGCTGGGCTTTGGAGCGGGATCTGAAGTGGCCATAGGGGCAGACTGAAATGAGGAAGAACCGAAACCGCCAGAATGAGGGCCTCCACCCATACCGCCGCGGCCCATCGATCCGAGAGTGCCTCCCCTTCGGGCTGCTTCCGCCCTCTGTTTCTGTAACTCCTTTGCCTTTTCTTTCATCTTCTGTTTGGCTTCACGTTCTTGACTTAACCGAGCGGCAATGGCCGCCTTCTCTTCCTGTGAATCCATTTCAACGAAGGTTCGGATCTGGGCTAGGGTAACGTTCTCGCGGTATCCCATTGCTACCAACTCATCAAAAGCCAACACCAATTGGAGAGATGAGGTTATAACATCATTTTCTTCAAGTGAGTGGCAATACTCCGCAACGACTTTCGCGAATAAGCGAAGCATCTCAAGATCCTCCAAGATGTTCGATGTCTTTGTTGTGATAAGGACCATGAAGAGTTTGTCCAGCAATGGTTGATACACGTAGCGCACCGAGTCGGTTTCAACAAACGTATGCTGTTTGGCACTTTTGCCTAACAGTCGAGGAAATGCGGCAAGAAGGCCTTCAATGCGCGATCGACTCATCTCCACAAACTGCCTAGAGGCAAGTGGCTTCCCCGACTTTGTAATCACAGATGCCGACAGTAATACCATTTTGGAAGCTCGCCCTTCCACAGACTTTCTCTTGATCAAAAGAAGTAACTGAAGTAAGGTGTAAGTTAACCTCTCCTGGCTCTGTATCGTAACTTTTGTATCGGGGACACTTAAATCGTACGAGTTTGTATAACTGAAAATCACACTCGACCACACTACTACAATTCCACGTCACTCAGCTGGTAACAGCTAACTGTCACAGCAGAAGACCCAACCAAATCTAGTACCACTGGGCTGAGGTGGCGTCTTGCTCAATGCCCAGTGTTATTGTTATTGTTGATGTCAGCTCAATTTCTGCATCCGACGTTTAAGCGCATTCGTTCAGACTATCACAGAATCAGCGGGCCAAGAAAGCGGGGACGGTGTTTCGTTCCAATGTGGTGCACGCGAGTTATACGAAGGGGTATCTCGTCCTCTCGGGAGCTTTTCAACACGCAAACAGAACGATACGTTCCAATGTGGTGCACACAAGTTATACGCAGAGGTATCGCGACCTCTCAGGCGCTTTGCAAGGCGCAAGCAGGACGATACAAAGTCACTAAAAATAGGAGCCGGCCGCTCACCTACGAACAGGCAAATCCACCGCATCAGATCGCGCATAGGTACGTGATGCACTTCTCAGGCCTCTGCAAAATGCTTAAGGACTTTATACATACCGTGTCGACATTTTGTAACCTTATTTAGTTTTCTCATCTCATAAACAGCTCAAATGTTTCATTTATAATCTAGCATATCTACCTTTATATGATAGGTTTGCCAAGCCCAAAAAATTTAGCTTAATGACCCGGAATCGTTGCGGCAGGAGGTTTAGAACCTTTATTAGCTATTGAAAGATTCGAAACGAACGCAGTAAACTACCCAATTCCTGGCCTTGACATGAAAATTAGTTATTTCGATAACGACATAAAGACATGATCTGTCGCTATTATTATTATTATGTATGCCACAGGAAAGCCTGGAATTCGTGGAACACATCAGGACTCCGTGATGGTCTCCGTGCGTCCGAAACAGCTACAGAAGATATTTTCATCCGGAAGTTTATGGAAGGAACATGGCATAAACTATTTATTTCTCAAATTTTGATTAAGCGTCGTTATAACGCAATTTACATTGGAGGAATCGTCCAGCGTACAATCATGCCTCGAAAAATCTACTTTCTCATTGGATACACCGAGGAGATTCTCAGCTATATTCTCAAATGTCCAATCAAAGTAGAAGTTCAGACAGTCTCCGATGCCAAAGATATCATCTACAAATATATCTAGAACGAGCTTGTAATATAAGTTTCACATCTTGACGGTTTGATTAGACCAAGTATTAATTGCACTTGGTACCGATGTTAGGAATGCTGTAATTCATTTTAGAAATACATTAGTCGATATCCCAAATCCTCTCATTACTTTCATTACAGTAAAATAATTTTAACCATGTCAACGTATACTGGAAATCTACGATACGACCTATTTGCATCTGCTGTAATACTAAAAGCCGGGAACATTAAATGAATAGTTGAGATAGAAACCAAATCACAAAATATAATTATTTTGTTAAACGAAATAAAAAATAAATCCAACGCGTAAAAAAATAAGTCTAAAAATATACAATGCAAAAAAAACGAAAAAAACATTAAGCAAACATAATGTATGAAAATATACAGGAGTGTGTATGATGTAAAAATATTCAACATGTGTAAAAAACAGAAATAAAAGGATTAGTGAAGAATAGTAGGTTATGATCTCTTCTATAGGAGTATGATCCCTTCAAGATACCAAGAACCTTCCATATTGAATGTCCATTTATATCATATTGCACCGTATCCCTGAAGACACCCTCCTTCTCCTAGCCATGGGAGCATAGACGAGATGGGAAAACGATGTGTTCTTCGTCAATCATTGAGGATAAATACCACTCAGTACTAGAAAGCTCTGTTACATGTTTTGCGATATTCAATTTGTAGTATCGCCATGCAAGTGCCATTTTATGTTCGTTCACTGGATTGCTCTACTGAGCAACCCACGGTAGTCTCCCTGAGAGCAACCAATGGTAGTCTTCCTGACAAGAGGCCACTTGTTTCAATGTTTGTTGTTATTATTTACCTCCACCTTCGTTGTGGTCACCATCCGAGTTTTGAATTAGTTTGTTGTGCTGCCAAGCCATTATAGCTCTAGGAATGAGCAGAGCGAAGAGCGTCATTGTAGTCACTTACAAGTAAATTTTTCGTCAATGCCGTTCGAATTCCGTAAGTCTGAGTGTGAACCGAAATCTTACCCTCCTTCAGGTGGTTCAACGTAATCACAAATGTATCCAATGAAAAAATATGAAATCTATGGATTTAAAGAAAGAGCATAACATTTTCGCTCAATCTTCAAAAATAAACTACTTAGCTCCTCGTTAATCACCATCTATATTTTAACGGCAAACACCGCTTAACTATCGCAATTGATTATATGACAGTCGCTTCATATATCTTTCACCACCAATTTCGAGTATGTGTATCTTATTATCTTTCTTCTAGTGGTTCGTCCGTTAAGGATAACGGAATATAGGCGGTACCTCTTTCAACTCGCCGCCCGGTATTGTGTACAACTAACGTCCCCTGGATCGAAGTTTATAGATAGCCGATTACTTTCGAAGTTTGCCATTTGACGCCCTCGTAATAAAAACAAAAATGAAAACGTTTACTTTGTAATCTTGCAACGGCTTATCGAATTTGAGCAAGTCAAATTGCTTCCGGCCGCTCATCTCGAACCAAATACGATAAAGGTAACAATTAGTTCCCATAGACTGTAGATATTTTATTTATTGCGCTAGGAGACGCATGTTTCATACGCGTATGCGTAGGGTACAAGCCGGCCGAGAGCACAATGTTCAGGAATAAAATCAGGAATGTTCTCTACTAGAAAAAATTCTAGAAAAATATTCCAGTTTCTTCGTAGTAACTTTTCAGAACTCGACTTACAAGGAGGCAAACCTGAATATGCAGCTGTAAGGTAAAGTTGGGCTTACACTGAATCGAGTCGACTCCCGAGAACTTTTAGATCACTCAATGTAAGTTATACAATATAGTGATACAAAGAAAATTTTCTTGTCCCCAACTGTGTCCGTTGTTTTTTTCATAATACTTATATTCCTTCGTTACATAGGCTATCAACAACAAGTTCACAACTTGACAAATTGAAAAAAAATAGATTTCTCCACAAGACTTTCGCGGACTATTTTGTTTCGTTGTTGAAGTAATAATAATTATTACACGATACAATTGTAAGGCGCAAAATGTAAGGCGCAACCGACACAGTAGAGAGAGTAGATACAGGCGCAACCGACGCAATAGAGAGTAGACACATTAGGTACATGCAAGCAATGTGCACAAAGGACGAACCGCATGTGAAACATGCAGCTCACGCACCATAGGTACCTATACTGGGCATACACACCTACCGTCACATAGAGTGAGGTTGCCGTCTTGAACGTTCGTTGAAGCTGCTTAATAGCGATAATGATGGTGCTGATTTGAACAATCCGTGTCCTCTGTCCTACCCACAATACGCCCTCCCCTCGAGCTCTTACACAATGAATTGATATCACGTTCTAAATGAGAAAGAGTAGAAGCTTATATTTATTTTATATAAACTAGGACTTTATACTTTTCTAATAAATATAAAATAGAAAAGTAAATAATAAAATAAATCGAATTATTCAGAAGCTAGCCTAAATATGATCACATTTGATATAAATAATAATTTTTATAGAAGCCCCATGTTCTGCGCGCGAACGTCGGACGTCTTAAATGATCGTATACCACATCCTATGTTCACCCGTCGCAGACTCACTCAGACGCTGCACCCTCTACGTGAAATACTCTTCAGTGAACAATAATATCTTTTACTGGGCTGTTTTTTTTGAGCTGACTCTCAGCTGTTCCCTTATCTGACAGGCCTCAGCTCTTAACCTTTTAGGTATTACTATGAGGACCTGTCGGGGCCACCTTTGCTTATTCTCTTCCTTACTTGTACCTGGCAAGAATCTTCAGATAAAGAAAGATGATAAAGAACTCCAAAGATTCTCCGCGTCTGACAGGATCCGTCTAAATGGCCGGGGCGGCGACGTCTCTGGTTGTAAACAGCGGGAAACCGAGTAAATGAATAAAGAAAGTTATATATATTAACAATGAATTTCGTGATTAAGAAAATGTCGATACGTAGGATCCGTGTTCAAGTGCGGATCGGATACTAAGCAGAAAGAGTGAGCTCTATTCAGTGGGTAGACGGGCTTATTTGTAAATAGATGGATCTTTTAAAGCAGACGACAGGTGGCTTCTTGGCGGTTACGCTTCTAGTCAGGCTCATTTATGGGCAGGCGTTGAACAAGTTAACAACTTGCACAATTCACATGTGCATTTGATATATATAAATGTAATGGCGTGCAGCCTTTTTTAAAGATTTTGTACAGTTTTTTGAAGATTTTGTTTTACATTTTGTACCGTGGCACAAATATGGCGAAACAGGCGAAAAGCAAAGAAGTTCGACAGCCTTTACTAAAAAAATTCTACACCTGGAGACAACCGCAGCAAACAGTACGTTCATCCCTACACTATCTGTCTTGAACAATCGTAGTGCATGTTCTCCCTCTCGAGTTTAGAGATTTTCAGGGTATACGTATTTTTTTAGTAGCCTGAGGAGCATTTATAGAAGGTGTCTAAGTATAGTCCCCGTAGCTTTTCTCGATGCGGCGTGAACTATGTTGGTGATAGTGACTTGGCAAATTGTGTATGGAACCTCTCTGATAAACAGTGACGATTTGTACAAACATTGTCGTGCTGATAAATAGACAATAAGCTTTGTTCGAGAAACTATATCTGAGTTTTTTTGAAAAATTGTACAGAAAGAAATAGTTCAGGAACGTTTTTTATTCATCATATCGAACGTCCGAGTTCACCTAACGATCAAATGTGTCGTTCAATCCAGTTAGAATAATGACGCTCCTCAGGGTTGAAAACTCTCGAGAAGGTAGTTGAGTAACCCTTCTTTTTCAACTTACTTGGGCACACCTAGTTATTTTACATTTTTGACAATACTCAATATAGACACGTTCCGTCTGAGTCCAATTGTTAGTTAACCGATTTGCGTTGTTTGCTGTACAATCCGCACTGCACAAATCGCATCGAAAGCCGAAATAGGGCAACACTACGGAACCTGACAATATTGGGGTTCCCTCCTCTGTTTAGAGTAAGCAAATAAAAAAATGACAACGATTAATCTTAAAAGTTTGTCAAGGTGTTGTCCGACTGTCGTAGATCGTAGTTAACATTTTAATGATTTTACCTTCACCATGATAACCAATCGCATATCTGAAAGTGAACAGACCCTAATTTCACGTTCCATCGATACTTCAGAAATCCGTCGGGAAGAACGAGATCTGCGTGGCAAAGCGATGCCGCAATATGGCTGCTCGCTTAGAGAAGTATCGCACATTAAACGATGAACTGACACAAGAGGTTGCCGCGCTGAGGACATCGGAACGATGTAATCGGGAATACCAGATAATGTTTGACCGCTTCACTCTAAAATTTGCTCAATGTACGTATTTGAATTTGATATTTTACTTTCACTCGATCTTATATAAAACGATTCCGCATAAACCATCAAAAGTCCACCACGTCAAATTGAGGAAATTCAGTATTTGAACGCCAGCGGGTTTGGGTTTAGAGCGAGTTTTATTGTTATAAGATGTTAACGAGACTACAAAACCAGAATAATAAAATCGATACCGTTTTGAAACTCCCATGATCTAATTTCCCTGAGTCACGTAATGAGTGAATAACCTGAGTGACGTCTACAAAATCGACTATCAAATATTGATCTGTTTTAAATTAATATCAAATAGGAATACTGGCGTTAGTGAGTGGTTTTCTGCCGTTTGGCAAATACCGGCATTGTTAATAGATTTGTTAAATGGGCCCACGATGTTTACATGCAAAATTCATTTGCCTGCACACAGGAACTAAAGTTGGCCTGTCTACGATCATTATCACAATAAAACACATCCGGAACGCATGGTTTATATTGATTTCGCAGGTTGTGAAAGCCTTTGACAAGGGAGAATATTGTAGGACTGCTACTTATTGTAAGCTGCCGTATGGTGGCATCAATGAGATTAACTGTGATACCAGGTATCGATGATGACTTACGGCGCTCGTCGTGTGTAAGTTACATTATTTATTCAGTGCTACACTGTGTTTTTTTTTTTTTTTGGGATCCGCCGGAACCATTTAACATACTACATCAGCGGATCTATTCTTCATTGGGTGACTTTAGCACATCACATAAGCATAACATATATTATATACACCTCACATGTTTCTGTATGTATCATTCCTTCTGTTTTGTTCTAGTTCGATTTTCCTACTCATGATTTTTTCAACCCTGTGTAAACCCCTAGCCCACTTCTCTGCGCTCTCCAGCATGTCTTCAATCATGTCTCTGACTGAGGCGTAGTCCTGCGTGAGTTCGGTCCTGGCTTCTTCGAGGGCTGGGCAGTGTAGGATTGAGGGTGAAACATCGTCCTCAGCCCCAGTCTCGCAGTAGACGCATTTCGCGTCGGGGGCCTTACCGATTCTGTTGAGGTATTTCTGAAAACACCCGTGCCCTGTGAGTACTTGGGTCAGATAGTACGTGGTATCGCCGTGCTTCCTCTCCAGCCATTTTGTAAGGTCGGGGATGAGGCGACGTGTCCAGGCCCCTGGTGAGTCCTCCGGGAGGTGGCTCCACTCGTTCTGCCATTCTCGAATGGTTCGTTCTCGAGCCTCCTTCTTTCCTAGCCCCGGGTCCTCCTTTAGCCTTTCCCTCTCCCTGATCAGCCTGGGCCATGGGATCATTCGGGCTATGGCTATGACCGCTTGGGACTCTGCCGTCCTGTAGGCCCGTGCGACTCTGACCGCAGCCTTTGGGTCTTCAGCAGCTTGGCTTGGTTTCCTTTCAGCTTCATCGCTGCGGGGCCCCACGTGGGTGCTGCGTACATCACCGTTGATTCGGCGACGCTTGCCAGAAGCCTGCGTTTATCTTCTGATGCCCCTTTCGTCCTGGGGAGGATTTGCGCCAAGCTGTTTGCCACCTTTGCTGCTTTGTCGGTGACTCGGTTGATGTGGGCGCTGCCGGTCAGCGGTTTGTCCAGCGTTACCCCGAGGTATCGCGCCGAGTTTTTTACTTCGATGCGGACTCCGTTAAGAGTCAGCTCGATCGCTCGGTGATGTTTTCTCCCGGTCAGCATGACACATTCGCTCTTTTCTGGGGCCAACTGGAGGCCGTGTCCGTCCATCCACTCGCTGATGAGGCGGAGGGCGTTCTGCGCCCTTTCCTCAAGGACAGCTTCTTTGCGTGCGGTCACCAGTAGCGCCAGGTCGTCCGCGTAGGCCACGGTGTTTACTCCTTGTGAATTTACCACCTTTAGGACGTCATCGTAGGCCATATTCCACAGCAGAGGTCCGAGGACGGACCCCTGTGGAACGCCGGCGGTCATGGCATAGGAGGTGGTCCCATATGTGACCGAGCGGTCGCTCAGGTACGATGCGATGATCCTCTGGATGTATGGTGAGACGCCTCTCTCCCTCATGGTGTCGATGATGACTTGCCAGCTTAGGGAGTTGAAGGCATTTCTTACATCCAGTAAGATCAGAGCGCAGAGTTCTCTTGACCACTGATTCCTCCTCCGTTGAGCTTCCGCTTCTTCCAAGACTCTTCCTATAGCCATTTCGGTGTTGCGGCCTTTCCTGAACCCGTACTGAGAGTCGGACAGGGCCCCTTTGGCTTCCAGCTCCGCCGTAAGTCTTCTGTTGAAGACCGTTTCTACGGCCTTGCCCAGAGTGTCGAGCAGGCAGATCGGGCGGTAGGCTCCTGGGTCCGTGGCGGGCTTCTCTGGTTTTCGGATGAGCTACACTGTGGTTACCATACATATATATTTAAGTACACATTGTTTCCGGGCATTGCCGTCAGCTTAGGTTAGTCCGGGCTCCCGCTACCCTGGTAGGTTGCCGGCGTCTAACAGCGCAACGTTGTTTGGCCATGCGCTGTTAGTGTAGCCCTAACTTACCTCGCTGTGCCGTGCACAGCCGCGTCGGCGGCGGCGGCGGTAACGTTCAAGGTAGCAGTGCACATCTCCACTTGGAGAGTGCGGTTGGCACGACGTCTGGTGGTCGGCGTGTGGACTGCTGAGTCATGCGTTTGGTCTCTCCGAGAACGGACAGCTCTGTTGGCGGGAACATCTGTGCAGGCGTGATGTGCTGTTGTTGTGTGTGGATGTGTTTACTACAATATTATAGTATATGTAACTCAAAACTGGACAAGGTTCTTCCCAATTAATTTCAGTGAATTGGCCTGCACCAACCATCCTATGATGTTTTTTGTTCATGTTAATGAACGCTTGTATGATTTAATTCCGTTGAATCTTAGGTGTTCCCCGTGTACAGGTGTTGAAGAAATGTCTTGAGGAGTCTTATTACACACTTCATGAAATGGAGGACATGGTGAACTGCTTCTCTAATCCGGATAGGCTTCGGTCATTCCTGCTTGGAGAAGAAAGCTTCAATTTCGGCAGGGTGGTATGTCCTATCTTATTCTATTCACTTCTATTTACAGCCAAACGGATATCCCATCTGCTATTTTGTTAAATAAAATCTAGCGGCAGTGAAGACCCCAGCTAACATTCAACACTTAAAACGTAGTGCCCAACGAACACGCTACAGGAATTCACACTGTAGCTTCTCCTTTGCCCCACTCTACTTTCAAACATTTCGCTAATATTATTCGCTTGTGTCTTTCATTTTTCTAAAGACCAAACATCTCGTTCCTTATCTTAGAATGACGGGCTGAGTCTAACGACAATACCATCATGCAAAAAATCTCAAGGAATAATATCTTTTATATCTTTAATCTTTAAAGGTTTTAAAAATCTATTTTATGGGTCGTTATTTGATACGGGAACGTTAGGAATCTTAAGTGTCTAACTTGAGCTATTCTCACGTTGTAGTTCTTCAATGTCATAGGCTTTGTTTCGACGATCCTGGCACAACGTGACAGTGGCTCAAATAGTTTTGCAAACTCACTTAACAACCAAGTTCTGACGAAATTTACAGCCGATCACTATATCAATCGTGATTCTAGGGAGGGTGGACTACGAGCTTTTCTCATCTCGCTTTTCAGCAACTGGTCTTTCTCCAGACACTCTAGTATGAAAGGATTCGACCAGCACTCGGTAGTCACGTACAATAAAAATGGTGAAAAAGCTATTTTTGGTGGTGAATAGTTTGAGCCTCACTTCTGGGTAGAATAGCGTCCTGCTGACGACTTGGTTTTTGTTGTAAAGTTATTTGAACAGCTAACTCGCAGTTCTTCGCTCACAAGGGGCTGACGCGCAACTAGTGTTAACTGTAAGCGTTTTTCTTGACATGTCTAGGCATCTTTAACAGCATTATGCAACCATACGGGGTACGTCACAAGAACGCAGCTAATTTGTTTTCAACATTAAAGGCATGAAGCTGCCATTACTCTTTTCGAAATGTGCCCGATGGTCCGGTTCTTTCCCACTGGCGTAGTATTTCGATAAATGTGAAATCAAATTCTAAATCGAATTAAACATTTTTTATTTTATACAATGTGTTTTAATTTTCTAAGCCCGTGAAACCCGTGTGAGAACTTGAAGTTCACTTAACTGCACCACGTCAATTTGTATTATCACGATATATATCATGGGGGATGCTCCAACCAACGCTTTGATCAAATATACTAATATAAATATTACAAAATAGATGTGTACAGATATCGATGTAAACTTAGAAATAGCAGCAAACCTTACATTATACTATATAATACACACAGCGAACTCGAATGCAACGCACTATAGATACAGCGTCGTGCAATATAGGGGTTATACCGCTTGCATTATCCACTTCGCAGCACGATCAGGTCACGGTAGTCCCTACGCCCTGTGGAATACCTTTTACATTCAGTTTGATCGATCTCCAACGCAAGGAACTCGTGGATTTCGTCTATATATCCTGCCGCCGAGTTTGTACTTATGTAATAACTTTTGAGTACGTACCTAAGCACCCCAATGTCACTAATTTATCTAGCTGTTTCCTCGCTTGGGAACTGAGAAGCCAAATCCATATCTTCGAGCGGTTAATTGACATCGCGATTTCGGGAAGGTTCCCTAGCTTTCGCAGCCTACTTTTTATAATAAGACGATTAACTGATTTCGGCTTCACTTAAACTCACCAGGGTGCCAAAGATTTACTTTAAATACTTTCGTTCGGGCGTCTGCAAAAGCTAACCTGGAGGACGGATTTTCAAGTAAGCTCAGAGACATTTTGGAAAAAGTGAAGCCATCTCCACTCCTCCTGTTGCACCGACTTGCCATTATGTGGTGTGATACGAACCGTACCACATAGATCCTCATGCCAGAGATATGGAGACCCGTTTGCGGATTGAGGTACAAATAATAATAATAATTGTTACTGTTATCGGTTGAGACATCGCTGAAAACATATTTAATTATATCCTCGTATCTATGATAACGGCATTGATGCCAATTGTGTTCTATTTTGCGCTCTTTATCTTCAGGGAACTGCTGACAGCGAGGCGGTAACGAGCCCTCTGGTCAAAGAGGCTCCACCTAGGGAACATCGACGCTTTGATGAGAATGGAGAGATGGACACTATTATCGAAGAGCATGAAAATAGTGCTCAAGTAGATCCAGAAATATCAAACGCAACGGCGGAGACTACAGCAATCGAGCTTGAAAGTGAGACTGACTCTGAGGAGCAGTCAGTGATCCAACCTTCACCGAGGGTTTCAGCTCATGGCAGAATGAAAACTGCGTCAAATTCACTCGTACAAGATACGGAGGAAGAACCTGATGACGAGGACTTGCAAATAGAGACTATGGCTGAAGAAAGAAAGACGGCAGGCTCAAGGCGACTGACGATGTCAATGAATAACTCCTCAATTGCGTCGAGAAGACGAAGAAGTTCGGCTCATTTACCAGAGCCGCCCGTTATCGACATTCAAAGAAGAAACTCATGTAGAAGTTCTACCAGGGTAGGCATGCGAAAATATAATGATGCTGCATTTCCAATAAAAACTTACGATTATTGAATATTTATTAGACCATATGAATTTTTTTAACCGATATACTTACAAATTATGTGCTTAGATTAGTACTAGATGCATGAATTCATTAACAAATGTAATATTACTGACTTTTCAGAGAGGACATGACAAAACATCGTCAAGTCAGAAAAAAAAATCGTTATCGTCTACTGAAAATAGCGAGTACCGATTAGAAAACACTTTCGAAGATGAACCAGGTAAAGAAATGTCCTTGATCAATGAATCTGTGGCAAGCAATGAAGGCGAGAAAACTTGAGGCCTTCTCATTCAATTTCTCATACACCAAATATTGTGTCGCCATATAATAGGAACCAATGTTTGATAGAAAATAAATAAACAACTTCTCTTGCATAAATCTACTTACCTTACATTTTCCGTTTCCACAGCTGACTTGCCTGACAGAGCAATATCTTAAGGCATGCTATTTCTTCGTTCATAGCATATGATTGTATCCACCATAGTTATCTGTTGTACAGCCTGTTTGTTTCCCCACCTTTTATATAGCTTAATTGTTGTAACAGCTAATTACTGTTGTGTTGACAGGTGGAAATTTTATATCATCGATTCTCGATTGCTCTGCAGATGGCACTCGTGGCACTCTACATCAAAAAAGTCTATGTGCTGGAAACCCGTCAGCAAATTCGAGCATTTCAGTGGTTCCTTTCTCACTCTTTAATTAATGTGTCCTTCCAGGTACATCAGTTGTTGCTGGAACTTCTCTCCGAAATCGAAGCAAAGCACGAAGCGGACAATCATCACGTGATGAAAATTTAAGACCTATTGCCTCCACTATAATGGCGATGAACGAAACTATTCCGGTAAGATTGCATTGAATTTTCCATGCGAAATTTGCACGATAATATAATGGCATCAAACAGTGGTGCGTTTACGTGATTATCATCGACTTATATTTCACCGTAATCATAGCGGTGCCAAGCCAATTACATGGTTCGGATATTTGTAGGGAGCGACCTCTTCTCTCTTAAACCTTGTGTATGATCGTTTTTAAATATGTGTGTACTCATGCTGGAAGTAGACCCTTATTGTTAATTGTTCGTGGTATCACCGAAATGTAATCATAATTTGCTATGTAGAGATTCGTTACAACACTATCGTTATATGATAAGCTGAAATCAACAAGCGATCCTGAGAGTCGGCTTTAACAGAGACATTCGAAACCTCATTCATTATTAAGAACTTCATATATTAATGGAAAATGTCAAAGTCAACAAAAAGATTATCGATGAGTATAATACTACCATTCTCGGAGTATTATATGAGTAGCAAGTAGTATAGATTGGGTGATGCATAAGTCGGAAGTGATACGTTCTCAGTTGTTGTCTTTCAAGGAAATACAAAGTGTGTTTGTAAATCAAATGAAACATTGTTGTAACTTGATGATCACATTAATCGAAATCCGTAACCCGTACGAGGCACTCTAGCACCTTCTTATGTCAACCACTGTGCAACCACCCCGGTTACGCGGTAGCGCGTGCGGAGCGGGCCAAGCTACGGAAGTAGGCCGCTCTCTAGGCAACCCACCTTTTTTCCCCTTGCTTCTGAGACCTTAGGCGGGCACGGCCCCCTCACTGCGAACTTCCTCGAAGAAGTCTCCCATAGGCTGATCAGCGCCACCGGGGACAAGCGCGCAGGATCTTTCCTCCTGCAACGCCTGTCCCTCGCTGTGAGGCAGAGAGGCAATGCCATCGCCTTCCTCGGGACAATGTCGGTCTCAGCCCCGGTCCCAGCTAATCTCCCCCATACCCCGCCAAAATCCCTAGAAAGAATTCCTAATTATTGTATGTTTGAATAAATATCGGCTATTGCTATACGAGGCTAAATTGTATTTCGAACATGGAATAATTGGAAAGTATTAATCCCCAATTAACTAAATCAAAGCGAGCAATCGATCTGAAATGGGGCAAATAGAAAAGATCGTCGTGTTTCACCAGTACAACCCTAAACCACAGGTTTCTCTCATGACCCCGTGAAAAGATTGCGCCTTGGGTGGAACGTTTTGGTGCATCCACTGTATACCCTAGCCCTTACACATTCAGGTTGTCACTTATTATTGAGGGCGCTACAGAACAGTTGAAATAGTCACACCTTCAGTTCTCTGGACATTCTCAAATACACCGTGGATAATTGTTTTGTCTATATATCTCAGGAGTTCTGAGAAAGAGGCTCGTGGAGAATGACAGAAAGACACTGAAGCGAAAGGAACATGTTGTTTAAGTGATGAAAATTACTTTTATTTTGTAATTATTGTGCGTTTGAAATTTACTCGATTTTAGTTACGCACTTGTGCATCAAGCCAATGTATACCGACGCAAAATCACGCTTTACTTGGGAATAGGTTGCAGGAAAATCGGACGAAGACTTTTCGCAATGTGCAGATTCGACGACACTCCTGTCGGACTGCGCAGAACCCACAGTCGTTCCTCAGAACGAAGTTATTGCGGAACGCTCACCAACTGCTATCAATGTTGCGCAAATTTGGGCCGGAGCGCGCGCAGCCTTGCCTCCTGCGGAAAGGTTTGCTGAAATTTTCATCATTTTTTTACTATTAATACGAGATTGTAATGCAGATTTGACAACAGGTTCTGAGTTGATTGAATACAACGATAACTGGTCTTGCAACAGTGCAATTAATAAGAAAATATATCAACCCAGTGAACGATTAAGTTCTAAATTAACTCGAATCCCCCCCTATGCACATGCTCTTTCATACACAAATTTGGTGTACAGGTCACCGACGTGTACAACTGTAGGTGCTGCATGGCTTGAAGCTCTACAAACTGTGCGATCACCGTCAAACTCGGGAGGGACGTCATTGCTAGCTCCTCTAGCCACTACGATGCTCGCGCCGAACCCGTCCCCTCAACTACAAGTGCTGCCTCAGGGCCTTCGTATTCCTACGAGTACGCCAGCAGCCAATTATAAAAAGGTATTATTCTCAGATCTTAGAATAGTTATTAAAAAAATTACATACACAGAAGAAGATAGGTAAAATATGGCAATTGGCACTTTTATTAACAGTATACAGAGAAATAACGATCAATTAATCCTTAAGAATTGTTCAGTGTTGTCCGCGTTATTGTTGCTTTCTTTATCTCAACACGAATCCAACCTCGAAACCATCATTATGATGCGTTCTCTTATAGCAAATGATAGTATTCCCATTGTGTACCCCTTTCTCTAGATCTTGCTCAACCGTGGTGTTCAAGCATGATTATTGCAACATTTGCTTTGGTGACCATCCAATAATGATTAGCGTATGACGCATAGCTAATTTAACTTGAAATTGGCTATTGCCAGCATTATTACCGGTATAATTTTTCAGGAGGAAAAAGGCTGGAAGAATAGGAATAATAATAAACGAACTTTGTTCAAATGTAGCTGCGTGCAATAAGCAGTCACCAAAACAAGCAATTGTACTGCTGTAGTGTCGCAGTGTTGCTGTTGTTGGTTGGTGGTGGTCAATTGGGCAGAGCACGATAGATCATCATGCCACGCGAACCGAAGTCATTTACCGATCTCTTCTTGGCTATGAACTTGAATAGAATATTTCTTTTAGACCTCGTCGGGTTTGTCTTGTATGGAACATAGCTTCTTTTAGACTAGGATGCTTCCTTTTAAATACAAGTGAATATATTTTTGTCGATGGTGTTAAGTCTCGCCATAAATTGGAGGAATATCTAGTTCATTTATATCACACTGGCATTTGAAGGCGACCCCGCCACCCCACGAATTTCTCATTAACTATTTCACTCCTTTTGATGTCCCCTCGTAGAGTCAGATAGTACCACAGCAGAAGTGAGGCATACGTCATGAGTGGTTCCACGTTGATCTTAAATAGTCAACGTACCCACTCAATTTAATGTGGAAATCTCTCCTGTTTAATAATAGTAATATAAATACACATTACATTTGGCACACAATGCCGTCGTAAATACTCGTTATCTAAACTAATTATCTAATGTTTCTTTCTATTACATGCAATTGGACATATTGAATTTCAGCTGGGCGAAGGCTTTGTTTCACCGTCATTGCCAAAGTTGTCGATCATAGAGCCCCTGCCGCCGCCGACTACGCCTTTGGACGAGGACAAATTGGATTCCGTGTCACAAGCACAGAACGTGAATGTGGACCGGAGGCCCAGGAAACGGAAAGCCGATGCATTGACAGTCGCCTCCAGAAGTGCAAGGAAGGGTGCACTCCGTGTTTCCAATGGAGTGCGGGGCAACTTTGCCGGTCAAACCGGTCCACTAACAAAGACTGTTCGCTTTAGCAATGTTCATATGGAAAATGCTACTCAACAGACAACTGAAGCATTACAGTATTCACCGCCGTCGACCTCAAATGAGCCAAGAAACCTTTTTGTGACAGGGGTCCACAACGGAGGCTCGGAGAGCCCGTCCCTGGCGGTTATTAGCTCTCCTTTAGTTAAAGGTCCACGCGCTATGGCCTCGAAGAGCAATCGAAAACAGCGAATGACATCAAACTATCCGAAGGCCGCTACTAAAGAAGTACGTAGTAAACTAATATTGCCAATTTTGTCTTCTTTAGATATCACGCTACTTATTAATTATAAGGTGGATAAGATCGCATCTGAAATCAAATTGGTACGAGGCGGCCTTTCTCTTTACGTGGAACCTTCTTCACCAGTTCGAGAACACTACATATCAGTAGTGAATTTATATATACTATGCAATTAATATTAATAAACAAGAAAAAATGAAAGGAGGGATGATTATAATAATTATTATTAACAATATAATATATTGTATATGTTTATGATATGATTCAAGTTTATTATATTATTTCATATATTTCAATTCAAAACCAACACGAATGACAAAAACAAATCGAAATGAGCGGGCATACTTATACTGAAATGGATGAAATGATTTTTCCAGATAGATTTGCTTTCATTTCTTGAATGCACACAAACTGAACACAGTTTTTATTTTTCAAATTATGCTGCTTTGTCCAGGAATAAATCGAACGATAGCTGCATGCATCTTGTTATATTATGCACTAATTTAAAAACATGCCTGCGGAAACAATGTTTTGGAGTCGTTGCACGGCTTCAATTATCAAGGAAATCACAAACAAACTAAGGAATACCTTTATCAGCTATCCAAATTTCTATACCAATAGAATTCAGCATATAATGACACCGTATAGAGTTGCGCATGATTTTTAGATTCGAACCTTCTTTATGAGATCTTCAAGTTCAGTATTTGTATTAGTCTATTATTATAAACACCGTAAATATATATGCCTTAGATAATTGACGTATTTACTGAACAATTATATTTAGTATAATAAATTAGTATAACGATAATGCCGATTTATAATTTAAATTCGTCGGTTTTCGATGCGATATCTAAAAATAAACATGAAATAAAGGCATCATATCTTATGGAACAATAATAATTTTGTTTAATAATGTACATTTGTTTTTGATAGGAAACAGAGAGTTTGTCTGCTCGTTCGCGGCGTACGAAGAAGTTGGTTAACTACAGCGAACTTAGCCCATCACTTCCCATCTCTGGAACGGAAAACGGAAAACGGTTTGCAAAAGCTGCGCAGACCGAAGTAGCAGAAGACGCTGTTTCAGAAGTGGTACAGAAATCTTCGACAGAGAAGGCCATCGGTATGTGTAGGTTCACGGCTGTTTAGTGGATCGTCTTCGTGAGTAGCTTCCATATTTCCAGCATTTTTCGAGTGCTCTTTCCCTGTTCAGTTGACAAATAATGTATATACGTTTATTGAAGTATATACTGATTCGCACAAGGGCAGTTGGGACGAATTTCAGGGTGGAGAAGCATTTTTCGAATCAGCTCACCACTTATCGTAGTCCCGACCTTAAAAGATCTTACCACGGCTTATTTAAAGCTGGCTAGCTGCGTATGATTCAATTCCACCTGAACTTAGCACATGTTGTAAGCCCTAAAATTATATTCTTTCGTAAGACATAACCGTTGTCGTTTATGCTTTTCTAGCCGAAATCATAAACGAAAATTAGGAAGTGACTAGCCTAAAAGAAGTAGGCTCTACGTTCCATACGGTACTCGCCTAGAAGACGAATTGAACAATACAATGCATTTTATTTGACATAACAAACAAAAGCTGAAAGAAGCAATGTGTGTATCCATGTGGCGCGCTCTTGCGTGACGAGACGACGAGGAGGACCCCACACAATGACGTTGTTTACGCAGGTTCTTGTTGCCATTTTCGTTGTATGTTCAATTTGCTTCGAGTGACAGTGAGAATAGTAGTAAACAACACCTTGGTAAGGTGCTTTCTCTTTTCAAGGTATTTAAAGATATCATCATGAACCACGTCTTTATATTAAACTTTGCATCTAATAGTAACACATAGCACACATTTATCCTGTTCATGATGTAAGAGGGCTTGTTAAGTGTAGCTAAACCTATGTTCTATACAGGGGAAGCATACACGAGAATCAGCATCAGGTAGCAGTTGAAGATTAGCTACATGTAAAGATTGGGTTTACTGACGAGACGACTAAGAGTAATATCCGTGCTGAGAAGGGGTATCTGCACCGTTAGGTGAAGGTGAAGGTTTATATTAGTTTATTATAGGAAATGCAATCTTTACAATGTAGATTAAGTTCTCTTATATGCCATGTCGGTTAATAGACCGACGTAGGTTAATACCTACGTCGGTCCGTATTTCCTTATTTTATAAATAGATTTTTGGTCCACCATGTATATCGTATAGCTCGACTGGATCACATAGCTCTAGTTTCATTGCGGAGATGGGCACTTTCGAACCCTGATTGGGAAAATTAGGCCTGACAAACAATATGTTGGATTACAGAAAATATATATTCTTGGCAGCAGCACGATCTCAGTGGGGGAATGACACGAACATACCTTGGCTTTTCGGAACGATATCTATCCAATCGTATAGATTACTATAGATTACTATCCAATCGTATAGATTACTTTTCTAGAAAAGCTGAAGCCTGTTTTCGCAAAGGAGGGCTTATTTAAATTGTCCGACGCTGATTTAGGGGGGAAAGACAGTCATCCCGACTAAATTGGCTGATTTCGCTCGCGAAAAACTTAAAATATTCACTGCGAAAGTGCTGAGAAACTAACGATATGTAAATTAATTATTTCGAGACAACTAAATGATATAATAATAATAATAATTTAATTATCTTTTATCTTTATATTTCTCACAGTCTCAGCGGAATCGCCGTTGGCCAAACGCGCTCGTCCTCTGATACCAGACGATTCTACGAGTTCTGGCGACGCTGTAGTCAAAAATGTGTTCGCTTCTACAAACGGCTCATCGTCGTCCTCAGCGTCGTCGTCGAGACACAGTACATTCGCAAAAGAGTGTACCATCTCCACCGATGCTAGCTCCATAGCGTCGCGTTCTTCACACTGCACGTCAGCAAGTGACTCAGTGAATTGTCAGAAGAATCGCAGCTCACGGCGTGCCTCAGCGACTGTGAGCTACGCTGAGCCGTCTTTAAAAGCGAAGATGCGTCGAAAGTGAATAAAATTATTTGCTTGAGACGTCTACTTTTCCAAGAAGACGCTTTTACTTGTACGAAAATGTATTTAAACAACAATTGTAGATATTACAAACATTATAAGCAAACATTGTCGTTGTCGTGATGTTTTAAATGCTATTTCAGCCGCCCACGGTAACAACGGGTGATGGCCAGTGTCAGCTATCAATCTATTAGTTCATCTAACTAAAATATCACATGTAGCTATATCTGTGAAAGCAAGTGAATCACATCTATGAGGTTGTACAGTACAAGTACCCTATTGTCTGTATTCTCTGGAGCATAATAATAATAGTAATAACAATATTTGTAAATAGAGTAAGTGTGCTCGAATCCAGGGCAGAAACGGCCACAACTACCTGACTCAGTGAGTACTGAAAATATTGAGAAGGGTATAATTTGTGCATTAGCAACAGGAGATATTTAATAAATACCGTTGCTTGAAATTTCCAATGCCAACTTATTTTCGGTAACGCATAGCATAATCCAACATGTGTTTATTCACGTGTTAGTATAGACTGGTGGGAGAAATTTAAGCTTCTTTTATATTTTCGAGTGTGTGGGTGCCCCACGTGCACCTCAAGAACTCAGGTTTTTACCTCCCTCTTTGCCGTTGTGAGGAGGGCAGGACTATTGTCCCGTCACACCGCATTGGCAACATCTGAAGCTAGGCAGACTACCACACCACGTGACGAATTTACTGCTCGAAAAAGATATAGAATGTTGAACAGATATGAAATTAAACAGTAAATAGCATAATTATGTTTTATTGTCTATTTTATTCACATTTATATTCATTTATCAAACCCGCTACCGGAACACAAGGCCTGCGTTATGATCTTGGGTTGACTGATCTGATTTTCTTAATGCCGCTTGTTTCATTGTGTCCTTCTCTCATTATTGTTAGCAACCGTTGTAACAACCTTCGATTGAAGTTACTGATTTCCATTTAAAATAAACAGTACAATACAAATAGTGAGGCTACAATAAAGCAACGAGACACGCAGTGCTCTGAATGTGTCTGTTATACCTGTGGGATTCAGTGACGGCTATTTTCCGCTGGCTTAAGTTAGATAGGAATTTTGGGCAGGACACGTATAGACGGTGAAGCCCCTTCTGATGGAACTAATCATAGATGTATATGAGATTATTCAAACGTTCGTATTCTAAAAGAACAAGTACTTACCAAGTAGAACACATGTGTCGTCTACTTACGAATGTGACCCTTAGCCTAAGCTGCCTGTAGAGCTGATTATAAAATCTAGAAGGATAAATTGTTCCTTGTAGTAATCCACTTGGCAGAACCGGGTATGTTAATACACTCCTCTAGGTACGCACCCAGCTAAAATCTAGTGCGCTTGCTGAGAAAAGATCCTCAATTGATGAAATGTCAATGGTTGGAATAAAAAAAGATGGAACCATTTTCCAATATCAAAACCCAGAAACCAAGAGAGTTACATTGCATCCGTATTTGTACCTGTCCTAGTTGTAGGTTCGGATAAGCTGTGGGATATACCCAATGGGCGAATGTGAATGCAGTTAATTACCAGTGCGCTGGACTAACAAGTAATTTAGAAGGGCAATGCTGCTGTGGCAGTGTTATAGGCAACGATGCTCGAATGGGCGGGCTGACTTGCTGCCATAGCGGACTCAAGTTAATCCTACGACAACCATACATTTTTATATTAACCTGTATATTAAACATTTACTGAATAAATATGATTCAAAGTGCATTCTGTCTAGAAAGAATTATATTTGCTTGTTAATTAACCCGAGATGAATACTTGAGTGCTTTGTTTTCCCTTGACTACTTAGCCCATCTGACTATCTTTGACAACTCAGATGTCGCGGCACATCAATGATACGTTTAGAGATAAACAGCCACATTTTAACGAGAGGTTTCTGATGGCTGTTCTCTGGGGAAGGTGTGTACTGCTCCGGCTAGTGTTCTATAGCCGGGTGCCTTAGTGTCCTATGACTTCTGTGGCTTCCGGGTTGGGGTCCTGCCCGGGAACGCTCGGTCACCTAATCCCCGGCCCGTAGCGGGAATGCGCGGGGAGAGACTGGTGAAGGAGGAGGCCCCTGTGACAGGCCAAGTGAAGTCTGACTGTTTTTTTCGAGCTGACTCTCAGCTGTTCCCCTAGGCCAAGTGAAGTCTAGCGAAAGTCAAGTGCCCTTGACCAAGATAACAGGACCTAGTGGGTCGCAAGCACGTGACAACGTTCTATCGCCGTGGAGAGGCCGAGGTAACTTCTGTATATTACAATACCGCAATCGTATCATCCCGAGCAGTGAACTTTCCACGATTGGAAAGTTCGAGATAAACGAAGTTTCCGTTATGCATTAACGAGATAACAGATGATACTGACTTCAGGAGGCACGCCATAATGGAGACATCATAAATGGCAAGCCTACGAGCTGCACCTGAGAGAAATCGGTGAAACTAACTGATTGATTGAAACATTGTATGTAGCAACTGGCTCACTGTTAGCTTTAGGTTGGGAGAATCTCTGGAACATACCGGGACATATAGCATTTCTTGATGGGCACTTATCAACAAGGTGTAAACGACCCGAGACCAAACAGGTGCCTCGAAGAGAGCGATGTCGGTGTCCGTGGATGAAAGATAAATTGAGGATAAACTCAGTGTGTGTGAGAGAGAGAGAGAGAGTTAGTTGTAAGTGCAAGAGTTATAAGTGTACTAGGCTAAAAAGTCAGGTCGAATATCCTTATTAATCAACACGGAGTCACCACTTCAACGCTGTTTTCTTCTCACCACCCTACAATATCTTAAGTCGTAATATTATAATCACATTGGTGATTTAGAATACTTCGACCAATGTGTTATTTATGTATAAGTATATAGCTCAATAGTAGAATTCATATGATCTGTATATCGTGAAAGGATGACCATTATCATGTGCAAAGTTAGATCAAATATCTAGTGAATTGAATAACATGTGTATTTATGAAGTGTCATTGAAATTACGTCGATAGTGGCACATCGAGCTATTCAAAGTTCGCGCGGTGAACGTCTCCTGGGCGGCGATGAGCCGCCAATTGAACGGGTGAAACAGTTACGTATTGTTGTTTATGTTTTTATTATAAGATACTCATGGCGGTGGGGACACTGACAGCCGCATTCATTCTAATAGCAGCCGAATCTGTAGCGGGGCGTATCTATCTTCAGGTCGATGTGAAGAACCGTGAGCTGCGAGTGGTTTCGATTTGAAGTTGCCACTGTCCATCGTTTGGGTCGTTGTCTGCTTTTTGTTGCTGCGGGATACGGCCGCGACAGGGCACCCAGTCGCCGTATAGCTAGCGCCCGCAACATTTCCGAAAAGAAGAGACAGGCTAGTGTGTTGGGTTTTCTGGGTTCGTTGTGTTGGTGGTGGTGGTGTTGGTGGTGAGACAGCAATTGAGCGAGCAAGCAAGCGAGCGGTGAAGTCGCCGGTTGCTTCGAAGTTCTTAGACGAGAGTGGAGTTGTGGCCTGAAACAATAACGGCAGAGGACAAGCGCTATTAACTCCTTTTATGTTGCTGTCTTTTCGTCCTACCCGTACTCATATACGATCCTTCAAAAGCTAATCAAGACACTGATTAATCTGCTCTCGAAAGGATTTGTCGCCGACAGAACTTTTCAACATCAAGTCAGATTCGTGCGGGCACAATTTCCTTGCCTGGCCTCGTGAGTAATTCTGTTATTATCATCATTATTGAGTGTGTGCACACTGCCACTGCAGCAGTCTGCGCGTTACCCATCATTTTAGTGACAGGCGGCCGTGTCGCAGATGTATGTCACATTCATTAATTGTTTATTTGTTGAAAGGGTTATTAATCAAATGCATGCCACATGGTGATCATCTGATTTATGCGGTATGTGCGATCTTTCAGTTTTCTGATAATCTCAGTTAGCCAGCTAAATCCAGCGGTGGTACTAATTACCGGCATTCAAGCCGTTTAGGCGTGTGTATTAATAATACTTGTAGCGCCCTGTGGATTCGTCACGGTCCGGCCAGAAACAAGTTGTACACACACAGACTATATATATATATATATATTCTGGCCTGTGTATTCTTCTCCAGGTGCATTGAGCACTAACACGTTTAAGAGCAACGAAGAGCGGCGACCTTTGAAATGTTGTGAAAACGTTCAGTTTGCACCACCACCACCACTGTGTGGTGTAGTGCATTGGTGTAACACATGGGCCGCACCCCCGATGATTTTGGTCATTCAGAAGAGAAGCGGACCCAATTAAAGGAGCGGCAATATCAAATTGAAACTGAAGCGTTTCTAGTGGCGACCGGCCAATACTTCGAGCGAAACTACTTATAGCGGTGTAGCAGTTGATTGCAAGCGAGAGAGAGAGAGAGTTCAGCGGTGGTGGTAATAATGTGACGACCGATTTATTTATATTATTATTATTATTAGTATTCGATGAGCGGTGGAACTGTTTGTGATTCTGTTGTTAGCTGGTCGTCCACAATGAGTGCCTACCATCCACGAGTTGACGGCAGTGGGCCCTGCAGAAGCGGTGTACACTACAGAACTGCAAATATCGACGACGACGACAACAACGACAACAACAACAATAACAGTAACCGCTTGCGTCTGTCTGTACCACAGCGACAACAATTGTCTGCCGCTATAGTGCGTACGTCCGTCCGTCCGTCCGTCCCTTCGTGTGACCTGTTCTGTTCAATGCTGTTTATATATATATATATATATATCAGTCTGGCTATGTGTTTGTCTGTCTGTCGTATGTATGTCATCTGTCTTTCGTCTGTACATGCCGATCCTCATCGGTCTGGTATCTCTATCTATCTATCTAAACGTAGACACACTGCTCTGCCGGTTGGCCGGTGTTGTCATCGTTGACCGCTTCGTTGTCTTCCTTGATTCTCTCTCTCTCTCTCGCTCTGAATGAGCGTCGTCGATTCTCTGTCTGTGTGTGTGTGTATGTACGTCTGGCATAGAACTTATCAACTATGACAGACTGACTGGACCAACGCACCACAGCAGCAGCAGCAGCGGACGGACGGACGACGGACTAACGGGGAAAATGCGGCTCAGCTTAGTTCAGTTCAGCTCAGCTCTGCTTAGCTGAACACAGCCGCGTGGTGCAGTGCGGTGCGGTGTGGACACCGTGGGCGGGCGGGCGGGCGGCCGGGCGTTCGGGCATGTTGCCTTTTCTGCCACTTCTGTCTTCTTTCTGCTCGAGCTCCTGTTGTTGTATTATGTCTGTCTGTGACATACTTCGTTGTTTTTAGATCGCAGCAGCAGCAGCAGCAGTAGTAGTAGTAGTGTAGTAGCAGCTACCACCGTAGGAGCCGAAGAAACAGCACAAATCGCCGCCTTTATAACAGCAGTCCCGCTGCTACTGCCGCTGCTAACGCGGACTCTGCAACTCGCTTCTTGGCACTTGTTCTTCTCCCCCGTTCTTCAACACCAGCCACAACCCCAACGCCCCCCTTCAGCTGATTCTTCTTCGTCGTCGTCGTCGCCGACGTCGCCGTTACTGTTGCGGTTGCTGTTCTCTCTCTCTCTCTCTCTCTCTCTCAAGAATCAGCACATGCTGCTGCCACCAGCACCACCGCTGCTACTGCTGCTGCTGCTGCTGCAAAGACTACGACTACATGCACAGGACGGCAGCACTGACAGCGACATTTTTCAGCGACCGCTCGTTCAGAACTGACAGTAGCCTCCCGGCACTCGCAGCAAGCACCAGCACCACTGTTAACACAGATCTTGAAAGGCAGTGCAAATCGTTACAGATTTCTTGTCGTCGATGTTAATTTAAAGCTTTAGTGTTCATACATAATAGAGCGAAGTATTTGCTGCTGTGTCCAGGTGCAGTTGTCATAAATGAAATTTAAAAACCAACAGGTGCAGACAGACTCGTGGAGCCACTGACGCCCCTTTGGCGTTTAATCAATGCGCACATATTACCTGTGAAAGCTGTCAACGGTGTATAAGTGTAATAATAGTGTTCGTCGATCGTGGCAGCATCGAAGTCGGTGTCCTCCGTCCATTGTTGAGAGATGGGAGCCGACGAAGGATCGGTTAGTTACTTAATGTTTGTTAGTTCGTCCCTTACTTAGCCGCGCGTAACATCAATTGCTTATCAGTAACGTTCAACGGTGTTTTTTATAAAAAAATCACATCAATTTGTGTATGAATATGTCATAGTGTCAGTGCTGGATATAATTAACGCGTGATGTTTTGGGATTTAATTATAGTAGGATTCCTATTTATAGTTTTTCTTTACCTGTTATTACGTTGTTTCTACGTATATTTGCTGCAACAGTGAAGTTTGACACTTTGTGTCTATTGAGTTCGTTCTGAGAACTATTGTATACGTTCTTTACTCAACGATCCGTCTTTGACCAGATTGTTCGATTCGAATTTAGTAATTGATATGTGTTGATGAGCATCCAGTAATAAAGTTAGCAAGGGCAGATCGCCACAATTAGGTTTTAATTGAATACACATATCTAAATGGGTAGAAATTGAAAAATTATGTAACTGATGCAATAACTTTTTAGGGACGAAGGATGTAAAGGATGTGTGTGTGTGTGCGCGCGCACAGTGGTGTGCTGCAACTTATCTATTCTGTGTGGTGACGGTTCATATACGGAGGTGTTGGGTTTTACTTCCAATGGAAACAAGAAAGTCAGCATCTTTGTAGCTTACTTAAATGACATCTCGCTTATATTATGGACTATCGCCGATATCGATGTTTTATTAAAATGTATATTTCTCTACGAAAAAAGAGTGGCTGTACAAAAAAACTTTGTATTAAAAATCGGGGTGGTGCAGTCATTGTGGTGCAATCAACTCGACATACGTTCATTTTTCCTAGCCAAATGATTAGTACCTGAAATACCCGACAAGTTCATTATAACCTATGTGAGGAGAGCCCGGCTGAAAGCATTCTATAATTGGAGTTCATAAACTCGACGGGACTATTGCTTAACTTAGACACATAGACACACGCAGACAGACACAAGCTGAGGTTGTATAACCAGCCTCCTTCAACAATATGTCAGACAACAAGCTTTATCTCAATTATCTTGCTACATGAAGAAGTAGCAGCAATTTTGGCTGTAGTTTCATAGCCTTATATAGGCGGCTATATATTTGTGATTGTCCGGAATGTTGTTTCGATGTTTTACCTGGTGTGTGATTTTTGTCCTTTAGGTTGCATCGTGTACAGGTGAATAATTTCGCCCATCTTCATCATTGAAATAGTTTTCTTTATTTGGGATGGCTTTGTTACAACGTTCTAATAGATTCGTTATGCCACATTTGTAGAAATCCTCTAGTTGTGAAAGAGATCCACGATGCGGCCTCGTTTTTTTGCGTCGAAGTATCATTTTCCCCCAAAATAGTTCGTCATTGACCTAAAGAAATGGAGGGAAGCGAGGAGGAACAAGGCCAGGGAAAAACAGGGGTGCTCAAGAAGTTCCCAGCCTAATATTTTTTGCTAGTCGAACTCCCATGAGGACGAATGTCGTCCTGGTGAAATGTCACTCTCTTCCTGCTGACAAGTTGGCTTGACTACCCCAACCAGTGTTTTTTTTTACTAGTTTTCACTTACCGAACCTATTTTACGTTTCAAGCCTGTATTAAGCTGAATAAGCGGTTGCTAAGCCAACCTCGACGATTATATTATAGTTCTTCTACGAGTTCTCCAACTATAATCGTCGATTTCGTGAATATTGCAACACAGGATGCCGTCATCGACCAGGGAAGGCCTTCCAACACATTGTGCATCATCCAAGTTCAAAATATCCCTGACAAATATTTTTTGAACGATCTTGCCCACGTGCGTTGGCTCAAAGTATTCTCGTCCCTCGTACACCCGGATGATATTTCTGCGGTGGTATGATATTTCGAAGCCATACCACAACACGAGACGAATGTGTTGTTTATTCACTACTTATTTCGATGCCGTTTTTAAGGCCAACGAGAGCGATGTTATCAAACGAAACTGACTGTTTCAAGCTATTCTCCGAACTTCCCAGACGAGGTTGGTTAAGGTCGCTTTCACTGATCTTTTAATGTGCGGCCTGGCGTTGTTGTGTTTGCAGCTGGATTGCCTGCGTGCGTCTATCGAGCCTTTTCTCTTCAAGAGTGCGGTTTAGGCGACGCAATTGGGCCATATAGGCGTGCTGGTTTATCGTCTAATTGTTTTCCGGCATTTCCTGTAAATCATGCCTGTCCAATCTCACAAAACACAAATTTTCACCTTGTTTGTGCGCAAATCTTGCTTTATTCGGGGTTTTGACTTTGCTATTGGAACCACCCACTCGGACTGCGCTTCATGTCAACGTAGGGGCACCACTTAGAAAACGCTCCTTATCAAAGTGAGGTGGTCGACCCAAGTGGGATGCAGCTTCAACGACCAGAATGTCACTTTTAGACTTGGTCATCCAATATTGAGCAGTTCTCTCACTGATAACGTCGTCACCATAAACAGAATAGATCTACCTGGCTGCTTCCTTCACATTTTTGCCTTGGCGAAAGGCATAAAGGTGTAGGTGGCGAAATTGCACCTTTTTTCCACTAGGCACGTCCATATTTGGGGCCTTCGTGAAAAGGAAAATACGGCGTATACCAACCGCCTTTTAGGGTCCACTTGTCAAAAAAAGCCCACGCAGTGGGTACACATGTATATTATATATATGTGGTCAGACATTTTCAGGCCATCTCTGGATCACTACTCTAGCTCGTTCCCCATCGGACATCTCCCACTAGTTAATACGTAGTAGGGTATTTTATGAAATGGATTACCTATATCCAGGCAGAACATTTTGGTTACGAATAAGGGGTCAATCCTCGGTCTCAGTTTTTTAAATGCTGTCGTCCACTTTGGCCACGAAAACCCCAAGCATTTACATGCTATTAATGATCTTTGTCTGAAATCATTGAACTCTCTCCGGGGCTTGGGAGTGGACACATCCATCAATCGGTATAATACGATACACCGAATATCTGTACCTGATGTAGTTCTTAGAGCAACATTTCCCTCGCCTAAATTTTATACTACGTTTTTTTTATCCTACAAGAACCTACATTGTATATAACATATATTGAACCACTGATGGATTACACTGTTCCAGTGTTGCATACCGGTCTAAGGACAGATGATTAAAAAAATAGAAAATACTTTCCTTGTGTTAGAGATTTCAATGTGATACGAAGGAAATAAAACATCCCTCTTGTTCCTTTCGCCTCTATGGAAAAAAAATGACCTTATCTAAACAGTTGTATAATATTTGACACAATTAGATGTCGATTAGGTCCAACGGAAACATTCTACCAGCAGGAATCCGTTGTTCGAAAACGCTGTATGAATGAACCCGTTTCCGAGTGAAGAGAGTGACGCTACTCGCATGGTCGCATGGATACACATATATTTTTGTGATTTGATTATGTTTTAGACTATATACTGTGCCAACAAATGGCTGCATTTTGACCAATGGAACCATAATACACATAATAACGTATTGAAAACCTTTAGAGCTTAATGTTCACGTGAAATACCACAGATTATACCATCAAAATATGTAACAGTTATATATTAGGGGCAATATCAGGATAAGGCGGAAGTTTACAGTTAGGAAAATAATCGACCTACTTGCTTAACTGTAGGGTTACGTTGCCTGCTGTAAGCCTTCATTTGCTCGACCCTGTAAAGGTAAAGGCTTTATTGGTTTATTAATGGAATTGCAGTTTCACAATGCTAGCCTGAGGCGTTCGGCTTTTTACAGCCAGAGACTTAGCCACCGTCCAAGTCGCGGCGCTGATGGCCGTGTGTATATATTATATATATCTTATTTTCCCTAAAATGAAATGAAAATAAACATTTTAAGTAGTTTTGTAGTTTCACCAACATGAAGGCTATGAGCTTCAAATATGGTAGGTTTGTTTACGAATTAATTTCACAACAGGTCAATCTATTTAACTCAGGGCACAAACAGCAGTTGCGAAAACGATCGAATATGGAGACCCAAAATGTCCATATCCGACATTGTCTTCTTCAGTATTTTCGTGGTGGAAAAAATGCAGCTGAGACTAGAAGGATTATGTGTGAGCTGGGAGGAAGATCCGCAATATCAGAAAGAGATTAGTCACCCCCTTTTGTTAATAAAGGTGTTTTTGAATTGAAATTGAATTGAATTGAATTGGTTTCAGCGCTTTAGAGCTGCTCGAGATCTCGATTTGAATAGCAAGTAACGTTACTGGACTGCCACGAGGGATAGATAACAATGATGACGAACCGCGAGAGATTTTGAATGGTGGTGCAATCAATCCCCGAGGGTTTGCTGCTGTTCAGCTGGGAGTAATGTATTCAACTATAGTTGTATGTCGTGGACATGCGTTAGGAAGGCATGGAGAAGAAGGAAAGTGGGTGGCTCAATGAAGATTCTATTGGCATTACCCGTCTCATCAAAGTGATATTGCAACATGACAACGCTAGAGCCCATGTTGCTTTGCTGATCGCCGTGTACCGTGTAACTCGTTTGGGCTGGGAAATTATGCCGCACCCAATGCATAGTCTAGATATTGATCTATCAGAGTACCACCTTTGTATTCAGATTCATGGAGCAAAACCCTACGGTGGAAGCGGTTCAAGACAGAGGCAAAATTGAGTGGATCGCTGGCTAAATATTTTTCACCCGAGGGGATCCACGTCCGCTGCCTGCTACGCAGATAGGCGCGCGTCAAGAAAAGCCAGGATCACTATATTGATTAAAATCCAATCATTCTTGTAAACGATACAGCAATTTCAATTGAATAAAAAAAACGGAAATTACTTATCGAACGACATAAGGTGTGAAACTAATTGTGATATATTTGTGTGCGTTATTCTAGACAATGACAGACACCCCAATGTGCGTAAATGTTTACGCAACATCATGCACCACTGAAAATCTGTCGCGACATGATATGCTCGCGTGGGTTAACGACTGCCTGAAGACCCATTATACAAAGATTGAGGAGCTGTGCTCGGGTGCTGCGTACTGCCAATTCATGGATATGCTCTTCACCGGCTGTGTGCAGCTCAAGAAAGTGAAGTTCAAGACGCACCTCGAACACGAATACATCCAGAACTTCAAAATCCTTCAGGCTGCCTTTAAACGCGTAGGGGTGGACAAAAACATTCCCGTTGATCGCCTTGTGAAAGGTCGTTTTCAGGTATGTTAACACTCTTTTTTTTCCACACAGGTTATAATGCATATGCCGAATCTCATTTCACGTTCGTTTGCCTATGTATTAGAGTAAGTTTTACAGTTAACAACAGGTAGTCCTAGAAGCTTATACGGCTACCTGTTATTGTGAGGATTAATATTGAGAACCAATTATTTTTCATGACACTGAATATCTAATTATTGAGCTGTCCTAACCAGATCTTTATCACAAATAGATTCAATTTTTGTTTACTACTCAGTGAGTTACCAGAATGGTTGGCCCTTCAGGGACAGGGTTCCTTATCTATATTTAATTGTTAGGTTGATGTATGAGTCCGTAGCGAAAATCTGGTAATTTCAAAAGTAAATTATTTACCAAAAATATTTTGATAACTAAATATGTTCCATTTTGTATAATGGGTTTTTTGCCATCTTCCCAAAAGGTTCATTGTTTTTCTTTCGTAGAGATTCCTAGATCTATGCCCAACGCAATCAGTCAAGGTGTTTTTTAACTGAAAGTTTGATTATTCGAACGGTTCTGTGGCGTCCGAAACAAGCTATTATAACAAATAATGAAGGCGCAAGGTCCAGTGTGTACGGTGGGCGCACCAAAACATATCATCCAAGCCGCAATCATTTTTGCGGGATTATCAACGAGACGTGTGGTCTAGTCTTGTTCCGGTAGGACACAACGCTCTTTTCTATTCGCCCATTCGGGTCGTTTCTGATAGATTGCTCGCTATAATTTGGCCAATAGTGAACAGGACGTGGTCGAACTAATGGTTTCGTTGGGTTGCAGTAACTCTTTATAGACGATTCATTTTCACTCCCACCAGATACAGAGCATGACCTTCTTCGGGTGTGATCCAGTCTTTGCGACCATTCGAACAGCTTCCGATTATGACATTTTGTTTGCACGCGTCACTGATCTTTTCGTTGAATTTGCGACAAGTTTTTGCCTTTTCGGAAGGAAAAAGGCGAAATTTATAGAAAAAATAGTTGTTTTTCTTCAATATTCAAATGACAGTTTGCACTTCACGGATTTATTTTTTTTCGATGAATATGTCTTAAGATGTCAGATTTCATTTGATATTCGGTACCAGACATATTTATACGCTTGACATATGTGCGAGCGGCAAGACAACATCTGAGAAGGGATAGCTATAAGCTTACGCATCAGCCCAATATTACTCCGTTAGCCTCAGTTAATCGACAAAGTTGACCAAATAACTGCTTGAGGCCCTTCAAACACCAATAACAAGATCGTTTTTTTGTTTGTTGCATGTCAATTACCTCGTAGACACATACCGACAAAGGTTGATTTGGATAATATGAAATAGTAAAGGCTCTCTATGTAAAATTCCAAAGCCACTTTTGCACATTATTGTACAGAGCAAAAAAGACACGTTCTTGTGGCAAGATTAGAAACTAGGGGGCAAAATGTCGATCCACGTCCATCGTTCCCGTTTGCTCGTTGAGTTAATCTCCTTCGTTTGGTTTGCACCCAGAAACTCGGATCAATCGACACAACCATACACACGGAGGTTTTGCTTGAATCAGCGATGACTAACTACACAATGTCTTCTATGCTATGTCTGTATGGTGGTGATCCACTTAAAGCTATCTGAAATGTGCAAGAGCACATGGGAGACTGCAAGTTATAGGGCCGTGATTTTAATTGTCCACTTATATGTGAGCGTTCTCACGCTGCTTCGAAACTTTGAAATACTCCAGTGTCATTTTGGGTTTGGCGAATCCAGCGCCGTTTTCTATTATCATTTTTTTTGTTTTTTGCAACATTCAAATAGTGAATCGAAGGCTATATGTGATTCATAGTCTATCTCATTGTAATAATCTTTTTGGGATAGTATACGTTTTGCAATATGCTATCTATTCGATCAGAGAGTCCTTGGATTCGAAAAGAGACGCTTTCTTTTTGAATAACATATACACAGAGAATATCATGAACCGCCATCCATGAACCATATAGTACACAAGTAGTAGTTACTTTTGAGTATTTAGCTTGTAGTTGCTATATAGATTAGCTTTGAGCTTCTGGTTTATTTGTACGTGGTAGATGTCGCCGTTGTTAGCAGCATGTTGCGTAGTTTGGTGATTCGCAACAAAGCATACTACTGGTGTCTTTGGTTTGTGGCTTGCGAATGCCGTAGATAGCTGACCCGCTTTGGACTGCTGACGGATCTCAGGCTTTGATCTGCCGCTATATCGGTCCCCCGTGCCGTCAAATATCCGTGGGAGTTGCATTCGCGGCACGCAGGCGTGGTCTCTTGTGCGTGCGCTACTCATGCAGCTAGTAGTTGCCTTTCTTGATAAATCAGTTGCAGCCATTTAAACAAATCCGCTTACTGATCACAGCGAGTGGAAGTGTCTGTCTACATCAACTGTGTGTGGAGTGTTCTGAATGAACCCGAATGAGTCCACAATCTAGCGGTCATCACGTTACACATATACAGCAAATGATGTTTGTTATTATTTTACGATTTATTCCATTCTTCAAATAGTTATTATATTTCGAATAATCATTGGCTTGTTGCCTATTTAACATCTTTCTCTGGTATGAGAAAACCGGCGTCAGACAGCCACTTACATTATTATAATTCATATTCTTATAGGCGTTAACTTACTGACACTTATTGACGTCGTGTATTTGTTGCAGGACAACTTCGAGTTCGTTCAATGGTTCAAGAAGTTCTTTGACGCTAATTACAACGGGGAGCCATATGATGCCGTTGAAGCACGTGCAGGGGCGGCTATGGGCGGCGCAGCAGCAGCAGGTCCTACAGCAGCAGCGGCAGGCGGAGGAGGAGGACGTAACAGCGGAATTGCTGCTGTTTCAAAAGGAACTCCGGCGACAAGAACTGCACCACCTGGCGCCATAACCCGAAGGGGCCCAGCAACATCACTGGGGGCAGCTGCTACTAAGGGTGAGAAAAAAATAACATACGTGTGTCTATCGTCAAGGGCTGAAGGACGTGGAGTGGTTGTTCGAACTATTTTTTGGGAATATGAAGCCTTTTGGTTCAATATTATGCTGAGAGCGGGGTCGGCTGTAACAAGCTAACCTCCAATCCAACCCAATGCTTTGCAGTGTTTGAAGCGTACAGACGAGGGTACAGTCATTGTGTCAAAGCGCTTCAATAAATGCATTAGCGATTAGCAAATATTATAAAAGTGCTTGCAAGTACACGGTATTGTAAATAATTATAGAAAGTAATAACGTTTGTAATTCATCCAAATATCAGCACCAGCAGCAGGAGGCCGATCAGTAGCAGCAGCAGCAGGTGGTGGTACTGGTGGAGGAACTGGGGCATCATCGGCAAAAGTTCAGGCCTTGGAGACACAGGTGACCGAATTAACAGAACAAGTCAGCGGTCTAGAAAGGGAGCGAGATTTTTACTATAACAAGCTCAGGGATATTGAACTACTCTGTCAGGAGTTCGAAGCTAAAGAGGACAAAGCGCCGGCACTCGAGCAAATTCTCGAAATTCTCTATGCCACTGAGGTATGTAAAGTTCAGATATTTTTTGCCACAATATAATTATTTGTGGTTTCTCATTGTTGCTTCAATCCCCCCTATTCATTGTGATTACAGTCAAACACTTAGCAGTGTTTTCAAAATACGCTCTCACTACTCAACACGATGATGTGTACTATAAAGATGATGAATAATAGAATATATATATTGCTTCGGACGCGGTTTGGCTTAAGGAATCTGAGCAGCAGCTCTATGTACGATTAGTGTGCAAACAATATTTTAGTCCTTTACAAAACAAATATTATAAATCTGTTTCCAATCTCGATATTCCTTACCTCGATTTCTACACAATACATTCGAGTGGATTCGACACAAAAAACAACCATTATACTGCCGCAGTAAATTGTAAAATATGTTCTAAATACCGACCTCCCTGATGGTAAAGGTAAATTTTTATTTGTTTATTAAAGGAGCTGCAACTTTACGACGCTTTCATATATGTCACGCAGCGGGGCTCGAATCTGTACGAACAGAGACCTGTGAATTAAATCAGTTCGTTTTAATACTATAGACTAATTTATATAATACTGACTTAGGTTCATCCACGCATCTCACCGCATATTGTTTTTTTGGGGATTGTTTGGATATATTTAGAAAACACGTGTTTGGCTTTTTTTTCATAGGGTGTAATGTAAACCGGTGTAATGTACGCCTCCAGTAAATTGTACCATTATCGACAAATTCGTTCTTCTCGATCCGCTGTACCAATATCCTTCGTTTATGAGTTTTTTCCATCTCTTAGCGGTTTGATGAAAGAAAACCTTGTTGACTAATTTAACAAATAGAGGCTTTTAGCTTCTTGATACAGATTTGACGAAAGCAAGAGCTACATAACTGTATGTCCATAATTCAACGTGGCAACAAATATATCACCAAAAGTTATAGCTATCACCCAACGCTTAGTAATTCTATTGTGCCCTATCCAATGCACATCGTATGATGTCTTGAGAAGTCATCACAAACACTTCTAAAATCGATCGAATTCATCTTGTGCGCGTGTATTTTAGGAGGGCTTCTCAGCACCCGAGGACTACCCGGATGAGGCCGCACAGGGCAATGGCGAGGGTGAAGAAGAGGAAGAATACTAGGGTGTTCATGAATGAAATCATCTGTCGATAGGACAAGTTTCGTGTTGTCTACGTGACAACATCGCCCCATTACCGATGGCCACTACTGCAAGCGATTGTTCCGTTGCGACCTTCAACGCTTCAAGCGCCCGTAAAGGCCCCGGGTTGGTCCCCCGGTGTCTTCCGCCGCCTTTCTTCCTTCTCGTACTATGAAATGAGTGACTACTTGTTTTTGTAAGCGATCCTATTGTATGAGGACTTAGGTCTGAGTTCACCTATAATGAATTGTGTTAATACGATACTTGTTGCCTCATTTGATCTTGAATTTTTTCTTGCGCTTTTCTCTAATTAAGTCACTGGTGGATTTTATCTTCTATTCGTCTTTAACGCCCTTAGCTTGCGCCTGAACCGTTGTGAACTAACATCTTGTTGCCTTACATATCGCCGAATAAAACTAGTCGAGAAATATCAGAACAATGAATGGGGTTGGGGGTTGGGGGGGGAGTTGTTTGTGGACGCATCGGATAAACGTCATCATCAAAAGAGCATCGAAAATAAAACAACGGTGTTTTGGGAAAACGGTCAGCGGTTGACAAAGTTGAGTATGTTGACCATTGAATCGTTGTGTGCTTTTGATAGAGGCAGGGCGAACGCTTTAACCTTTCCATTATTAAGATAAGTTCACATTTGAAAGTTTGACGTACAGGCCTGATATCAGTTTTTTACTGAACAATGCCACCCGCTGGAACAATTTTACTTCCATCACTCACGAAGCAACAGCAGTACGCCAGTATAATATATATATATATATTTGCTATGATTCTTGTGTAATATCCTTCTAACCAACTATTATACACTGATCGTTCGTTAGTTCATTACGCTACCAATGAATGGATGATCTTGCGGCCCGCCTAAAAGGGACTCGTCGTAAACTTGATGCTCGGGAAAGGTCGTCTTGTCTTCAAGTGTTCGATACTCTGATACTCCTTTCTACACCCATAACCTATAATAAAAATAATAAGTATATATATATAATAGTGAAACAACCAATTATATGAAGAAAATAGCATAATGAAACACAGCTATTACTGCTGATTACGAATAATAAAACAGTATGGCGATAACTGATAAGGAAATGACGGCGACTTGTCGAACGATATAAATATAAGTGAATGATGAAGGCTAAATGTGTCTCTTTGGTGTTAACTCACTGATACTCTTTGGATACCTCTGTGTTAGGTGATAGAGCACCAAGTATGAAAATGGCACAATATATATATATATAGGAGAGAGAGAGAGAGAAAGAGAGAAAATAAGGTAAAATAGCGATGATAGCGAGCGGGAGAATTATGAATGCCAATATAAAGAAACTCGAGGAATAAGTTCGAGAATCTCCTTTGATTGAGTGCTATCCGTTACGAGCTGTTATATATATATATATATATATATAACCACATCACCCATCGGTTATGTCGACCGACCAAATTGGAATGAGGCGCTCAATTGAAGAAAGAAGACGGATGATGAAAAACAAAATGATATACGACGATCTAAGCGACGGTAGAAACCATATTCGGAGAATGGCCAACAAACACTCAATAAATATTTATTATATTATTACTAAATCAAGCCTTTTTTGCATTTAGTGTTATCATCTGCTTTATTTGAACTTAGTGCATTTACAGTCTATATTCTACCGATTACATCCGCAAATCTACATATACTATTACCCTCTCTATCTGTATTAGCAACCTGCAACACCATCATATGGCATTATTCATCTCCACTACCTGCTACAGTTCTACAACTCTCGCTTTTTTGTACCACATCCCCTCTCTCTCTCTCTCTCTCCCTCCTTTTGTGGTGACCGTTTGCTACGAGTGGCATTAACTAATCTTTGGTAAAGTATCTGTCAGCTGTGGCACCGATGCCCTTGCTGACACATACCTACTGTATCATGCCACGTTCAGCACCGATGTCTATGGCTGTTAAGGGGGAACATCTGTCTTAGCAAAAAAAGCAGCTGGAGGAGAGAGATCGTTTATCGAGCGATGGAAACAACAGACGCTTACGCGTCTGCAACAATGCTTTGTTTGTATCAGTAACGCTGCACATTGCCATTCAGCTAGGCTATTATTTGTATATCGAAATTTTACACGGATATGTACGTCGTTTGTGGTACAAATGCTCTCTATAAAACTTCTGACCGTTTGATAATTTCCTTCTTTTAAATACGTATTGAAGTCCACGTTTTTTCAGAACTCATAATAAAGAGCGGCTGCCTTTAAACGTCGGTCTATTTGTAGAAAAAGGCCACGCAGTGGGGAGGTATATATATCCATTGTATTTATTACATAAACCTCATCACCCAGCTCAATGCCTCACTATAAAACTATAGGTCGTTTTTCCTTTAGCAATTCCTTCCCATAGAAACCTTTCAATACCACATTCGAATTTGATTTAATTTGTCATTGCCTTTAGAATGTCATTTAAAAGGGGCGATGCCCAAACGATTGATTGTGATTAACGTTTGAAACGAGGCTTGTGATATCGCGACGAAAATCCTGTCCTAGTGTAATAACGAGCCCTCTCACACGCCTATATCTACCGAGACCAAATTCAGAGAATTGAAATGTTCAGCATGCATTCCCCCTATTTTTATAAATTAAATTTTATATATCAGTATCAACGATGGGAAGTCATTTTCTTCAAGATGGACTCGGTGCTGTGGGCCGCTTGGGGGTTCCTTGGCCCTGTCGGATGGTGAGGTCCTTGACGTTAATCACCTGTGCGGTGAAGTCCTTTATGGGTTCAAAGAATGGGTGATCCCTTACCAGAGCTCCCGCCATATCCTGTACTGTGATTTGTTGCTAAAGTTTGTCGTTCTGCGGTCAAGGCGACTCACTCCTATAATAATAAAAATCTCAAATAGCATCTCTATTTGAAGGCCCCTCTTGAAAAAACAAAGGTGACCGCAAATTAGCAGGCAATTATCGGCCAATCCCTCTTGTGGACTACCTATCCAAGGTGATTGAGAACTTGGTTAAGCGGAGACTTGAACTTCATTTGGAGTCGACTAATTTCTTTTCGCCGTCTCAATTTGGATTTCGTAGAAGACGTTCGACCGAGCTGGCTTTAGCGCATCTGTGGCAAGAAATCAATGATTCTATTGAACGGAACAATCTTTGTCTTGGTGTATTCCTGAACGTGTCAACCGCGTTCAATTGTCTCTCGCACGCCCTCTTCCTTGAAGCCCTAGCCTGTGCTGGCTGCTCCGTAATGGTGGTAAACTGGTTCCGCTCGTACCTCACCGGTAGAAGAGAAGCAGCGAAAGTTGATCTGGTAGAATCTACATGGCAAGAGGTTAACGTAGGAACGCTGCAGGACTCCATTCTTGGACCGTACATGTTTATAATCCTGATAAATTTTATTCTACGTACGCTCGCTGTACGCTATTCCACTGTACGCTCGCTGACTTCAAGAAATGACATGTTGCTCGAAAAGAATCAACTCCTGGAAAACAAAATAGCCACCTCGGATCAATAATAACAGCAAATCTGCTCGGGTTCGTCCTGATAGCCTCCAGCGTGGGCGAACAACGCGGCGCGAACAGCACTCATCCACTAGATCAAAGCACTCATCCACTAGATCGCTGGTCCCTGTCCAGAGGCCATTGTAGTCAACTGATAAAATTCAATACACCTACCAAAAAATGAGAAATGCGAAGACGTCCATGATGAAAAAACGTAAACAACGCCGAGCGTTGAAAACCGCAAGAAAAAATAACCTAACTCGTTGCCAAGTGTATCTATTTGGTCTTTTTGAGCATCTGTCACGTCCGGAATATACTCCATTGTTGTTAAAAATGAAAACCCGCTATGCACATCACTGCTCCTTTTCGTAGAGGTTCCAGACATCGATATTGACAACCTGTTCCTTCCCGAAATCTGGAACGGGTGCAATAATAAAAATTTTCAGTGGTCGGCTACGTAAAGCCGATGTGATCGACCATCACCCGTCCCAATGATTGCACCTATCTCAAAGGCGAAAGCTGTCAAGTGACATTGAACTTGAACCAACACAGAAGTTGAACGATGATGATAACATAAAAATTAAATGTGTATCTCTGAATGCTAGATCGCTTGCTAAAATCTATTGCCTGCTTGCGTTTATTACCAGTGACGGGATTGATGAAGCTTTCATTACCGAAACATGGCAAACTGATGGTGTAACGTTCGCAGAACTGTCGGCAAATGGGAAATTTGAAGTATTCCGGAGAGATCGTGGCGGTCAAACTGGTGGAGGAGTGCCTTTGCTAGTGAACTCCAAATGTCCTTGTTTGGAAGTCGTCGTTCATGATGTATAATCTGAAGTCGTTGCTGTCGACATTATTCTCGCTACCGGTAAAACTCGACTGATCAGCACTTATTTCAATCCTACGGGCACACTTCATGATCGCACATTACGAATGAGCTCCCTCATTGTCCATCTCGAGAATCTAATAACTGAGGATCGAAGTGTGGAGACTGCTGGTGATTTTAATCAACCCGGCATGAACTGAACAAATTAGTGGTACTCAACTGGACGGATTGTGATGTCTGATGATATGAGACGGTCCAAAGAAGAGATGTTCCTCCATTTCTGCTGCGAGTCCGGGCTCCGACAGCTAGTTGAAATCCCTACTTTTTTCTTTTTTTTTCGAGCTGACCCTCAGCTGTTCCCCTATCTGACAGGCCACAGCTCTTAACCTTTAGGTATCACTATGAGGACCTGTCGGGGCCACCTTTGCTTATTCTCTTCCTTACTCGTTCCTGACCAGAATCTTCAGATAAAGAAAGATGATAAAGAACTCCAAAGATTCTCCGCGTCTGACAGGATTTGAACCCAACACACACGTGTCCCTCCGGTCTAGTAGTCTAAGACGCTCACCACTAGACCATCCAGGGGACCGTTGAAAACCCTACTAGAGGCAGTAATATGCTTCATCTCATACTAACAAACGATGACTGGGTAGACGATGTTATGGTGTCGTGTGCTTCTATACCTACTGACCACTTCCTGATTAAGTTCAACATATCCTCCAGTCCCATTCAATCTCCTGACCGAACTACTTATTTTGACTACGACAGGGGTGACTAGGATGGGATACGTATCAATCTCGCGTCGACGACGTTCTTCTCTTCTTGTGTTGATGCAAATGAGGTGTATAAAGGGTTATCGAATACGTAGTGTTTTCTCTTGAGATCTTCATACCGCGCAAATGCATGAAGGACAGTCATCTGGACAATGGGATACAACATACTCGCCGGGTAGTCCGTGCCTCCGAATTGGAAGGACTGGCTCTGCGGGAAAAGCTGGAAAAGATGCTTCACAGGAAGCGAATTCAGGAAGAGTATGGCATTGTGGGATCTCTCGCCCCAGGTGTGCCATACATAAATACATACGACGTCGAATGACAATCTGTGCTCTATCAAGGGTGATGATGGGACATCCGCCGCGGGCAGTCTAAGTAAATATTTAAAGAACCTAGTTCGTATGTTCGCTTTCTAAACAATACCTGCTTCCGGCTATATTATATGCTTTCCCTGTATGGAACACTGGGCTGTGCGATGATAGAAACATAATTACCAAAATGCATAAGAGATTCGTCCAACGAGTGGTTTTCCGCTGTAATATCAATGTAAATGATGTGCAGTGCGAAGATATTAGCTCGATCGTAAATATATATGACAAACATGCATTTAATATTGTATGTAAACGCTCTATCCAGGCTGCAAAATTTTTCAGAAATACGAATACTAGGGCCGGTACCAACGTCCAAGCGAAGGTTGTTGCCAAGAAAGAATTGATCAACCATATGTTTGCGTGGCGCACAGCACGCTTCACCATCAACAATACATTGCCTCGCACAAATGACTGGTGATGTTATGTGAAGGTGGAACCTTTATGTGATTTTATCCTCTAAATTTGTAAACACTTCTGTCATAAGTGCCTCTCTTTGTTGCATCCGGAATAAAGCCCCCTGCTAAAGGGTGTGAAATATATAATATATAAAATATAATTTGTAATAGTGTAATGTAACATAAATTATATAGAATAATTTATGTATGATCTCTAGTTGAGATGCGCGCTAAATGATGAATTATGACAGCGGAATATTTTATCTGCGCAGATGACTAATCTACTCTAGAGGAAAATTCTCTTTACCACAATAGCAAGCACAGTATATCGAATTCACCACGATGTTTCAATTTATTTCAATCACATACATTGCGCGACAAAATGACAGGAACATTCCATTTGACTACCAAAGCTTTTTTTTAGCTCATGTAGCGTTTGATACGGGTTGCCACCTCTAAAAACAGCCTCTAGATAAGACGCTCCACAGGTTTTCTATAATATTCAAGTCTGGAGTCAAGAAGCTGTTACGCGCACTTACTGCTTCGGGTCATCTTGGCGCCTTCTCTTTGTAGGAGAACGATCTTCGAACTCAGTTGCATTTCAGCTGTTGTCCCACTCGACAAACACTAACTGTCCAACCCTTTTGTCGCACCCTCGAAACGACAATTTCCAATATCAAGTGTTTACATTTGAGTTGGATAGTCAAATATTCGTGAAATGTTCTTGAAATGTGGTATATTTGAATGACTGAAAGCGGAACTGCAGTGCTACTTACGGTTGCGCAAAAAAGTCAGGAAAATGGGGGTGTCCCATCTTTTTCTCGCGGAGTGTATATAGACAAATTTCGTTGTATACTCCATACGATCAAACGAACGTGTTCCATGCTTTACTTTCATATTGTAACATATGTCATCATGATTCTCGTACCGTGTCTGATAAAATGGACTGTTAATGTGTAGCTTTTCCCTTTTGCTTATTCAGGGTTGTACTCAGATAGAGATTAGAGCATATTCCAGATATGAATATGAATATGCTTGCAGATAGATGTGGTATGTTTTTCAGCAAGCTGTTTCTCACCTACCCTACGAAGCCTAACGTTATCTTAAAATGTTAAAATTTGCTCATAACGATTACTATTTGTCAGAAATGTGCGTATCATAGTCATTTCTACGACTCGACCAAGGCATTAATAATTGGTCATCACTCATTAGTCAAAATCGCCTACAACCAAAACGGTCAGCAGATTAACCCATTAACGTCTGCTCCGAACAGTAGTGAGTTGCCTTAAAGTACACACGGTGACAAGTTGCACTAACTATACGTTATCCTATAGTGGTAATCAAATATATTTATTCAATAACTGCTAAATGGCCTTGCCTCCAAGATGCCAAAGGATCCTCCCCTTCGTTAGGTGAAATGTGTTAAAATAACAATGAGTGAGTAGAAATATTGAATTTCAGTATTTGCATTTAGTGTTTTTTTGTGGACACACCTTTTCCCTAGAACGATCAAGAGATTTATGGTCTCCTTATTTTATCGGTACGTTAAACATTTGGCATTTGTCGCAGAGGACGTCGATTTAGTGTTAATCGTCGATGTGCCATGTCACTGCAGTGTTCACTGTCTTTAACCCTGTTCATCTGGCTTAACAAAAATAGTTTTCGGTTTTGTCATGAGTGCTCTGCCAATACGTCTTTGCATCGTTTTGTGACTACCTTTCTTTTTTTTTAATACAGAGATTAAAGGCAAACCTTGCATAGGCACCACTTTTCACTTCTAGGGTATTCGAGTGGTAGTGTCAGATTCTTACTGACTAAACCTCCAACCGATTTGTGACTTGGGACATTGTTCAGTACTTATCCATGAGGAATTACTTGGAACAATGTCTTGCAGGGACCGGCAGTCAGCGCTTATCGCCGACCGTGTCCTATCCCTCGGTTAGTCCTCTGTCTTGTGCGGAAACTGCATCGGCCGCTAGTCTGGCTATGCGGTCCCTCTCCAGCCTGTCCTTGGAGGTCAGCAACGCTCTCGCGAGTAGCTCACCCTTGTTCCAGTTATCAGTCGATGTGCAGAGGAACTTGACGAAGGCTCGCATGCCTTCATCTAGGTTCAGTTCTAACGACATGTGCTTCCCCCTGACCTCGTTAAGCGCTGCACAGCTCGCCATTGTGTGCATCGCATCGTCCTCGTCGTGAGCCTCACAGAGCGTGCAGGAGGAGCCGATGTCCTTAAAGCGTGATAGATAAACCGTAAAGTCCCCATGTCCCGTAAGGAACTGGGACAGATCATAGGTCAGCTCACCACCAGGTCTTTCCGTCCATTCCCTGATATGAGGGATGGCTTCCCGAACCTTGGCTCCCGTCTTGTTCCCACTGATCCCATTCCATCGGTTTTGCCATTCATTGAGGCTGGCCTCTCGGAGCTCTGCCTTATCCCTCGTCGAGCCCGACTATGCCTTCTTCCGTTCCTTGGCCTTAATGTCCCATGGCATGGTGCTTGCCAGGACAAAGGCCGCGTCCCCATTTACTGTTCTGTAAGCCTGCGAGACTCTCAACGCAAGTGCGCGCTGGACCCTCAGCGTGATCTTTAAGTTGCGGTCAGTCTCCAAGGCTGGTTCGGGCCACACGGGGGCACCGAAGAGAATGATGGACTCGGCCACGCTCATCAGTAACCGTCGCTTTCCCTCCCTTGGACTGATGATGTTCGGCATCAGCCTGGCCAGCTGAGCCGCCGTTTTCGTAGTCTTCTGCGCGGCAATTGCCATGTGAGGGGATCCCCGTAGCGCTCGGTCGAGATGAACGCCCAGGTATCGCACTGTCTTTTTCAGCTCGATTTGTACTCCATCGAGTGAGATACAGAGCTCGTGCCGACACTTCTTTTTCCCTATCAGAAGGATCGCCTCAGACTTCTGGGGGGCCAGTTCCAGTGGCAAAGGTGGCCCCGACAGGTCCTCATAGTAATACCTAAAGGTTAAAAGCTGGGGCCTGTCAGATAGGGGAACAACTGAGGGTCAGCTCGAAAAAAACAGTCTCAGTTCCAGTCCGTTGGCTCGCATCCAAAGTGAGATATCTGCCAGTGCAAGATTGGCGTTCGTCTCTAGTTCTCTTTCCGTGCGCGCCTTTACCGTGAGTGCTGTGTCGTCGGCGTATGCCGCAATGTCCGTGCCCTCCGGGAGGCCGTGCCTCCAGCGGAGCACTCCGTCGTAGGCAAGGTTCCATAGGAGTGGGCCCATAATGGAACCTTGCGGTACACCCGCTGTCATCTTGTAACGGACGCCTTCGCTGAAGATGTCTCTGTCTTTCAGGTAGTCAGCGACTATCCGGGTTAGGTAAGTCGAGACTCTTTGCGTCCTGAGCGTGTCTTTTTGGCCAGTACCTCTGCCTTCGAGAGCACTCTGCGCACCGCCGTTAACACAGACCTCGACTTTCTGAAGCCGTATTGGTCGTCCGAAAGTAGTCTGTCCTCTTCCGAGAAAGCCCTGAGCCTCTCCTCCACTACAGACTCGTACGCTTTGGCCAGGGTTCCAAGGAGGCAGATTGGGCCGAAGGCTCCCCCACCTTTCGGCAGGAGTACTACTTCCGCCTTTTGCCACACTGCTGGGAATGAGCCGTCGCGCACGAGTCGGGTGAAGACGCTGGCCACCATATCCGGAAACTCCATCAGTAGGATCCTAGTCGCTGCGGGTGGGATGCCGTCCATACCCGGGGCCTTTCCCGTCTTGATTCGCTCTGCCGCTTGGATAACTTTCATCCTGGAGACCGCAGGGATGTCGTTATCTTCGCCGTCGCCGCGTGACTACCAGGATGATATTTATGAATAGAATGATCTTATATCCCTATTTTTTGAACTCCTTGTTCCGCTGTTAGCTTACTCGGAGAAACTTCACAATCGAGTCCACAATATTCTGACTAAGGGGCTTTATGGGTTAGACTAGTTGGCTGATTAGTTAAACCTACAGCAGTTCTTCATATGTAAAACGTATTGGCCAACCTTGCATCGGTCCCAACCTTGAGCCTCAGAAATGTATTATTTTCAGCTGTAATGGGGAAAAAGGGAGCATTGAAGGTCAAGGAAACTCTAATTATTTCCTCTGCCATTGTGTCTAATTGCCATTCAGATGCAGAGTTGGGCTTTTCAGCCAATTAACCACCCCTCGTTAAGTATTACCGATAATTATGTCTTCAAAACAATTAAGCAGCTTCTGTTCCAGTGCAGTCGAACTCCGCACGGGGTTCCTCCAATCTTTCAAAAGCGTCTCACTAGAGCTCATTAGCACCGCTCAGAATTATTGTGAGCAAACCGTTCACTATCCCATGGACGCAATATGTCGATATTGTATTAAAAATCTGAAAAGATCCTAGTTGAACACATTTTTAATTACCTTTTTGGGACTCCTTGACGATCAACGGAGGGGTTTTTCAAAGGATATATATCCTGTGTACAACTTGTAACCACATATCAGCATTCGACCATATTCCCAAACAAAAAGAGAGTCAGCGATTTTGTTGATTCACTATAATATTTTGATATTTATGATTCACTATACATTATGATGATATCCAACTCTGTGGTCCATTAAATACACTGGAGAATTATGTCAGATCGTAGGAGGCAAGTGATGCTATGTCAAGGCGATGCTCTGTTAATGATATGATTGGGAAGAACTTTCACCGGGTCGAAACGAATTGAGTTCACTTTAAACAACGATTTCTTTTCAACAAAGGATCTCATTCGAGATTTAGGCGTTATGTTGACCGCTGAACACGTTTTTGATCTGCATATTTCGCAGGTCATTCAATAACTCCGCCTTAGTTTGTGGCACGATTAGCTGTTGTAATGCTCTAGAGTCGTCTGACTTCTATTCTATATTCAACTTTAAAACAGCCTCGTAGTTCCAAAAGTTTTGCTCTGTCACGAAGTCAATATTGACGGGTTCAATCGTGTGAAAAATAGGTTAATGTGTAGGTGAATCAAACAGTGATCAGTAGTGAAGGTTCCACTCACTCCCACTCAAAAAACACGCGGCACACCAGATTCAAAAATGTTTGCTCGATTTTTAATTAAAAAAATGCCAGTCAATTTTTTCAGGTAATTTGAAATAGCCTTTGAAGTAGCCAAACTATTCGCTCTTTAGGAGTGGCCCTTTTTGATCCAATTATCGAAATCACATCATAAAACGGCAAAGTCGAATAGATTACTGTGAGGTTTCTAAGAAAGTGGAAGTGCATACTTGTGGAATAGATTTGGTTTAAAATTTAAAGTAAAAGTAGTCATGTAACTTCTACAAGATATTATGTTTCGTTGTTAAATGCAGTTTAACGTATGTATGTTATTTTTAGCAAAATCGGAAACGCACCAATCGACCATACTGTTCCGCTTTCGGGAGAAAAGCATTTACTCCAACTAAATTTTAAGATAGAATAATTTTTCGACGTCAATTTGTGAACGAGGCTCACATTAGCCTTTTTCATCTCTCGTGAGCCAAATTAATTATGTGGGCCAAATTTTAAAAATTGAT